>LNAC01000163.1:0-10773 GCA_002007465.1 Ailurus styani | reverse complement strand
AACAGATGAATGGATAAAGAAGATGTGGTATATATATACAATGGAATACTATGCAGCTATATATACAATGGAGCAGATTTTTAAATAGGACTCTTTCTTTCCTTAGTGCCTTCCTAGATTCTTACATTCTCCGTCAGGAGAAATGCACTTCCCAGGATCTGTGTAATGCGCTCCTGTTGGTTGGCCAGCCTCACTCCGATCCTGCTTTTATTGCTATTGCCATTGCTCTTGTAATTGGTTTAAATGCCCCCTGTTCTTTATTTGGCTAGCTTTGCCCCTTTCAGAAGTTATTGCAGGCAGGGTTTTAAATGGTTTCAGTGTGGCTCTCTCTCCCAGTTGGTCATATTTGATCCAAAAGGAATAAAGGCAGAGGGGTATAAAGGTTGAATCTAACACAACTTTCTCTCCTTCTGTTCACTGGATGGCAGAGAGCTAACGTTAAACTGAAGAAGACACTTATTAAGCCCTTTGAATTGTACCTATGAAATACGTCTCAGAAAGCTTGAAATGATACCCCACCCCACCCACATCTTGGCTGAAAGGGTATAGACCTTAGAGCCCAGCTGTCCTCAGAAAAAATCCTTTTAAAAATTCCCTTGCTTATCTACCATAATTCAAATCTTTAAAGAAGTATGTGTGGAAAAAGGGCTTAAGAGCCATGTAAGTTTTGTTTTTCTTTCAATAACTACATGCTTTTTGGGTAGTCTGACAAATAATGACCCTGGGATCCAGTAATTATTGCCTTATTTTCCTGGCTGAAACTTCCCTAAAGAGCCCATCAAAAAAGTTTATAACTGAATTACTTATTGAATAAATTTGTTGAATTGACCTGTGATAGCAGATCTAGCCCTCACTGATATCTTTCTGAAGAGCAATATCATTACACACACATACTTATACATGTTTAGTCCATAAATTGATGAGACAGGAAAAAAATCTTTGTTTTATTAAAGTTCATCTTAGAAATCATGTCATGTCCCTCTTTCATTATCAGGAAATACTAGTCATAGTGCTTTTTCTATTACAGATGCACCATCTGGGAGGTGCACAATCAGGGAGGATTGTATGGAGGAAAGAGTGCATTCTCTGCCACAATGTTCTTGATATAGAAGTCTGTAAGGAGTCACAGGCAGAGTAAGGCAGGAGTAGGAGAGGACAAGGCAGGAAACAGTAATACCTATCCAGTCATGTTGGCCATGCACAGAAGATATAAAGTCAATTGCAGTTACTAGTAGTTGAGTCATAAAAGGTAAGTTCATATCAAAAGTATCACAGAAAATGTGAATGTTCTGTGGCTAGTGGAAGAGGAAGTGTAAAGGTAATGGGAAATTCAGGAGATGATATTCAGAGACACAGGAAGACAAAAATGAGTTACCAATTTCAGGGCCTGAAATTGGAAAGTGAGACCTCAAGTGTAGGTTTGACATTTTCATGGACAGAATGTTGTCCCAAAGGAAGGGTTTTTAAATGAGAAAAAAGAAAAAAAAAAGAAGAACTCTAGTGCAAGGAGTATTGGAATTCTGTGTTATATCTCAAGAGAGGTTTTAAAACATTTTATCCGTAAGATAGGTGCTTGGTTATAATTACAAGGAAAAATGTGTTTTGTTTACTTGTTCTCACAAAAATGCCTAAAGAATAAAACTAGTGTGCAAGTTCAAAGCTAGTCTACCAGCAAAAGGAGGCCTATTTAGTTCATCGTTGGGCTGCTAATTCAGATTTCCAGGGTAATGATCATTATTTTTCTAGATCTTCATTGTATTAGTTGTCATTCCTTTTGTTGCAAATGACAGAAACATAACATAAACCAACTGGAAAAAAAAATGCAAACCAAACCAACCAAGGTTTAGCACGAACCCAGGGTCTAAAAGCTATTAAGCTATTGCCAGGTCTTCCTCACTCTGTTCTCTTTGCTTTATTTCTTTTTATGAGTTGGGTTTCAGTCTCTGCAGTTGGCCTTATTCCACATGAGATAGAAGGTATATACAGTTGATATGAGAATAAAAAATAAGAAAATATAAAAACCTATTCCCACAAAAGCACCAATAATGAAAGGAGAGGAATTTCCTCTCAACAGAGTTGTAGGCCAATACTTGGCCTATGGTCAGCAAGCATGTTTTGAGTCAACCATATCCTAGGAATCAGCATGAACAAGGTTTGAATCTAGACCTGACCTACTAAATCTATTACTTAGACAAGTTAATAAAATTCACTCAGATTTTGTTCCTTCATATATAAAGTGAGCATAGAGATACTTTGAAAAGCTGTTGGCATTAATAGAATAAAGTATACCAAGTGCCATAGGCTATCTAGCACATAGTAGTGACTCAATAAACAGTAGAAATGATTCTTACCTTTAATGGTATCCCCAGACCACACCGAAAGTGTTCATGGTCGTAATGGTATTTACTCTGATCCCTCAACCGATATTGCAGAAACTATAACCACAGTTCACTGAGAACTTTCTCTTTGTAATGTGTCCTTGCAAGCTTATGGCCATTTTATGCCTTGTTGACCATTCCTTTATATAATAATAATAATAATAATGCAAATAACAAGAATGATGCATAAGCCCCTTCCCACCATTGTCACACTATTGGCTCTGTTCATTGTAGCCAATATTGACATTTCCAAGTAGGTTTCTCCCAAGCTATTATGAATCTGATACACTGTGAAAGGAAGACTTCCCTGTGTTTCACAGCGTACTCTCTTTCTTGCAACTTGAAAAATGTTTCAAAGAAACTGAGACACAGTTAAGAAATTCCCACTTACGTCAGAATCAGGAATTTTCCTCTCACTTATAATTGATGTCCTGAACTAAGATGTATGATCCTTGGCTATCTTTTATTTCTGAGTGTGTTCTCAGAGTAGGACACCATTTTTAGAAAATGGTGTGGCCACTTAATTTCTGACTTTTAAGATCAGTTTCTCAGAGTATAATACCTTGTCATTGTTATTCCCAGAAAAGCAAGAAAGTTCATATGCCAACAGGCTCCTGTTGACCAGCTACCATAACAAGTCTTGGATGTAGACGTGCATATCACATCATAGGGGCCATTGCAAACAGAAAACAAAACAGAGGCACAGAGAGAATCTTCAGAGGAGAGAACAGTTTTTGACTTCAGGCTTCCTGTCTCCTAATACAAGGTAGGTCACAAACTGCAAATTCAAGAAAATCCAATACCTCCATGTTGTATTTTAGGGACTTTGTCCCCTCAGTCAAGGTCATGGCAGCAAACAGCACATCAAAAAGTTTAATTAAAGAGAATTCAGTGAAACGACAATTTATGGAGATGAATCATAGGTGGGGGAGACAACCAAATGATAGCCACAGCAAAGATATCTAGTGCTACAGTCCACAGAAGTCAGCCCCCTAAAGCACAGGACAGTGAAAAGAAGGGCAAATATATAAAGGTAAAAATGAGGATGGGTCAGCACAATCCACCCTTTTTCAGATCCTATTCTCATCATTTTATTTAGGTAAGAAGCTACCATATGCAGCACAAAGGCAACAAAAACTTTTGTCTATCGAAGTATAATTAACATACAGTGTTATATTAGTTTCATGTGTACCATATAATGATTCAATAATTCTATACATTACTCAGTCCTCATCACAATAAGTGTACTTTTAATCTCCTGTATCTGTTTCACCCATTCCCCCCACCCACTTCCCCTCTGGCAACCATCAGCTTATTGTTTCTAAGAGTCCATTTTTCTGTTTGTCTCCTTTTATCTTTGTTTGCTTGTTTGTTTCCCAAATTCCACATATGGGTAAAATCATATGGTATTTGTCTTTCTCTGTCTGACTTATTTCTCTTAGCATAATACCCTCTAGTTCCATTCATGCTGTTGCAAATAGCAAGATTTTTTTATGGCTGAGTAATATTCCAATGTGTGTGCATATGTGTAAGTGTGAATTTGTGTGTGTGTGTATCACATTTTCTTTATCCATTCATCAATGGACACTTGCTTCCATATCTTGGCTATTACAAATAATGCTGCAAAAGGGGCACCTGGGTGGCTCAGTTGGTTAAGCAACTGCCTTCAGCTCGGGTCATGATCCTGGAGTCCTGGGATCGAGTCCCATATCGGGCTCCCTGCTCAGCAGGGAGTCTGCTTCTCCCTCTGACCCTCCCCCATTCATGCTTTCTCTCTCATTCTCTCTCTTTCAAATAAATAAAATCTTAAAAAAAAAAACAAATAATTCTGCAATAAACATAGGAGAGCATATATATATATATATTTTTTTGAATTAGTGTTTCTGTGGAAACACAGACTCTTAAATTCCACTTTGTCCTCCAAATGGCTTACCCTCCACTGGCACATCATCTGTTGCCACCAATAATGATTATTTAAAATATTTGTTGCCACCGTATGACATCAACTGCCAGTGTCAAGATCATCTGTTTAATCATTCAGTTTACATACAACATAACCCAGAATTCCATTTTGAGGGTTTGGTTCTTGTGTCCAATCTTGCAACCAATTATTTTCTGTATCAGAATTTTATCAGAAAGAGATTTTGCCTTAAAATGTAATCAAAGACAGTATAATGAAAGGATAATTTACAGATGTGTGGAGAAGGCTATGGGAATCAGTGAGGAATGATAAAGTGCTCAGTGATGAAGACTTCATTATACCTGAGTGGGCAAGGAGAAGAAACAGTGATTCAGAGTCTGATGAGAGCAGGAGCTGTCACAAAGACTAAGTCTTAGATAGATGAACAACCCACTGACAAACTGTGACCTGATAGAAAAGGAACAGGGAAATAAATACCAACCCTATTTCTAATGCTTTCTAATGTTCTGCCAATGCATGTCACTGACCAAAACCAAATGGAAGCCAGAAGTCAAAAGAGCCTGAATGTTGCCTTTTATAAAATTTGTTCTCACAGGATGCAGGACAGAAAAGAATGGAAATGAACCAAAATTGTCACACAGAGAAAACTAACACCATCATTACCTTGAGTCTCTTATGAGTTAAAAGTAAATGATGTCTTCCAAATAGAAGTTGAAAATGGTTATAAAAGTTTTAAATAGAAAATTGTATCACATAAGTAGATATGACACTTGGGTTCCAAAGGAACCCCAGTGAGGTTTTCTTTTGTTTTCTTTCCTGTTAAGTATCTAGTTGCCTGATTTCCTGTGCTTTTATCTCCCTGAGGCTCCAGAATGAAAAACAGAATGAGTAAAATATGATTATTTAATTGGCCACGAGACACACATTTTGCAAGCTCCTCTTGTGTAATTGACACAATGAAAGGCCTTTTAAACTTATTTTGGAATTATTTGATAGAAGATATTTGGTATTCCTCTTAGGACAAAGAGAGGAATAAAATGTTGGAGAAAAAATTTGCGAAGGAATTGGGAAGGCTATTATCCAAAAATCAATCAAAACATTCAGAATTGCATGAGGGAAAAGTCCCATTTGTTTTCAGAATGACAAATCTACGCTGCTTCTGTAATGGCTACAGAAGTCAGATGCTTGCTTTGCTCCAGCAGGGAAACATATCCATCATGAGGCTTAATATGCTTGTGTGTACTTTCTCGAAAGCTTTGCTAACGCCTGCTGATTTACCTGCAATACATTTTCCCGAAACTGTTGAGTAAAATGACAACATATATATTTAGTTTCACACTTCAGTCTGTCCAATTAGCAGTGTTTGTGGTAGCAGCTGTGAGCCCAGGAGAGGATTTAATTTTAAGTATACAGTCTAGTTAACAAAACGGAAAAAAAGAAAGAGAGAGCTGAGCCATGAATTTACCGTGTTAGTTTCCAATCGTTTGTTTTTGAGACACAGCTCTTTATTGCCATTATTGAAAATTTCTTAAAAAACTAGCTCCTAAAATTTTATAAAGGAAAGCTATGAGGTAGGCTGCTATGGTAGCTACCATAACAGGTAATGTGATAGTTACCAGGATTCCTTGTGCAGATTCCCTACTTTCACTTAACCTTGGTTCACTTATCTGAACATTACAAGTCCTCTGTGCTCATTTTCAGTGGTTATGAATGAGATTAAAGAGCTTTGAAAACAGTAAGGTCATACAACACTGAAACATGAAGAAAAATAAAAGAAAGAAGATTGACTTTTACATAAAGAGAGCCAACCTGGTAGATTTTCTCTTGTTCACTCAGTATTTAGGCTATAAGTAATTACTAACTGCTATTTGGGGAAACCTAAAGGCAAAAGATGGTACCAAAAACAATAATGGAAGGCATGAATTAATTTAGAGATACCAAAGGAGTTTATGAAGTCTAGTCTTAGAAATATTTATAAGGTGGCCAGACAATCATCTGGTCTGAATAATATTGACCAAAGACAGAACATTTTTCATACAATTTTTACTATCCATGGAAGAGATATAATAATCATCATCTAGTAGTAAATTAAAATTGCCTCTATAGATTGTAGTTTAAAAAATTAAAATAAAAAATAAAAGTAAATTTAGAAAAAGAATAAATGTTAAATGTCATTATTGGGGCACCTGAGTGGCTCAGTGGGTTAAAGCCTCTGCCTTGGTCTCAGGTCATGATCTCAGGGTCCTGGGATTGAGACCCACATTGGGCTCCCTCCTCTCTCTCTGCCTGCCTCTCTGCCTCCTTGTGATCTCTCTCTCTCTCTCTGTCAAATAAATAAATAAAATCTTTTAAAAAAATGACATTATCATCTCCTTTAAAATCAATCTCAGTCTCCTCCAACTGAGGAAAATGGAAGCAAAACTACCAAAAAAAATATTTGAGAGAAAATGAATTTTAAAGTATCAAAACCTAACTGAAATTGATATATAAATATATATAAATTAGTTGTGAGAGGAAATAATTTTATTACTGAATAAAAAAGATTTGGGGGCGCCTGGGTGGTTCAGTCAGTTAAATGTCTGTCTTAGGCTCAGGTCATGATCCCAGGGTCCTGGAATCCAGTCCCACTTTGGAGCTCCCTGCTCAGCAGGGAGACTGCAGCTCCCGCCCCTTCTGCAGCTCCCCCTCCTTGTCCCTCTCACTCGCTCCCTCAAATAAATAAAATCTTTTTTAAAAATATTTTAATTAATTAAGCCTACAAACATGGAAGCAAGAAACAAAACAACAGATGAACCAAAAGAAAAAGAAGAAATTAATAAATGATGTAGGCAGAAAAGAAATAGACAATATAAGAATAATAAAAGTAATTAATTAAACCTATGAATAGAAGTTTGAAAATAAGACAAAATATTTTTAAAAAATTAAATGCTAACTAGCCTACCAATAAAAAGTAAACAAAATACAAATATATATGAATACACAAAATTGGAGGAAATAAGAAAGAAGGTGTATTGTGTAATATGCTATAATGGGCTGAAGACATATACTACTAAAGCCATGTAGTTAGGATTATAAGATAAAATATAGGATACCCAGTAAATTTAAATTTCAGATAAACAACAAATTTTTACATATATATACACACACACACACACCCCTAAGTACTGCATGGGCATATGTAAAACGTGTCTATTTGTATTTTATCTGAAAGTATATCTAAAATTATTTTCCAAGATTCAAGTTTAACTGGGGTCCTATATTTTTATTTGCTAAATCTACCAATTCTATGTACATAGTACACATACAAAATAGGGTTTACCACGTAAAATTGAATATAGAGAGGTCAGAGAGGGCACACAATTCTTTGAAGTTACATTTTTCCACAGCAGAAGCCAGGCATAGGTGATCCACAGGCTCCATATCCAACATTAGCATGAAAAAGGACCTGCCCCTCAGTATCCTACATATATAAGTGGGGTGGGAAATGGAGGGGTAGTGGTTTGCAACCATGAGAGTTTCCAGGGTAAAATCTGCAACTGGCCCCTGGACATGGCGAGCAGTAAGAGATGGAAGACACAGACCACTACAGGTTGGTAGGTGACAGCTTTAATAAGCAAGGGAACTTACATACAAGATTTGTCTTGGGCAGCTACAAGTTCGTGAACTCTTCCAAGTTCAAGTGGTTGTTGGCAGAATCTGTTTCCTTGCAGCTGTAGAATACACGGAAACTTGCTTCTTCAAAGCCAGCAATAGAGAGAGAGACAGAGAGAAACCTGTTTCAAGTCTTTAAGCCTCTTTTAAAGGACTCCCCAGTTAGGCCAGGCCCACCCATGAAAATCCCCCCATTTGAGAAACTCAGAGTCAACTGATTAAAGACGTTAATCAGGGCGCCTGGGTGGCTCAGTGGGTTAAAGCCTCTGCTTTCGGGTCAGGTCATGATCTCAGCGTCCTGGGATCGAGGCCTGCATCGGGCTCTCTGCTCAGCAGGGAGCCTGCTTCCTCCTCTCCCTGTCTCTCTGCCTGCCTCTCTGCCTACTTGTAATCTCTCTCTCTGTGTCAAATTAATAAATAAAATCTTAAAAAAAAATAAAATAAAGATGTTAATCACATAATCCCTTTGCCTTTGTAACCTAATCATAGAATTGACATTAATCACATTCACCTGTTTCATGTACAACCCAAGTGAAGAAGATTACACAGAGTGTGTACACTGGAGCAGGCAAGGGATGGGAGGAGGATGAGGGAGTGGAAATTTTAAGTGTCACCTTAGCAGTCTGCTTACCACATTTTGGGGAGCTGCATTGTTAGGCATGTGGAGGAAATGTGGGATGGTACTCTTTTCAAGATAGGGATGGATTTTTTTTTTCTTCCTAGTTTTATTTGTTGTGTAGTAACTATAGCCTTGTTTGCAGTAGTAACTTGACCAGGAGTCTTGAAAAGTAGAAAGGGTTCTAGTAGGATTCAATTTTTCATTCATTGATTCTATGTACCCCTCAATACTGGAAACATCATTCCTATAAGCCTTGTAACAGTGAATTCAGAAAGGCAAAATCAGGCAATGAGTAGCAGAATTGGAAAATTTCCTTGAAAACATTTTAAAGCCTTGCCAAAGTTTGAACCCTTGTCATTTATGTAACTTAAAGAATCAGGAATTTCCTTTCAGTTTATATAAAACAATGGTAGGAAATTTGAGCCAAGACTGGAATGTATTATCAAAATTATCACAGTCAACAAACCAAAGGAAACTCAACAATTTGAGTAGAGTTTAAACTCATAGAGGATTATGTCCTAACAACTGCTGGTGGGAATAAGGAGCTCCACATGCATTTTAAGTTCCAATTATGTAACTGACTCTTCATATACTACTGCACGTTATAAATTCCTATCCTCCTGTGGAGAATAATTGTCTAACATGGCCAAAAGAGAGTAGGGTTAATGAAATTGACCTTAAGAATGACAAAGTTCCAATAGCACAGGAAGCTGAATATAGTCTTTACAGAAAAGTGTAATCATTATGAATATTTACCTTTGATAAATAATCGTTCCAACTTCATAAGTAGTCTTAGTTTACATGGTCAAATTTCTCAGTTAAGACACATAAAAATTTTGCCTCAGAACCACTAATTATTCTTTTTTAGTGCCCATGCTCACTTTTTTTTTCACAGTGTGGTAGGGGAAAGGGGGTAGAGTACATGCAATAATTTCACTGAATCAACCTATACTTTTCTGTCTGAAACACTGAAAGTGCTGTGATCATACACTTTTCCTCAAGTCATGATGATCTAATTCTAGATCCCTAGAATTAGAAGCATAGGATAGGGATATTTCATGACATAAGCCTTCCCAAAGCCCATAATATATATTTAATTAAGGAAGAGTAAGTCTTCTGTCAAGTACAGTACTTCCACAGAGAGCTGACCACAGAAAATTTGGCATGACAGACAAGGTGTGGTCCCCAGCATCTCAGCAAATGGTTGGCACTGGCACAGTGTCAGTGACAAAATCAATAAATAAAACAGGAATGGAGAACCGACCTAACTAGTACTCTATGTCCAGGTAGGAAGAATCTGCAAAGCCTGACACGAGAAATGATAACATCAACCCCAGAGCTTGGTGATCAGGGATTTGGCAGGACTGTAATCCCCAGAGTGAAACTGGTAAGATCCAAGGCAAATTCCAATTACAAACTAAGGTGGAAGAACCAGGTAATTTATAGAACAAGAATTCAAAGTAGAGACCAGAGCAAAAACAATGCCTTGTGGACTAATAACACCACTTGTCATTAAAAAAAAAAAAAGGGGAGAGCGGCAAGATGGCAGAGGAGTAGGAGACCGATTATCATCAGGTCCCAGGAATTCACCCAGAGAGCTATCAAACTATTCTGAACACCTACAAATTCTACCTGAGATCGAAGAGGAGAAGAGCAGCAATTCTAGGAACAGAAAATTAACCGCCTTCTGGAAGGTAGGATGTGCGGAGAAGTGAATCTGAGGCGACGGGGAGATAGACCCCCGGGGGGAGGGGCCGGCTGCCGGCAAGGGAGCGAGCCGCGGAGCACAGACTAGGAGCTGTTAGAAGTTGGCTCCACGGAGGGACGTCGCCCCAGAGACCAAGCAGGGGGTGAAGCCCCTGCAGGGACAGTGTGGTCTCAGGACCCACGGGGACACATAAAGACCAGGGGTGTCTGAGTGCGACCAAGCTCCCAGGTCTCAGAAGCCGGCGGGAGAGACGGAGCTGAGCTGAGGTGTCTCTAAACGGGGCTGCGCCAGAGACAGAGACACTCGGTCACAGGCCAGGTGAGCTCGGAGCGCGGCAGGAGACCAGGAGNCACGGGCGGCAGACCCGGAGAGACCCCCTCCTTCCTCCTCCGGGAGGAGTGGTGCGGGCGCCGCTGCAGGAATCCGCCAGATTCAGAGATTCTAAACGGGGCTGCGCCAGAGACAGAGACACTCGGTCACAGGCCAGGTGAGCTCG
>LNAC01000162.1:3065621-3396981 GCA_002007465.1 Ailurus styani | reverse complement strand
GACGTCCCTCAGTGGAGCCGACTTCTAACAGTTCCGGGTCTGTGCTCCGCTGCTCGCTCCCTTGCCGGCATCCGGCCCCTCCCCCCGGGATCTATCTTCCCGTCGCCTCAGATTCACTTCTCTGCACGTCCTACCTTCCAGAAGGCGGTCGGTTTTCTGTTCCTAGAATTGCTGCTCTTCTTCTCTTCGATCTCCGGTGGAATTTGTAGGTGTTCAGAATAGTTTGATAGCTCTCTGGGTGAATTCCTGGGACCTGATGATAATCAGTCTCCTACTCCTCCGCCATCTTGCCGCTCCATCAGTGTACTACTTTTTAAGGTTCAGAAGAGTATATCATATTTCCAAATATATAGAGGTTTTTTTATGAAGATTATTTGTTATATTTATGTTATAAAGATTATTTGAAATATAATTCCTTCAAGTTTGTAAGATAGGAATAATTGGGCCATAGGGAAAATTTTCATTAAAATTCCTTACTTTTTATGATATGGTCATACTTTAAAATACATATTTACTTACTGTTAAATTATATATTGAAATTTTATATTTTTTTAGTACTCATATACCTGAAACATTTGTTATTTTAAGAAGTATNTCATACTTTAAAATACATATTTACTTACTGTTAAATTATATATTGAAATTTTATATTTTTTTTAGTACTCATATACCTGAAACATTTGTTATTTTAAGAAGTATTTGTTTCTTGATGAGTCATTTCATATAAATAAATTAAGACTTATCAGATATCAACTATACATTAAGTATGTCCATATTATAATAATCTTGAGAGACTTTTTGACCTGGACTTAAGACTTAGATGGAGAATGTTGAAATCATATTATGACTGATAAAAGACATACAATTGTTATTTCTTCTGCTCCTTCTTCATGCAAAACCACATCATTTAAACTTCATCAGTTGGAGCAGGGACATAGTTTCTGGGAAGTTTCAGTGTCACCTGTGCCATATTAAGTGTCACTAGAATGATCCTAAATTAGAGCCTTTCTCAACTTCACTCAAAGTCTGAAAGTTTTTTCTAACATTAGCCATTTCCTTGCAGTCACACAGTATTCTATATACGTGCTACTGCACAATGAAAGGTAGTACACATTTAATTTCCCAACCACTTACACCTCTGGATTCTAAGTAGTAATAATAAGAATATTCAATTTATTTTTGAAAACAATTGTTTTCTGAAACATCACATAACTCACTCCCTGCTCTCAGTTTATGTTAGCTATTATTATTCAAGTCNACATCGGGCTCTCTGCTCAGCAGGGAGCCTGCTTCCTCCTCTCTCCTCTCTCTCTGCCTGCCTCTCTGCCTACTTGTAATCTCTCTCTCTCTGTGTCAAATGAATAAATAAAATCTTTAAATTCCTAAAAAATGTTTTAAAAAAAAAAAAAGAATATTCAATTTATTTTTGAAAACAATTGTTTTCTGAAACATCACATAACTCACTCCCTGCTCTCAGTTTATGTTAGCTATTATTATTCAAGTCATCTAGCTGTAAGCTGAGTGGTACCTATATTAAAGAGAAAGATGATTATATAAGTGTAAACTTGCTTATCTTACTGAGACACCAAAGACAAGGAAGCCTTTCATGTATAGGCCTTTAGTTCTCTAAAAGTTCACTTTCCCAGATTTTTTTTTTGTGAAAGCGATGTGGTATTGGGCAAAGATCACCTCCTCGAGATTGCGAAGTCTGTTGCTATGGCTTTGGCTACATACTAACCTTAACCTCATAACCAAATCTATTTAGGCCACACCTTTATAACTTAAAAAGAAAAAAAAAAGACTGCATTAAAGATAATTTTTAAAGTCCCTTTTAAAATTCTATCAGAGAACATGTGTTTAGTGACACTGAACTGACCTGTGGGAGATGGAAAATGTAATTCTAAAATGTCTTCCTGCGTTTGTTCACTTCTGGTGATGCATTAAGAAAATGCTCATTTTCCTTGAACAAGTTGGAAAAGGAGAAGAGCTATACCTTGGTGCAGATGTATCTTGATGTAGAATTGGAGTGGATAGAGAGTAGTAGGTAAAATATCCATTCAGGAATTGGTGTATTTCATTGTCTATTTACAATTTCTGTTCATTGTGTTATGGCTCTCTTGATGCTATCAACATACCCTGTAATTCAGTTCTCAAAGAGGATTGAAGGACAGCGTGTAACTTTTGAGTTAGCAGACTCGATTCATTTATTCATTTATGCAGATTATTTTTATTGAGCACCATGGTGGAAACTGCCTGGCAATTTCCCAGCTTGCTCACTGATTAGCTTTCTTGTGTCTGACAAGTTATGTAACTTTTCTAACTCTGTTTCCTCACTGTTGAAATAAAGATAATATTATGAAGATTAAATGAGATGATATATTTACAAAGCTTTGAACCTAGACGATAGTGACCATTCAACAAATGCTAGAACTGCTAGCTCTTGGATAACTAAAGACCCTATAACTTAACAATATTACAGGAAAAAAAATAGATTAGCAAAAGTAAAATAGAAGAAAACCTTGGGACAATGGCAGCTTTATGTGCTTTTAAGATAATATTCTCTGTTGTGGAAAAAAGTTTTAAGACTATATTGAAATGAATGGAAAGGAATGTGATGGAAAAATAGGAAGGGAAAACTATTCTAATGCACCCTCAGTTAAACTTATGTAATAGAGACATTTGTATCATTTATTTTAAATAGAAAACTTTCTGTTTTCTATTCTATTTTCCAATAACAAACACATCGAGTAAAACACGAGTTGAATACATTTTAAATACAAAAATATGAGAGGCAATGAAGAGAAATTATAACAACAAAAATTGGATTGTTGCCTGATGTTATGACAGAGTTCAGTGAAATTTTCTGTAGACATTAAGTTTCTCTGGTATTGGATTTACAGGGTTATTAGTCAAAGGAACAACTCCGTTCATTTTCTATTGACAGATTTTTTTTTCTTTTTATTATGGAACTTTTCTATTATACAAATACAGATAGAATAGTATAATGAACCTTCATATATACAATGTAATCAAGTATCGATTTGTTAAAACATTAAGGAATTTCAGTATCATATTAACCCTTCACTCCAGAAACTCCGTGGATCCAGATTTTACAATTTACCTGAATAAAATCAACTAGTGACACCAGACCAATATAAGTTTTGTAAATATTTTTATTATAAGATAGTCTCAAAGTATAAGACATAGGTTGTTCTGAAATGTATTGCAAACTACTATTTATTATTAATTTTTGTTGTTGTTGTTTTTAAAGATTTTATTTATTTGACAGAGAGAGAGATTACAAGTAGGCAGAGAGGCAAGCAGAGAGAGGAGGAAGCAGGCTCCCTGCGAAGCAGAGAGCCCGATGCGGGCCTCGATCCCAGGACCCTGAGATCATGACCTGAGCCGAAGGCAGAGGCTTTAACCCACTGAGCCACCCAGGTGCCCTATTATTAATTGTTAATATTTATTACCATTAGCCTTCTCCTTATTAGTCAACAAAAGAGAATAAGGACACAATAACCGAAGAGTTCTTAAATAAAATTAGAGGATGAAAAAATATATAGAGAAATATTTAAAAAATTCTGCTTTAGGAAGATGTAATAGATGTAGTTCTTACTGTTATCCCCTCTAAGTACAACTGAAAAAGCTGAACTTTATATATTAAAAAACAAACAAAAACAAAACTGTAAGACACTGAAAGGTGATGAGAAGAAGGAAGACTGGCTAGGGAATTTGAGATCCAGGATGAGTTCTCTGTTTTCTTTTACCTCATATATTCCTGGACCTGGAACAGAAGGAGTTGACAAATTGGAAATGCCAGTGGGTGCAGACCCAAAAAAATAAAATAAAATAAAAAGTGATCTAACAAAACCCTGTTCTTCTAGCCAAAGGCCCATGAAAGGGATAGCCTAGAAAGGCAAAGTGTTAGATAATATCTGCTCTGCTCCATCCAAACCCATAGAAAAACTATGGCCTCATCCCCCTCAACCCCATGCTAACAAAGGCCAGATGAGAACCCAGACTTCTAGTCTTGTGAGCCTTTAAGGAAGCATCCAACAGCCCACCAAGGTGGTGTCAGTAAAGGTCAAGAAGGATTATGGGATATCCAATCTTGATGGCCAGTAATGAGGCACTCCAGTAGTATCAATGGAGAATTCAGAGCGTGAAACTGGATATCCACAAAACCCAGCAATATAAACATCAGAGGAGGTTTCATGATGAGTTAAACTTATGCCATCACCCAGCACTAACAATCCCCACTATGGTGTCAATGGAAATGACTTGGAGCTGTTCTGAGAGGGGAGTTTATAGCAATAACAGGCCAACCTCAAAAAGCAAGAAAAATCTGAAATAAACAACTTAACCTTACACCTAAAAGAGATAGAAAAAAAAAAACACACACACAACCTTAAACCAATAGTAGGAAGAAAATAATAAAGATTAGAGAAGAAATAAATGAGAGAGAAACCAAAAAAGCAGAACAAAACAATAAAACAGATCAGATCCATCAAACCAAGAGCTGGTTCTTTGATAAACCTCTAGCCAGACTCACCAAGAAAAAGAAAGAGAGGACTCAAATAAAATCAGAAATGGCAGAGGGGTAATAACAACCATGACAGCAGACCTACAAAAGATTATAAGAGAATGTTATGAAGAATTATATGCCAACAAATTGGACAACCTAGAAGAAATGGATAAATTCCCAGGTATATAATCTCCCAATAAATCCAGAAGAAAAAAAATTTGAACAGACTGATTACCACCAATGAAATTGAGTCAGTAGTCAAAAAACTCCCAACAAACAAAAGTCCAGGACCAGAGAGTTTCACAGTTGAATTCTACCAAACATTTAAAGAAGAATTAATACCTATTCTTCTCAAAATGTTCAAAAAAATAAAAGGAAAACTTCCAAATTCATTCTATTAAGCCAGCATGACCCTAATACCAAAACCAGATGAATATACCTCAAAGAAAGAGAACTACAGGCCAATATATCTGGTGAACATAGATGCAAACATCCTCAAGAAAATATTAGGAAACCAAATACAACAATACATTTAAAAAGTCATTCACCATGATCAAGTGGGATTTATTCCCAGGATACAAGGGTGGTTCAAAATTCACAAATCAATCAACATGATACATCATATCAACAAGAGGAAGGTTAAGAACCATATCATCATTTCAAGAGATACACAAAAAGCATTTAACAAAGTACAACATCCATTCCTGATTTAAAAACTTTCAACAAAGTAGGTTTGGGGGAATTTGCCCCAACATAATAAAGACCATCTATGAAAAGCCCACAGCTAACATTCTCAATGGTGAAAATCTGAAAGATATCCATCTAAGTTTAGGAACAAGACAAGAATGTCCACTATCACCACTTTTATTCAGCATAATATTGGAAGTCTTAACTACAGCAATCAGACAAGAGAAAGAAATTAAAAGCATCCATATCGGTAAGGAAGAAGTAAAACTTCCACTTGCAGATGACATGATACTATGTATAGAAAATCCTAATGACTCCATTGAAAAACTACTAGAACTGTAAAATAAATTCAGTAAGATCCCAGGATATAAAATCAATATACAGAAATCCATTACATTTCTATACACTGATAATGAAGAAGCAGAAAGAGGAATTAAGAAGGTAATCTCATTTAAAATTGCACCAAAAGTAATAAAATAGTTAGGAATGAACTTAATCAAGGAGGTGAAAGACCTGTCCTCTGAAAAACTAAAAAATATTGGTGAAAGAAATTGAAGGTTACACAAACAAATAGAAAGATACTCCATGCTCATTGATTGGAAGAACAAATATTGTTAAAATGTCCATACTAATCAAATTAATCTACAAATGTAATGCAATTTTTATAAAAATGCCAATAGCATTTTTCACAGAATTAAAATAAATATTCCTAAAATTTGTATGTAACTAAAGATGACCCAAATAGCCAAAACAATCTTGAAGGAGAAAAACAAAGCTGCAGGTAGTATAATTTCAGATTTCAAGTTATACTACAAAGCTATAGTAGTCAAAACAGTATGATATCGGCACAAAAATAGACACATAGATCAATGGAACAAGATAGAAATCCCAGAAATAAAATATCAGTTATATGCTCAATTAATTTTTCACAAAGCAGGAGAGAGTATGCAATGGGTAAAAGTGTTGGGGAAAACTCTTGAAAGTGTTGGGAAAACTAGACAGCTACATGCAAAATAATGGAACTGGACACTTCCTTATACCATACATAAAAATAAAATCAAAATGGATTAAAGACCTAGATGTGAGACCTCAAACCATAAAAATCCTAGAAGAGAGCATAGACAGTAATTTCTCTGACATTGGCTATAGCAGCATTTTTCTAGGTATATCACCTGAGGCAAGGGAAACAAAAGCAAAAATAAACTATTGGACTGCATCAAAACAGAAAGCTTCTGCACAGTGACGGAAATAAACAAAACTAAATGGCAGCTTATAGAATAAGAGAAGATATTTGCAGATGACATATCTGATGAAGAGTTAGTATCCAGAAAAGAACTTATAAAACTCAAGCCCCAAAAAATAAATAATACAATTTAAAAATGTGCAGAAGGCATAAAAAAGAAGACATATAGTGGCCAACAGACACATAAAAAGATGTTCAACAACACTCATCCTTAGGGAAATACAAATCAAAACCACAATGTGTTATCATCACCTTACACCTGTCAGAATGGCTAAAATAAAAAACACAAGAAGCAGGTGTTGGTGAGGATGTGAAGAAAAAGTAACCCTTGTGCACTGTTGCTGGGAATGCAAATGGGTGCAGCTGTCATGGAAAACAGTATGGAGTTTCCATAAAAAGATAAAAATAGAAGCACCCTACCTTCCAGGAATGCACTACTGGGTATTTACCCCCAAAATATAAAAACACTAACTAAAAAGGATTTGTGCACTCCTATGGTTATTGCAATATTATTTATAATAGCCAAATTATGGAAAGAACCCAAGTGTCCATCAATAGATGAATGTATAAAGAAGAAGTGTGTGTATAAACATATATATATATAAATAATTCCATTATACATAGATAAAATGGAATATTATTCAGCCATATAAAAGAATGAAATATTGCCATGTGTAACAACATGGATGGAGCTACACAGTATAATGCTAAGTGAAAAAAGTCAGAGAAAGACAAATACCATGTGATTTCTATCAATGGGATTTATGAAACAAAACATACAAAAGAAAAAATAAAAATAGGGGGAGACAAATGAAAATACAGACTCTTATCTATAGAGAACAAACCACCAGAAGGGGATGAGGGGTGATGGTTGAAATAGGTGATGGGGATTAAAGAGTACACTTATCATGATGAGGACTGAGTAATGTATCAGACTGTTGAATCACTATATCATATACTTAAAACTAATGTCACATTGTATATTAAATATATTGGAATTAAAAAATTAAAATAAAAATAATAAAACTCAGTGGATGGACTCAATGAAATAATGGAGGGGAAGAGGAAAGAATCAGTTAACTGACTGGTAGAAAAATAAAAGTGACCCAATCTTGAAAGACAGAGAAAATAGACTGAACAGAACAAAGCCTAGAGGACATTAGAAAGCATAAACAACAACAACAAAAATCATACTACTGGAGTCCCAGGAAGAGGAGAAAAGACCAAGATTTAAAAAGTACTTGAAGAAATAATTGCTAAAAAGTTTCCACATTGGACAAGAGACATAAACCTACAGTTTCAAAGAACTAAGGAAACCCCAAAAAAATGACTCAAATAAATCTATACCAAGACACATCATAAACTTCTGAAAACTTAACACAAAGAAAAAGCTTGAAAGTGGCAAGAGAAAAACAGGAGCTTACCTATAGGTGAAGGTCAGTTAGAAAGATGATAGAGGGAGGTAAAGAGAACATAAAGGAAGCAGGTTTTCTATTGTTCCTATGAACTGGTGAAATGATGACACCTATGGACTGTAATACATGTGTATATATAATGTAATACCTACAGCACCCACTAAGAAAGCTATACAAGGTGACACACTCAAAAACACCATTTACTAAACAAAAAGAATTCTTAAAAATATTTAAATTATCCAGAAGAAATCAGGAAAAAGAAAGCATAGAAACTAACAGTAAAATAGAACAGGAATAAAATGGCTAATTTAAGCCCTAACATATTGGTAATTACATTAAATGTCAATTGTTTATACCAATTTAAGGCAAATCAGAAGGGAGAGTGGATTAAAAAAAAAGACATAACTTTATGTTGTCTGAAAGGAACTCACTTCAAATATAATGATACAGGGAAGTTGAAAGTAAAAGGACGGAGGAAGGTATATATGCAAACATTAGTTGAAGAAAGTAAAAATGACTATTCATATCAGATAAAGTAGACTTAAGAGTAAAGAAAATTAGCAGAGCAATATTATATAATGATAAAAGTCAGTTCACTAAGAGGGCATAGCAATCCTGTGTGTATGCACCAAGTAACAGCTATACAATATGTGAAGCAAAAGAAGTGGAATTGAAAGGAGAAATAGACAAATCCACAATTACAGTTAGAGACTTCAATATTACTCAAATATTGATGTTACAACTAGACATAAAATCAGATAGGAATTAAAGAAACTCAGCACCACCATCTACCAATGGGATTTAGTCAACAATAAAAACAAAGTGTTGATATACACAACTTGACTGAATCTCCTGGGAATTGTGCTGAGTGAAAAAATACCATCCTGAAAATTATGATTCAATTTCTATAACATTTTTGAACTGACAACATTTTTAAAATGGTGAGGGATTAAGAAGGGGGTAGGGTTAGGAGGAAAATGATGTGACAATAAAAGAACAGCATGAAGAACTCCTATAGTGATAAAAATATTATGTATTTTGACTATATTATCAGTGTCAGTATCCTGATTGTGATTTTATTTTATTTTATTTTTATTTATATGACATAGAGAGAGAGAGATTACAAGTAGGCAGGCAGGCAGGCAGAGAGAGAGGAGGAAGCAGGCTCCCCACTGAGCAGGGAGCCCGATGCGGGCCTCAATCCCAGGACCCTGAGATCATGACCTGAGCCGAAGGCAGAGGCTTTAACCCACTGAGCCACCCAGGTGCCCCTGATTGTGATATTGTACTAGTAGTATAAGCTGTTATTATTGGAGGGAATTGGGTGATTAATGACAGTAATCTTTATTATTTCTTATGACTGCACATGAATCTACAATTACCTCAACATAAAAGTTAAATTTTAAAAAGGTATATAAGCAAAATAGCAAACTATGAAATAATAATATAAGACAAAGATAGGTTAATATGATTAAAAGTGGTCATCCAAAGAAGAGGAGTATGAAATCTCTGTATTAAAAATAAATGAAAACATGGAGCATTTTTTCAGCAATATGGAAGACCAAACCAGGGAAATGTATTTTTATATATGGGTCCTTCTTCATTGTTTTAGAAATTCACATTAGAGACTTGGAAATAAAGCTAGAATGCTTCTTATCAGTTTTAATACTATGATTCCAAGTTACTTTATTTTTATAGTCAATTCAAGAAGATCTGCAGTATTGAGTTTTCTTAAGTGTTTCCTGCAAATTCTTCCCTCTTTCATGCACATGATATGCCCCCAATCAAGAGATTAAGCTAATTTTTCTGCCCTCTGACTCCCTGAGACTGGTTTTATCGACAGAGTATCCCCAAAGTGGCCCTTTTGTCAGTATGCGTCCAGCACTTAATTGGCATGAGGTTTCTGTTTTTCCCTTTCTTGAAATACTCATTCTGGAGGAAGGTAGCCAACAAGTAAGTTTCTATCTGTAGATACTTGGGAGGTAGCAAGCTGAACAAATGGAGAGGCTATGTGGAGAGAGGGACATGGACAACCAATATGCAAATATCCCTGCCATGCCAGCAAAGGCACCAGACATGTCAGTGAAGAAGCCATCTTGACAATGCCCAGTGAAATCTTGGATGACTCTAGTCTCAGCCATCATTGTATTACAAAGGCATCAGAAACCCAGGTGAGAACAGACTGGATGAACTATCCTGTCAACCACAACAGAGCCTTGGAAGGCAATACTGTATTGGTTTAAGCCACTGGGTTCTAGAGCGATTTGTTAGGGAGTGGCAACTAGAACATACTCCTGATAAACGAGGCCAGTGTTGAAAATACTTTTCACTGTCAAGAACTAAAACTACTTCTGCTTATGCCAAATGTCTATGGTTTAATTTTCCATAGGTGTAAGAAAGAACTAGTCATAATAATTACATGTATAATATGTAATTATGTGCATTATATGTGTATTATGTGTATTATAGTATATGCATTATAGTGTATTATGTGTATTATAGTATATGCATATGCATAAGTACAAGAACATATATATGTATTTGGGAATTTTTAGTCAATATTATGCAATTTTCTTGCCATGTTGAATAATCCTGGCTTCTAAAATCTTTCCAAATAAATGTTTTTTTCTATCCCTTTAATAATTTTAAATTCTGTTACTTAATCTTCTGTATAAAGTTTTGATTATATTAATAATACTAATTTATAAATCAATACTGCAAGAATGTTCTGTATTTACATTAACAGAATATCTAAGTGAAAGTTAAAAGTGAAAGGAAAGGCAATTATTTTTTTAAAATTCAAACTGCATAGCAATAGAAGAGGTTTTGTTTTTATAGAAAAAAAATCCCTGGGTGCCTGGGTGGCTCAGTGGGTTAAAGCCTCTGCCTTCGACTCAGGTCATGATCTCAGGGTCCTGGGATCGAGGCCCGCATCGGGCTCCCTGCTCGGCGGGGAGCCTGCTTCCTCCTCTCTCTCTCTGCCTGCCTCTCTGCCTACTTGTGATCTCTCTCTCTCTGTCAAATAAATAAATAAAATCTTTTAAAAAAAATCTCTGCATTTACACCCTTATTCTGAATGTATAATAATGTGTTAGATTAAACTAAGCTTTTTGGGGCCACCTGTGTAGCTCAACTGGTTAAGCCTCTCACTCTTGGTTTCAGCTCAGGTCATGGTCCTGGGGTCCTGAGATTGAGTTCTGGAACCAGCTTCTTGCTCAGCACAGAGTCTGCTTGAGATTCTCTTCCTCTCTCTTTGCCCCTCCCCCAATTGAGCGCACATGCTTGCTCGCACTCTCTCTCTTTCTAAAATAATAAGATAAATAAATAAAATCTTAAAAAAGATTAAGCTTTTGGTTGTTAGTTCAGCCATTCCATACCAGTAGAGAATTATTATGTGTTATTATCTACTATATTTTTGTTTTTGGAATCAAGGAATTAGGTATTATCAACAATTGGATGCTTAAACTAAAGCTGTAAGTTCTTGCTAAATAATACTTAGTGTTCATAAGAGAAAACTTAAAATGTATTATCATTCTAAAATTAGTTCTACAGATTAATTTCTGTAGCAAAATTTTATACTTGTTTTAATATATATCTTGTAAAGTTTTCAAAAGAAAATTACCTGCTTAAACATTTATATAACTCATTATAGAAAGTGTAGAAAATACAGAAAAATGTAAAGAAGAAAATCATCTTCCATATTTTTCAACTCCTAGAGATAACTGATATTAGTTAATGCTTTGACAATTTCCCTAGAAGTGTTACATAATGGTGATTATATGGAATTTACAAAATGATATGACCCTATTAAAAATAGATTTCTTATTATAAAGCAATGCATGTTCACTTGAGAATATTTGTAAAATAAAGAAAGATGCAAAGTGAAACACTGATCATGTAGAATTCCCAATGATAGCATACATAATATTGGTATATTTTAGTTATTTTATCTATATATTTTAATATGAAAATGATAATTCTGTATAAAGTAATTTAAAGCATAATTAACACAATACCTCCAGGTCCTGGATGGATAATAACATGGGAAAAAAAATCCTAGGTAGAAATAATTTCTGCCACTGAATGGTATATTAGTTTTTAGCAATGATTCAGTTCATATATTATAAATCACATATTTTTAATGAGCCAAATATCTTTAAATTTTTTTATTTTATTAACCTTTATTTTTCTGATTCAGTTCATTTATCTTAGATAGCTCTTCTTTTTTAATATAGGTATTTACTGCTATAAATTTCTCCCCAAGTACCGATTTAGTGCCATAGCACAGATTTTATATGCTCAGTTTTTATTTTTACTCATTCGAATACATTTATTTAGAGTTCCTCTTTGACACATAGGTTATATAAAAGTGGGTTATTAAAAAAAACTGGGTTATTTAGCTATGGATTTGCCAGCAAATTTTTTAAATATTTGATTAACATATAATGTATTATTTACTTCAGAGGTACAGGTCTGTGAATCATCAGTCTTACACAATTCACACACTCACCATAGCACATACCCTCCCCAATGCCCATAATTCAGCCACCCTATCTCTCTCCCCACCCCCCAGAAACCCTCAGTTTGTTTCCTGAGATTAAGAGTCTCATGGTTTGTCTCCTTCCCTATCCCATCTTGTTTCATTTTTTCCCCCTCCCTTCTCCCTATGACCCCCTGCCCTGCCTCTCAAATTCCTCATATCAGAGAGATATGATAATTGTCTTTCTCTGATTGACTTATTTCGCTTACAATAATACTCTCTAGTTCCATCCACGTCATTGCAAATGGTAAGATTTTGGGGTTTTTGTTTTGTTTTGTTTTGTTTTGTTTTGTTTGTTTTCTGATGGCTGCATAGTATTCCATTGTATATATATACCACATCTTCTTTATCCATTCATCTGTTGATGGACATCTAGGTTCTTTCCATAGTTGGGCTATTGTGGATATTGCTGCTATAAACATTCGGGTGCACGTCCCCCTTCGGATCACTACATTTCTGTCTTTAGGGTAAATACCCAATAGTGCGATTGCTGGGTTGTAGTGTAGCTCTATTTTCAACTTTTTGAGGAACCTCCGTGCTGTATTCCAGAGTGGCTGCAACAGTTTGCATCCCCACCAATAATGTAGGAAGGTTCCCTTTTCTCTGAATCCTCATCAACACCTGTTCTTTCCTGACTTGTTCATTTTATCCATTCTGACTGGTGTGAGGTGGTATCTCACTGTGGTTTTGTTTTGTATTTCCCTAATGTCTAGTGATGTTGAGCACTTTTTCATGTGTCCATCGACCATTTGTATGTCTTCTCTGGAGAAATGTCTGTTCATGTCTTCTGCTCATTTCTGGATTGGATTATTTGTTCTTTGAGTGTTGAGTTTGATAAATTCTTAATAGACTTTGGATGCCAGCAATTTTTGTTACTTGAATCCATTTAAGCTGAGATTTGCTTTTGCCCAAGATATGATGTAGTTTTATATTTGGGATGCACTTGAAAAGAGACTGTGTTTTGCTACTGTCGGGTTGTGTTTTATAATTGTCGATTAGTTCACTTTGGTTCAAAATGCTATTGAAGTCTTCTGTATTCTTACTGATTTTATGTCTACTTGTTCTATCAACTTTTAAGAGAGAAGTATAGAAATGTCCAGTTATAATTTTGGATGTGTCTATTCCTCCTTATGGTTTATCAGTTTTTGCTTCCTGCTTTTGAGACTTTGTTATTAGATGCATAAAGTTTTATGATTCTTTTGTCATCTTAACAATTGTCTCCTTTTCATTATGAAATGCTCTTTTTTATATCTGATAACATTCTTAGCTCTGAAATTTACTTAGTCTGGTATTAGCTATATTAATAGCTTTTTTTTGATTAGTGATAGCTAAGTGTTATGGGCTGACTTGTGAATTAATATAATACACTGACCACCTTCCCTCGAATTCATATGTAAAATTCCACATCTCAGTAATTCAGAACATGACTTTATTTGGAGATAGGGTCTTTAAAGAAGTAATTAAATTAAAATAAGGTCTCCCAACAAAAAAGAGTCTGGGACTGGATGACTTCACAGGGTAATTCTACCAAACATTTAAAGAAGAACTAATACCTGTTATTTTGAAGCTGTTTCAAAAAATAGAAATGGAAGAAAAATTTCAAACTCATTCTATGAGGCCAGCGTTACCTTGAGCCCAAAACCAGACAAAGACCCCACCAAAAAGGAGAATTACAGACCAATATCCGTGATGAACATTAATCACAAAATTCTCACCAAGATACTAACCAGTAGGATCCAACAGTACATTAAAAGGATTATTCCCCATGTCCAAGTGGGATCTATTCCTGGGTTTCAGAGGTGGTTCAACATTCACAAATCAGTCAATGTGATACATCACATTAATAAAAGAAAGGACAAGAACCGTATGACCCTCTCAATCGATGCAGAAAAAGCACTTGACAAAATACACCATCCTTTCTTTATGAAAACTCCCCACAGTGTATGAATAGAGGGAACATACCTCAATATCATAAAAACCATCTACAAAAATCCCACAGCTAATATCATTCTCAACGGGGAAAAACTTGAGAGTTTTTCCCTTAAGATCAGGAACATGACAGGGATGCCCACTCTCACCACTGGTGTTCAACATAGTACTAGAAGACCTACCCTCAGCAATCAGACAGCAAAAAGAAACAAAGGCATTCAGACTGGCAAAGAAAAAGTCAGACTCTCACTCTCTGCAGATGACGTGATACTCTATGTAGAAAATCCAAAGACTCTGTGCCAAAATTGCTAGAACTGATATAGGAATTTGGCAAAGTGGCAGGATATAAAATCAATGTACAGAAATCAGTGGAATTTCTACACACTAACAATGAGATAGGAGAAAGAGAAATTAAGGAATCAATCCCATTTACAATTGCACCAAAACCCACCAGATACCTAGGAATAATCCTAAACAAAGAGGTAAAGGATTTGTACTCTAAAAAGTACAGGACAATTTTGAAAGAAATTGAGGAAGACACAAAGAAATGGAAAAGCATTCCATGCTCATGGATTGGAAGAATAAATATTGCTACGAAGTCTATGCTACCCAGAGCAGTTTTCACATTCAGTGCAATCTCTATCAAAATACCATAGACAGAAAGCTGGAACAAATAATCCTAAATTTTTATAGAATCAGAAAAAAAAAACCCAAATAGCCAGAGGAGTGTTCAAAAAAATCAAAGCTGGTGGCATCATAATTCTGGACTTCAAGCTATATTGCAAAGCTGTAGTCATCAAGGTGTATGGTACTGGCACAAAAACAGACCCATAGATCAATGGAACAGAAGAGAGAACCCAGAAATGGACCCTCAGCTCTTTTTTCAACTAATTTTTGACAAAGCAAGAAAGAATATCCAGTGGAAAAAGGATAGTCTCTTCAACATGTGGTGTTGGGAAATTAGAAAACCACATGTAGAACAATGACACTGGACCATTTTCTTACCCCATATACAAAGATAAACTGAAAGTGGATGACAGGAACTCATAAAAATCCTAGAGGAAAACACAGGCAGTAACTTCTTCAACCTTAGCTGCAGAAACTTCTTGCTACACACATCTCTAAAGGCAAGGGAAACAAAAGCAAAAATGAATTTTTGGAACTTCATCAAGATAAAAAACTTCTTCACAGCAAAGGAAGCAGTCAGCAAAACTAGACGGTAACCTATGGAATAGGAGAAGATATTTGATAATGACATATCAGATAAAGGGCTGGTTTCCAAGGTCTGTAAAGAACTTACCTGAATCAACACCCAAAAAACAAATAATTCAGTCGAAAGATGGGCAGAAGACATGAACAGACATTTCTCCAAAGAAGACATACAAATGGCCAATAGACACATGAAAAAATGCTGAACATCACTTGGCATCAGGGGAATGCAAATCAAAACCACATTGAGCTACCACTTCACACCAGTCAGAATGGCTAAAATTAACAAGTCAGGATACAACAAATATTGGCAAGGATGTGGAGAAAGGGGAAACTTCTTACCCTTTTGGTGGGGATGCAAGCTGGTACAGCCACTCTCGAAAACAGTATGGAAATTCCTCAAGAAGTTAAAAATAGAGGGGCACCTGGGTCGCTCAGTGGGTTGAAGCCTCTGCCTTCAGCTCAGGTCATGGTCTCAGGGTCCTAGGATTGAGCCCCGCATCCAGCTCCCCGCTCGGCAGGGAGCCTGCTTCCTCCTCTCTCTCTGCCTGCCTCTCTGCCTACTTGTAATCTTGCTCTCTCTGTCAAATAAATAAATAAAATCTTTTAAAAAATGTTAAAAATAGAGCTACCCTATGACCCAGTAATTGCACTACTTGTATTTATCCCAAAGATACAAATGTAATGATCCGAAGGCACACATACACCCCAGTGTTTATAGCAGCAATGTTCACAAAAGCCAAACTGTGGAAAGAGCCAAGATGTCCATCAACAGATGAAAGGATAGATAGATAGATAGATAGATAGATAGATAGATAGATAGATAGATAGATAGATAGAAGATAGATAGATCTATATATCTAAAATGGAATATTACTCAGCCATCAGAAAGGATGAATGCTTACCATTTACATAAACATAGATAGAACTGGAGGGTATTATGCTGAGTGCAATAAGTCAAGCAGAAAAAGACAATTATATGGTTTCACTCATGTTTGGAATATAAGAAATAGCACAGAGGATCATAAGGGAAGAGAGGGAAAACTGAATGGGTAGTCATCAGAGAAAAACCATGATAGACTCTTAACTGTAGCAAACAAACTGAGGATTGCTGGAGGCTGGCTGGGTGGGGGCATAGGGTAGTTTGGTAACTGGCCCTAAGGAGGCCATGTGATGTGATGAGCACTGGGTGTTATATGCAGCTGATGAATTACTGAACTCTACATCTAAATCTAATGACGTACTATATGTTGGCTAATTGAATTTAAATTAAAAAAAGAAATAATGCAAAATCAAAAAAATTAAAATAAATTCATTAAGGTGGACTCTAATCCAATATGATTGGTGTTAATATAAGAAGAGGAAACTTGGACACAGATCAGTTCTGAATTAAGTCTATATGAAGACACAAGGGAGAAGGTGCCCATCTACAAGCCAGGGAGAGAAATCTCAAAATCTCAAAAGATGCCTGTTCTACCACCTTAGTCTTGGATTGCTAGCCTACAAAACTATGAGAAAATATATTTCTCTAGTTTAAGCCAGTCTGTGGTACTTTATTATGACAGCCCTAGAAAGCTGATATACAAGGTATGTCATTTTAAAACCTTTAACTTTTTTTTTAAAGATTTTATTTATTTATTTGACAGAAAGAGAGAGATCAGATCACAAGTAGGCAGAGAGGCAGGCAGAGAGAGAGGAGGAAGCAGGCTCCCTGCTGAGCAGAGAGCCCGATGCGGGCCTCGATCCCAGGACCCTAACCTTTAACTTTTTAACCTGTTTGTCTATATGTTTAATGGGTTTTTACTAGACAACATAGAGCTAGGTTTATTTATTTTTTTTAGCCAATCTGACATTCTTTACCTTCTATTGGATATTTAGCTCATTTATATGTATTTGATAATTCATACAGTTAGGCTTAAGTCTATAATCTTGCTAATTTTATACTTGTCTCACTTATTTACTTTTTTCCTTCTTTCCTCTGATTGTCTTCTTTTGGATTTAGAACTTTTTATGATTTTATTTTGTCTTCCTTGTTGGTTTATTAAATTTGACTTTTGTTATTTTAGTGATTGCTTTAGGGTTTATAGAACATATCTTTAACTTATTATAGTCTAGCTGCAAGTGCAATCGTACCCCAGATAGTATAAGAATCCTATAAGAATCAATTTCTATTTCTTCCCCTTCTGGTCATTATGATACTGTCATATGTTTTGCTTTACATATTTTATGAGATCCACACTACATGTCAATTTTTTAAAAATCAGTGATGTCTTAAAGATATTTAAGTAATAAGTGTTAATTAAGATATTTAAGTAATAAGTATTAAAGATTTTTAAGTAATAAGAATATTCTTTGGGCGCCTGGGGGGCTCAGTGGGTTAAAGCCTCTGCCTTCAGCTCAGGTCATGATCTCAGGGTCCTGGGATCGAGGCCCACATCGGGCTCCCTGCTCGGCGGGGAGCCTGCTTCCTCCTCTCTCTCTGCCTGTCTCTCTGCCTACTTGTGATCTGATCTCTCTCTCTGTGTCAAATAAATAAATAAAATCTTTATAAAAAAAGAATATTCTTATACATTTACTTATATGGTGGCCATTTTCAGCATTCTTCTTTCCTTTGTGGAGATCCATTTTTTTTAATCTATTATTTTCTTTCTCTTGAAGGTCTTCCTTATAGTGTAGATTTGTTTGAGAAAATTCCTTCACCTTTCATATGGCTAAAAAAAAGTATTTTTTCAATTTAATTTTTGAATTTTCTGTTGTTGAGTATTTTGTGTCAGTATTTTGAGGTGTCACTCTGTCTTCTTGATTACATTGTTTTAGCAAGAAATCCGTTGCCATTCTTATCATTGTTCTCTGTATATTTCTCTGGCTACTTTTAAGGTTTCTTTTTTTTATTGTGAAAAATATATGTATTATAAAATTAACCTTTTTAACCATTTTATGTCTATAGTTTTTTTTTATCATGAAGTACATTCACAGTGTTGTGCAACCATCACCACAATTTATTTCTAGAATATTTTCATCTTCCCCAACTGAAATTCTGTAATCAATAAGCAATAATTTTCTTTCCCTGTGTTCTTCCAACACCTGGTCGAAACCTCAAACACTATGTCCTTTAGTGGTTAGCTTACTTCACTTAGTATAATGTTTTCAAGTTTCATCCATGTGTCAGTATTTCCCTCCTTTTAAAGGTTGAATAATAGTAGTTTTGATATGTTGTGTTTTCATTTTTGTTTCATTTTATTTTGAAAAGATTTTGGTTACTTTTTGTTCAAATATATGTTTATGATATATGTTAAGTTTGTTATATATTATATTTATTAAGTATAATATTTATTTTAATAAATA
The DNA here is from genome assembly GCA_002007465.1 of Ailurus styani. Taxonomy (NCBI): domain Eukaryota; kingdom Metazoa; phylum Chordata; class Mammalia; order Carnivora; family Ailuridae; genus Ailurus; species Ailurus styani. Next base: position 3,378,085 of record LNAC01000162.1, on the reverse strand, counting down.
ATACATTTATAAATAATTGAAATAGTAAATTTAATACCATATGTAATTATGTATAATAGTGTCTTACTATGTCTTCAAGTTTACCAATCTCTTTTTATGTAATGTCTATCTATCCACTGTACTTTATTTTTAATCCCAGATGTTGTATTGTTCATCTGTAGATGTTTTATTTTTATATTTTATTCCATCTCTTAGACTTCAACTTAACTTTTAGATCATAGAATGTAGTTATAACAGGCTTTTTTAATGTCCTCATCTGCTAGTTCTGACATTTGTATCAGTTTTGGGTCTGCTTTTATTGGTTATTTTATCTTCTTGTGATGTATTTTTTTGTCAGTTAGCATGCCTGGTTATTCTTGACTGGTTGACAGATAGTCTGATGTTTAAGTTTAGAATGCTGGATATTTTTATTTTATAATATTCTTGAATTTATAATTAATATTCTTGAGTGCATTTAAGGTACTTTTAAGTAATTTTATTCTTTTAAGTTTTGCTTTTAAGATTTGTTAGGCAAGACTAGACCAGTGTTTAGTCTAAAGCTAATTATTCACCTCCATGATGTCAGGATTCTTCTGGATAGTCTATCCAATGACCTTTGATTTATAAGGTTTCAAAACTTATAAGGGCAGTGGAGACAGACATCACTGATGTGCCTGAGTGGGTATTGGGCACTGTTATTTCTAATTCTTTTGGGTGATTCTCTAGCCTCACATTGTTTCCTCCCACGCATCCACTGATCAGTGGTCTGCTAAACACTTGAGGGGTACCCAGACACTGCAGATCTCCATCATTCTGTATGCAGAAGAATCCTCTCTAGTATTCTTCTCTGTGAATTATATCTTCCTAGTCTCCCTGGACTCTTTAGTTATGTTTCTTCAACTCAGGAAGTGTTCTAGGGTGTACCTGGTTTCCCCCTTCCTGAGTAATCCCTGAAGTTTTTGAAGGCAGTAAGCTTTGTCATTCAAAGGGCACATCACATTTGTTTTCTGTCTTTCAGTGATTACTGTCCTTTGTTGCCTAGCATACGGTTTCTTGAAAACCATTGTTTCATCTATTTTGTCCAATTATTTGGTGGTTTTATGCAAGAGGGTAAATCTAGTCTGTGTTAGTCCATCTTAGCCAGAAGAGGAATTGTTTTTTCTTTTGATTTATCTCTTAGTTGGCTGATAAGAGTACTCTTTTAGTTTTTGCAAGGGAAAAAGATGTGATTTATTTTACGAATCCTTGCCTACATGGGCATAAAAATAATTACTTGACTGGGCATAAAAATGGTTGGGACCCATCCTTTGGCACTAAACATTTCTTGGAATAATATTATATTGCCTTCTGTGAGACTGTTTCAAAGAAAATCTTGAGCCTTCCTTCATTTTTAAGATATATTCTCTGTATTTTTATTGTGAAACAGTACTTTACCTGTATGTACCCCATTTTAACAGGCCAATTTTAAATTTTATTTTATTTTAAGTAAACTCTATGCCACACATAAGGCTCAAGGTCACAACCCCAAGATCAAGAGTTGTGTGTTCCACTGACTAATCCAGCCAGGCACCCCAACAGACCAGTTTTAATTTTTTTAACTACTTCTTTGATAGAAACCCCTTACATCTCTAAATAATTTGATGATATTCTGGATATTTTAGGTTTAGAGATTATCTATTTACTATGGAAGATGTTGATGTACTTCTTTTTCATCCCTCACTATAACCAAAACACATAAAATTCCCATCTTCCTACCTTCCCCATATTGTAATATTCAAATTCTATTTTTTTCAATATTAAGTGTTTATTATGACTTTATAAACTCCATTTAGAGCTGAAATATGTAAAGTCCTATAATTAATTTTTTTTTTCTTGAAGGGCTTTTTGATCTTCCTGGAATACAGATTGTCTTTTGCTTATATGCTTGTTTGTTTTGTTTTTTCAATGTATTTGTTGTGGATTTGTCCCTAATCTCTCCTCAAGTTGTGTAAATATTTACTTAATGCATTAAAAAAATGAGGAATTCTGTCAATTTTAACTATGTGGAAATGTTCCTGTAAATTTTTCTGTGCTCCAGTCTGGTTGATTTACTTTGAGATGTACTGCATGAGTGTGGTCTTAAAGGTCTCTTTTGATAAACACTATTTTCATCATTGTATTTCTTTCTCTCCCTTTTTTAAAAAAAAATTATTCCTTTATTTTTGTGGAGAACATTCTCCAATGGTTTCCTAAGCAACCTTGCTTTGGAGATAATATATTTAAGATCTTGCATTTCTCATACTGTATTTCACTACTCACTGTTAATTTGTTTAGGTCAAGAATTCTAGGTTGGAAATCAATTGCTCTACAAAGCTAGAAGGCAGAGCTACTCTTGAAAGTCTGATAGTATCATTCTCTTAATCTTTTGCAGGAAACCTATTTTTCTTTTCTGTTTCTCTTTAAAGCTTTTTGGATGAACTCTTTGCTCTTAAGTTCTGAAATATCATGGAGATATCCTTATCATGAGTATTTTCATCCATGGTTTGAGGTTTTCATTCAGTGAATCTTTTCTATCTACAAATTTATGTTCTAAGGTTTTCATTCAGTGAAACTTTTCTATCTACAAATTTATGGTCTTCTATTTTGAGGCATTTAAAAGATAGTTGCCTTGATTATATTTTCTCCTCCTTTTAAAATTATTTTATCTTTTAGAAATTCATTGCTTTTTGTCTTAGACTTCCTGGACTGATCTGCTTTTTTTTTTTTTTGTATTGTCTCTCTTGTTTCACATCTTTGTGTTTTTTTCTTTTCCTTTTTACAAGATTCTTTCAAACTCATAATCCAGTCCTTCTCAATTTTCATTTCTGCTATCATTTTTCTTATTTCCAATGTATATTTTCTGTTTTTAATTATTTTGTAATGCACCACCCAGATGCCCTTCTCAGGGTATGTTTAGATCAGGGAATTTTGTTTTCCTTTATTTTATTGTACACTGTTACAGTACATTGATATTCTTGGGCCAGCTGTGAGTGTGCTGTTCCCTATATTCTCTCACTCTATTTTCTTCTCTTTTACCATTTATGTTTATTTCCACTCTTTCTTCTGGTATCTAAGAGTTTCTCAAATCATCATTGACATTTGTGATTTACCTTCCTAAAATGTATGTTATGCCTTTTAATGCTTCCATTGCAAAATCCAATTTTATTATTGAAAATTATTTCCTCAGCTCACTTATCATAGTGTGTTGTTCTTTCTTGTTCTTTTCTTGACTGCTCTTGTTTCTACAACTTTTTTATTATATTCCATTAAGAAGAGCTCAGGAAAAGTCTGTATTGTGTATGCAGACTATAGTTGATTTTTATTTGGCCACATAACTTCTTCTTGTTGTCATTCATTTGTTTTGTTGGTAATCAACATGGTAGGAAAGAAAAGAAGGAATGAAGAGAGGGAGGAAGAGAGGAAAGAAAGAAACATGTAAAAAAATCCCCAAATTGCCAGGGGCACCTGGATGACTCAGTTGGTTAAGTGTCTGACTCTTGATTTCTGCTCTGGACATGGTCTCAGGGTCCTAGGATGGAGTTCTGCATCAGTCAAGCTCTATGCTTGGCAGGGACTCTGCTTGAGGATTCTCTCTGTCCCTCTGTCCCTTCTCCCACTCTCATTTTCTTTCTCTCAAATAAATAAATCTTAAAAAATCCCCAGATTTCCAGAATCAAAAATCTAGTAACAATAAGCCCATACTCATGCTTGACATTTAGATGGTGCTGATTAGTGTCTGTCTCTTTAGACATAGTCTATATTGGCCATGTTCCTCATCCTTCCTACCCTCTATTGCCCTTTGAAATTTTGATGAGACTATACTGGTCCCTGCAGATATTGAAATAGCTAGCTTTGTCTGTGTAGACTACCGAATTGTCATACATATATACATATGTATATATATGTATGTGTATGTGTGTACACACACACACACACACACACACACACACATATACACATATATGAATAAACCTGCTCATCTTTTTCTTTTGGTTCCTGCAGTTGAAGAAGTAGTGTACTATATTCTTCCTCAGATTCCTCCAGTCTTTTCTTTCTTCTGTTCTGTAGTATTTTTTTCTATACATTTCTAGTTGTTATTATTCCTCCTTACTCATCCTTGAATGAGAAGAGACCTTTTTAATTCAGTATCTGTCCACAGGCAGATTATGTGGCCATTTCTTTGGCTCCATTCACTAATACTTGAGAGATGCTAGAATTCCCTCCTCTGCTCTAGAGCTGTCGGGCATAGTGATGGGCATTCTTTCTTGCCCAGTTTCTAGTACCCAGGAGGCTGTACTTGACAACTTTTCTCCTATTCTGCAAGATCTCATACACCGATTTGTTCATTAATGCTCTGGACTGGAGTCCATGATAAAGCATAAGCTCCAAAATGCGCTTCTAGAAATCTTCTTATTCCTTGCTTCTACCTAAAGTACTTCACATCTAGGGATAATGTATATGAGAATTAATGTGTCCACATCCACAAGATTTATAGAAATTTGTCTGAAACTAAGTAAGCCACCCTTTTTTAATAAAACATGTATTTATGTTAACAGTATGGTTTCTTATTTGATTTTTGGCCATGATATAATTGTATTTACCCATGATTAGAATTGTATACAAAGATAACTTGCCTATCAAAAATATAATTATATGTCCTGTATTAATTCCTATTATCAATTTTCTATAATTATTTGATTATCTTCAATTGTATAAAATGTATAAATGTGTAATATTTAAAGCAGTGTTCCTTATTCTCACATTTAGGACTGAAAGGTAGTACTTAAAAAAAAAAAAAGCAGTATCATGACCAGAATATTTGCTAACTTAGGGTCTGTGCATACTCCCAGGCAAACTTGGGAAGTATGTGAGTTTTGTGTTAGTACCTCCTGCTGCTGGGTTTATGAGGTAGGCAAGAAAAGCCTTGCAGAGATTAATGAGGGTTGATCCCTGGCAGCTATTTTGAAAGAAATGATTTTGCTTATTTACATTCAATAAAGTCAAATTAATCTGCAAACAGAAGTAAGGAGTTAGCCTTTCTTTGTGTTTAAATGTTTGTATTCCAGTGTCATTTACTGAAATGACCATTCACATGGAACTGGGCAAAAATCAAAAAATGTTATATAATCACAGAGATAACTGTATTTGTCAAATTTCCTTTGTTTCTTTTAGCTGAATATTATAATGAACGCTTTTATATTTAAAGGGAAAAATAACTGTGAAGAACAGTTGCTAAGCAAATAGAAACTTAAGTTTTCTTTGAAACCTCAAGGACACAAAACCAATGGGTTTATTCAGTTCCTAAAAATGTCAGTTTATGAAAGTAGCTAGATTTTCTGAGTTTACCTGTATTATTCTCACCATTAAAAATGCAGCTGCTTCAGCTTACCATTTCAGATCTTGAGTATGGAGGGGCACTTGGGAGTGGCACAGTCCACTGGTTGTCCAACTCTCAGTTTCAGCTCATGTTATAATCTCAGGTTTGTGAGATCAACCCTGTGTTAGGCTCTGCACTGAGTGGGGAGTCTGCTTAAGATTCTCTCCCTCTGCCCCCATCTCTCACCATGCTCTCTCTTTCTCTGTCTCTCTCTCTCTCCAATAAAAAAATAAATAAATCTTTTAAAAATTATATAATAGGGGCACCTGGGTAGCTCGGTTGGGCGTCTGCCTTCAGCTCAGGTCATGATTCCAGGAGCCTGGGATGGAGGCCTCCATCGGGCTCCCTGCTGAATGGAGAGTCTGTTTCTCTCTTCCTCTCCCTCTGCCTCTCCCCCTGCTTGTGCTTGCATGCACTCTCACTCCCTCAAATAAATAAATGGACTCTTTAATATATATATATATAAAATCTTGGGTAAGGAGAGAAAGTCCTATTTGGGAAGAGAGAAAAAACATGCTTAACCTATAAAAAATAAGGTTTTTGGTCTTTTGTTTTTGGATTTTTTGGTCTCATTTGCAGCTAGGTTTATAGCCCTGGCAATAAATTCTGATCAGTTATTTGAAATTCCCAAGACATGTCTTCAGAGACAAAAAAATGTACCCTTTTCATTCCTTGCTCCTTTTTGTTTACTGAAATCCATAGTGGTTAGAGTTCAAAGTGCCACCTGGACCAGGAGATAGAAGGCATCTATTGGTGGTCATGGAGTACACAGTGGGAATGACTGGTAAACTCTTGAATGGTTTGGATTTCACTTATATGTGAGAGAAATAAGTTTCTCTTTTTTTTCAGATTTTTTTTTTGGTCAATTGCATTCAATCCTGTGTTTCTGCCTGATGCAGAGTTTTTCACACTTCGTCCTATTTTTCAAATCTTATCTTATTTTCTATTATTAAAGTCCAGCCAGATTAGATGTTCAGCATGCCTTTAGTAAGCATTATGCCTTTTCAGGTTTGACCTTTTGTTCAATCTACTCTTTCTGCATAATACAAGATATTCCCTGGTCTGTCTGGAATTCTCTTCTCAAGCACATTTCAGCTTTCTTACATCACAGTGGAGTGATCTTTCTCTAAATTCCTATAATATCGTTCTATGGAATTTTCCAAAAGCAAATTAGATAATAAGCTTCTTAAGGGATGGAATCAGTTTATTGCAACAAATAACAGTGAGCACCTGTTACATGTCAGGCATTAGGATAGGGATGATTGAAGTAAGAGGACAATAGAGAATGTGTCTTTGCCCACAAAAATTTCATGATTTAGTGAAAGGAAGGTATTTTTACAAGTAATACTAAAACATGAACACAACATAATGAAAAACACATTGTAGAATTACAAATGAAAAATGTGATTAATTCTTCTGAGGATGGATGGGAAGGAAGTCCCAAATGATTTCTCCAAGCAGATGATATTTGGGCTGACCTCAAAGGATCAATATGCATTTATTTAGGAGGCAATGTAGAAGAAACTCTATGATGAAGGTGAAAAACAGCTCTGCACCTTGAGAGAGCTCTGGATATCCAGCAGGCGACAGGTGTTGATTTTGTGATGAAGAGTGTTGGAAGAAATAAATGCTGTTCTTCATTTGAAAAGAAAGAACTGAAAATGAATGTGACCATGCAACAAAGGAACAAGCGCTTAAAGTTTATATACTTTTGTGGGGTTTTTTTTTCATAAAAAAGGAAATATCTAAAGAAGAAATGAGAAATAGATTAAATGGGGGTAATTAATGTGGGCAGGCTGACCAAAGTGGCAACAGATGTAACTGAGAAAGTTGGAAATGGGTCACTGTAAAAGATTATGAATGAATCATAAGGAAGAAGAGACTGCTTTGGTTAGCCTCTGGGTTGTGTTGTTGTTGTTGTTGTTGTTGTTTGTATATTTGGAGATATACTAAGTTTCTAAGAGAAAGTTGTTATAAGAATGTGGACTTGGAAATTAAGATAAGTATTTAGAACAGCAGTTATGGAAAATTAGAAAGAGAAGAAAAGGAACGGAGAGGGATGGAGGGGGCTAGTGTGAGTATGTAGCTAAAGTGAAAGGCCAAAGTAGTCATGCCTAGATTAAGAAGGAGAACAGGAGCTAGACTAATGGACCAAGAAAATAAGTAGTGGTAAAAAAAAAAACTAGAAATTTCCTTAGATCAGATGTGGTGGGATTATTATACTTCTCTTCTTTCCTTCTTAATACATAACACAATGCCTTCTATTAAGTGAGTTGTGATAAATGCTTATTGCATTAATATACTGTCATTCATGCTAAATTGCCTTGTTTTTCTTATATTTTCATTTAAACTTTGTGAGTTCTTAGGGAAAAAAAAACAGGAAAGAAGTTCTTCTCTAAAAGAGCTATGGGATATGGTGGCATAGGACAAATTTATCTCCATTTGTGGGTGTTCAGTAAGACCTAATGGGCTGAATTTAGTGAAAGTAACCTTCACTGCAGCTTTCTAATAGGGTTGACAGAATTGACTATATCTCTTATTTAGCCTTTTTTATATATATTTTCTACTTACTTTGTGAACAAAGATGAGCTATATAGAGGAAAATATAGATACAGCAAAGCATAGTCTAAGTTGAGCATTAGGTAAACAGCCCAGAGACTCAAAGATTTGTCACAATATGTGAGGCTTCCTGAGATCACAGTATTGCTTCTTATTAGAAAAGATCTAGCATTTATAGAAAGTGCCATTTAAAGGACTGTAGCTCAGAGGGGGAAAAAAGCAATATTCCGGTAGGCTGCCTTTTGAAGCAATAAACACCTTTTATGTCATTTAATAATGGCTTGGATAGGTTTGAAGAACTATGTGTCAAGTATTCTGAAAATAAGGAATATAAGTTTGGTGAACTCTTTCAGTAATTTGAATCTTAAATCAACCAGCTACTGTGTCTTAAAGCAGCTTATTTGGTTCATTTAAGCTTGTGGGTGCAGTAGGGATAAAATTCTCAGGCCTATTGTTTCATTTATAGTTGATATGGATGATTAATATACATAACTGTTTTCTCCTTTTTATGGCATGTAGCAAACCAGTATATAGGTTTTATGAAAAAAAAAGCTTATGTTTTCCATGTTTATAATAGACAAAACAAGCCATTTCTAAATAAAACAGATCATAACCCCCACTGAGCTCTAGGCCAAAGACTGGTAAATTTTGTTTGGATCACAAATGGTTGAACAGTTTAGTGTTTTTTTTTTCAGTTTAGTGTTTAGAATATATGATTTAATTATCAATCTATGAACCATGGTCCAATAGAAATTTCTTTTCAATTTTCTGGTGTATTTTGTTATTGTTGCTGTTTCTCATATTTGAATATTTTGAGAATCATTTCTGCTAAACTGCTCCCAGATTGGAAGTTGAAAATTTCCAGTGATTTTAGGTTGTTGCATAATAAATAGGCTATCTCCTCCCTCCTTATCTCAGCCTACTTTCATTTTCTTCATATTTCTTCACACATTTTTGAAATAATCTTATTCATGATATAGGTTACCTGCCTGAGAAATCCTAAGTATATAAATCAAGCTTCATGCAATGTTAATGTCATACATCAGTCATTTCATAGGCTATATTCAGTGTTATTACGGTATTTTGCATTCAAATAATCAGACTAATTTTATTCAAAAATATTCTGGCTGGCCTTTAAATTCAGGCTGGAAGTAAAAGTCTAGCTGCATGAGATTGTTATTAGTTTCTAGGTTAACTGCTGTCACCAGGAATGCTGAGATATTGCTTAACCCATAATCTCATTTGATTGAGTAAAAAAAAAAAAAAAAAGACAAAAGCAACTTATAGTAGAAAATAATTGGATGGAATTTTGTTTTATTAAGAAGATTATAGATATATTTGGAATGGCCTTTTTTTTAAGGTTTTATTTATCTATTAGAGAGAGAGAGAGAGAGAGCATAAGCAGGGGGGCAGCAGGCAGAGGGAGAAGGAGAAGCAGGCTCCCTGCTAAGCAAGGAGCCGAATGTGGGACTCAATCCCATGACCCTGGGATCATGACCTGACCCAAAGGCAGACACTTAACTGACTGAGCCATCCAGGTGCCCCTGGAATGGCCTTTTAACAAAATAGGGTAACGATTAATACTTTATCTCATCTCCTTTGTTATAATATTAATCAGAGATAATTCATTTAGTATTTATGTGGAAAGATTAAATAATCTTGTATATAGGTCTTGACTTTGGTTCTTTTTCCTTTTCTGTTTTTGTTTTTTGTTTTGTTTTGTTTTCCTTCTGTCAAATTAACACCCAACAACTAAATGAGTAAGACTCTGGTCTAATGGCAACTAAATTAAGAATAGATGAATTATAATGAGTTATAATAGATGTGTTATAATAAGTGAAACCTATATATTGGTATCTCACTATTAAGAATACGTGAATCTGATATTGTGAAGGTAATAAGGCAAGGTAGAGTGTATGTGTTTATGTTTTTTCAAACACAACTGATTAAAAGATTTTTTTGATTAAAACATTTTGATGTATACTCCATCTATATATGTTTTCATAAGGCTCAGAAAGTTTTGAAAGGTTATCTGATATATTGTTGTGGAGAACGTGACCACATCTCAACTACCACACAGTGTCTTGGATAAGAGTTCAGTGGGCTCTAGAATGAAATATCCTATATTTGAATCTCAGTTCTGCTACTCAGTTGTGGGCCTGAATAATTATATTTAATGTTTCTAGATCTATCTTAGAGAGAAGTTGTGAAGATTATGTAAAATAATCCATTTAAATTGGCTTCCAGAGTCCAAAAAACTTAAATTTTGTTGGGGTAACATCTCTTGTGTAAAATGCCTTAGTAAAAATAGATTCTCTAAGGGGGCCTGGGTGTGTCAGTCATTAAGCATTTGCCTTCAACTCAGGTCATGATCCCAAGGTCCTGGGATCGAGCCCCACATCAGGCTTCTTGCTCAGCAGGGATCCTGCTTTTTCTTCTCCTTCTGCCTGCTGCTCCCCCTGCTGTGCTCTCTTCCTCTGTAAAATAAGTAAATAAAATATTTAAAAAAGAAAATAGATTCCCTAACACCACTCTTTATTTCCTCAAGCTAAAATCCTTTGTGTTGTCTAGTCTTAATTATTTTACACAGTTTGGGTCAGTATCCTTCATATGTCAAAATTAAAACAAAAAATTATATATGCTTATTTTCTCATTTTCCTCAATGAAAATTATCACTATTCCTTACATTGTTGTTTTAATATTCTACTTCTACTTTACTATTCTATATCTGAATCTCTCATGAAACTTGACTTGGTGTGATTTTAATTAGGGAACTTACTTAATTAAAATATTTTGACCCTAAACAGCAGTAGAACAGGAGGAAAAGAAGGGCTCCATACCTGTACATACCTGAGGGTTAGGTGATTTAGACTAACCCTCCTGTCCAAACAAGTGAAGATGTTGCATAAAATAATTTAAGACACTTTTTGAAGGCATTAAAGTACTGAGAGAATGTCAGAAATTATAAGACAATAATCTAAAAGAAAGCTATAACTAAGATAGGTAAGTGATCACCAAGAGATTTGGTGCATCTAATGAAACTGAGGTTAGCATTTGATTGCCTTTCAGGACAAAATTGAAAGTGATCAAAGCTTAGGGCCAGAAAAAGTCTATTAGAAAACACTTTATCTATCAAACAGGAGCTTTAAAAGGCTATTTTCTCAGGGCAAGGATGAAACAAAATAACCTGCCTCCTTCTCATAGAGAAGTAATATAATATGCCATAGAAATTGTAACCACAGGCCTAGTAATTTACAAATATGCAGTCAAAATTAGTATTATCTGAATGTACTCAAAGCTCGTATACCAAAAATTTAGTTTAAGATGTTCCCAGACTCATGGTACTCCCAGGTCTGTGGCAAAAACAACCCAAATCATCTCTAGAGGAATACAGTTCATCCTTGTTCTTAAATAATTTGCATGAATACATTCTTGGGGAAAGTGATAAAATCATAGGAGGAAAAAAATACATGACAACAAGGTACAATGAGTTAGAAATTAATGTGGAACAAAACAAAACAAAACGGCAGACTCAGGGTCATAAATCTTCAAATTCTGAAATAATCAGTCAGATTATAAGCTAACAAAGTATATTTAAAGAGATAAAAAAAATCAGGTTTGAAAATATTTATAGAAAAATAAAACTGTAAAATAAGACCTGGAAATATAACAGTGGAAATTTAAAACTCAGTGTACACATTTAAGGGCATATGGACACAGACAAAGAGAGAATTAGTGAATTGGAAGACAGGTAAGAAGAAATTAAAAAGCACATAAAAGCAAAGATCAGAAAGAAATATGAGAGAGCATAAGAAACGTGAACGATAGAGTGAAAGGTTTAATCAGTTATACAGAAAGAGATGGCAGTGAAAATGTGGCAATAAGTAATACTTGATTATATATTGCCTTAGAACAGATGAAAGTCACTGAAGAATAAATCTAGTCCATAGGATCTCAAGCAAGAGAAATAAAAAGAAATTCACACCTAGATATATTACTGTGAAACTACAGGTATGAAACAACAAGGCAGGGGGGATTACAAATTAGCTGTAAAGGAGTGGCAGCTAATCTCTCAACAATCATGAAAGCTAGAAAACAGTGAAATAATTTCTTCAATGTTAAGACAGAAAATAATTATAAATGTAGTTTTCTATATCCAGCCAAAGTATCTTAAAATAAACAAGGGAAAATAATCAGTTCCTCCTACTCCAAAAAACAAAACAAAACAAACAAACAAACAAAAACAGCTGTTTTCTTGTCTAATTAATTTTACGTATACTTTTGATAGGTGCATATTTTTTAGTAGAAAAGGATTTAAAGTCTACCTGATTTAGATTCTGATATCACTCAAAGATGTGGACATCTCTATTTCATCATATAAATTAATGGGATATTATCATAGTCATTATAAGTTGAATTCATTAATATTCTTCTAAAGGAAAATAAGATTCTAGAACAGAATCCAAAAGATTCGCTACTTTTCCTGACACCTCTGTATTCCCATGGAATGTTTCTCTGGTTCTTCTGTTTGTTTTGATAAGCTATGTTAGGAATTATTACAATGGAATAAAGGTCATATACTCATCCCTAGGATAGGCCAGTAAACTAAATGCTTTTTCATGGTCATAGACCTTCATTCAGTAACCCGTAACATGTTTAAGAGCAAGGATCAAAGTGTAAATAAATCAGAATGAACATGTAACCATCATTAAAAATAATCTCCTTTAAAGGGCTTATTCTCCTTACTGTAAAGAATCATTCATAATTCCTTAGCTCAAGGGACTATGTAGAAAAGCCAGCACCACAATATACTTTAGAACACTGAACGCTTCTGATGTTAAACCCATATGACTTTGGATGCATTTATCCTCAGTTTTCCCATTCAGCAATCCAAAATGGACTATTATAAATAGAAAATGTTCTGTAAGACCTTCAGATTCTCTCAGATAGGTACTTTCAGTCCTTTGCAAAGTATTGAGTTCATCTTACAGAGTTTGAAAGTACATCAAATATAGTAATGAGGAAAGGGGGAAAATCTATGAGTTTCAGAGATTTCTTCTGAGACTTGTAAAATATGCATTAGAAGTGAGCAATTTAAGCACCATGAATTTTATTACCAACCCAAAAGTTATCCTGAGCCTTATATTTTAGCTGATTTACATTCATGCTGTCTTCAGGGGACGATAATGAGCTCAGTCTTGCTTATATCTGGGTCCAGTTTGTATGGTGCATGCAGGAAAAGTTGCTTAGTTAAAGTAATATAAGCAGAACACTACATTATTATTTTATAATTCACTTTCTACTTCTAAAGAAAAATAGCCAAATGTAATATTTTTATGAAGTTTTTCCCAAGCTGTTATTTTCCTGTTAATTTTTCTAATCTTCAGTTCTGGTTTATGTTTCTTTAGATTTTCATTACAATTATTTTTTTCCCATTTTTTATTTTCCCATGTAATCAAAAGCAAGCCTATTGGCAAACTTGTATCAGTTCATTTTTATTTTTTCTATCTATCTATCTATCTATCTATCTATCTATCTATCTATCTATCATCTGTCATCTACCTTAAGACTGCACCTATTGTTAATACCATTATTTAAAGAAAAGAGCATATCAAACATGCTCATTGACATCGTATAGTGAAGAGTTTAAATTAGTTTCTTGGTGGATGGGTGATACATACTTTATATATTTCCACTTATTTCTGGGAAGAATATCAAGCAAAATAAGAAGGTCAATATTATGCAAAGTAAAACACCCCCAAATTTCCAAGCTCTTGTTATCTCAGTGCTTGGTAGCATATATTCCAATCACATACAAAACAAAAACAAAAACAAAAAAGCTCTGCAAACATGGGTTTGTTTCCTTATAGAAACAGAGACCATGAGTACTGTCAGTGTTACATAGTACCTCCAGTTTGCAATTGTTCAACTCTCTTTTTTTTATTAAGCCATCTTAGATTATTAGCTTAATTTTGTGATTATTATTTTAATGTTGTGATTCACAGTGATGTGTCTCCAACTAATTTTAGAATCCCAACTAAAATTTCTTTCAATATAATGCCTTGTGTTTTCAAAACTACTTATGTAATATTATTCTAAATATCTGATGGGTAAGCCAGGGGATGGGTCTGAGAGAAACCATACAAATATCGATGGCATTGTAGAAGCTATAACTAAGTAAATAATTTATTGTTAATAAGGCTTTTCTTTTTGCTAGTATGTTTATAAGTTTTGGTTCAACTATTTTGAATTTCATCTATGATGATTGGAAACAACACAGAACCTGCAGTCTTTAAAATTCAATCCACCTAAAACCTGTATCTTTTGAGATACACCCTTCAATCTGATTTTCCAACCTGATTTGTTAATATTCTCAAAACCAATATTTATGATTCTCTAAAGATTATCAATAGTAGTGTCCTTATAATCCTGCAAAATTATTAGAAACGATGTGTACAATGATTTAATGAAATCTCCCTAATAGCTGATGATCAACATTAAAATGTTAATGTTAATTGAATGCTTACTATATGCCAAATATTCTAGAAAGCACTTTATGTGCATTATCTTATTTAGTATGAATCATCCCAATAATACCATTAATATCTCCTTTGTACTAATAAGGAAAATACTATTTAAATATAACATTGGCTACTTAGTGCTGGAGACTGAATTTGACTTTGTCTGATTTCAGAATTTATGTTCTTATACTGTATACTATTTTGTCTCTCAAGAGGCTGCTTAATATCCTAGAATGGATTTGAGTATTTGATCTGAATAGGACAATGTGGGATTTTAAAGTCATTTAATAGCAAGTTGAACTGTTATTTCTTAAGTTGTGTTTTTTTTTTCTCCTCTGAAAGTATAAAATGCTCACCCCATCTTGAGTCATGACATCTTTGGTTGGTTTCTTAGCAGTTGTCAGCATCTTTGCCACATGGTTGGAGGCCAGATATCAGTTTGTCACCATATTATGTATTCTCCCTATCTGGTTGGGAGCATAGAGCAGGTGCTTGGAAATCTTGCTGTCATCCATTCTCCACACATGACTGGTCCATGTTCAGCTGAATTATGGTGAATATCACTTGAGCTATTCAAGTAGTGGCTGCACTCCAAGACCTGGCTATAATCTTGCCTACAATTTGATATTCAGCAGAGCATCTAGATGACATTGTTAAAATCACTCAGATACGCTTATATCATCTTTAAGTCTTATCAGACCTATCAGAAATTAGATATGCTTATATCATCTTTAAGTCTTATCATCTTATGGTAGCTATATTAGTGTAGTTCTGAAGGAGTTAAGCTTGACCTTGAGATTGGAACACAGTTGAAATAGCTGTTTGATGGTTTGCTATTGAAGAGTGTACTTTTCACATATAATTTGTTATTTTTAATCTGCTGGGTTATCATTGGGAAACAATTTCAGATAGAAATTGACAACAAAAGTTTATGTAAACAGACTTTTGGAAACCATTTTCATTTCAGAGTATTTATATTAAACCTTTAAAGGGTAAAAGCCTTCATTTAGCATATGTTTAAAAAAATTAAGATGTAAAAGTATTACAAATTAGAGAAGTCCTAGTCACTCTGAAAAATAATCCCCTTTAAAATTTCTTTAAAATTACATGTGGACACCTAATAAATGACTTGATTGAAATATATTTATTACAGCTTTCCCTTATCATATACCTAGTCTACATAGCAGATATATGTGGGCTCTGGAAACTTCACACTCAGGTATAGATTTTTAGATGCATAGCAAAACTCCAGATGTTGGTGGACTTTGAGTATATTTTAGATGCAAATGTGCTTTGAAGCATAATACATTATTTGAAGAAAGCATGCTTAAGTTATATAAGAGCGAAGCTTTTTTTGTTTCGAAAGCTCAGGTTTGAATTTTCTTCTGTTCATTTATTTCCCAGCAGGTGTCTCTATATAGCAGGTTTACTCAGAAGGAACAAGATGACAAGAAATAATTGTAAAAAACAATAAATAATGATGATGATGATGATGATAATAATAATAATAATGAAGCAACTAGAGAAATGAACTGGTTATGGAATTTATCTATGTTAACAGTATAGAGTCAGGTACTTTAAAGATATCTGTTATCCATAAGTAATTAGATAGAATATTTTAGTTTCTTTCTTGATTTTATTTGTTTAAGCAACTTTTTCAAAAGAAACCTAGAAAAAGCCTTTAAAGCTGTTTACACTATTCACAACCTAAATGCAAACACAGACCTTTTCTAACAGGGTAATAATTTACATTTTGGGATCTTGACCTGATAACTTCATCATTGTGGATGAAGCATAAAAGAAATAAGGCTAAAATCTCTGCTATGAACCTGAACAGTGATTTAAAATTAGTAGTGGGCAGTAGTGGGATTAAAAAGTGGAAAGAAAATGTAAAATAATTTTATATGAAGATGTAATTTATCTGGTTTTTCTTGATAGGTGGATTACAAAAGTCACTTTGTTCTATTTAGAATGAGATGTAAAAGGTTGAACATTTTTAGTGCTTAATTGTAAATATGTAAGCTTTTAACCAAATAAAATTTGTGCTTTGATGAATCTTAGTTGAATTTCTACCCTAATTTAGGCGTAATCAAGAATTTTTACTTTACTAAAAGGAATTAGGCACTATCCTGCCTTTTTATTGTAAAGGCAGATTCAATGCACCACAATTCTGAAATACATTATGAAATTAATAAATACTCAAAATTCTAAGTAGTGTTAATGAAATAGTTTTTAAGCTAAACTTAAGTTTTAGCATGTAGGGTTTCTTTTTCCAAGAAGATAAAAATTTACCTCATTTAAAAATGTTTGAAAGCTACAAATATACAACATGTAATGTTAAAAACATAAATATAATGTATGAATTTCATAAAAAGGTTAAAATGGATGAAATACTGACTGGTTTTATATCAGGGATAATAATTACTGTACTTTTATGCTATACTATACTTTTATATTTATTGGAGTTTTCAGTACATAATTAGAAATTTTAATACCTTAGAACCAAGTAATAACAAAAATACATGAATATTTTGGACAGTTAGAGAGAAGTTATGGAATAATTATATTCATTCAGGTCCCAGTTTTCCTTTCAATCTAATGTTACTATTTCTTTTATCCTTAGTGATTTAAAAAATATATATGTTGACTTGTAAGATCACTAAAGAGATTTTTGCAGGCTGCCCCTGTACTTTCCGAAAGGGATGAACTTTTCTACATCATTCTACTTGAATAATCTACTTAGATAATCTCTTTGGAAATTATCAGATAAAATCTTCTGGTTTAAGAAGATGGACTGAAAATCCATTTGCTTCTCTTTTCTCCAAAACCTCTTTTGAATGATGAAAACATAATTAATAAAAACAAGTTAGTAATGATAAACAATGAAGGGAGTAGTGAGAAGATTAGAAAATTTGAAAATTCCCAGGAAAAAAAAGGACACTGAATACAGGTGTGGCTTTTCTTTTCCTTTTAATGAGACTTGATAAGCTATATCCCAAGAATAAACATGGTTTTGTCCAAGGGAGGCAAGGAGAAGGTCCAAGTTCTAAGTCAGTAAATTCAAAAGAGTGAGTCATAAGGCCACCTAAATGGAGTCCATGAGAGAAAGAGTTTCATTTATCTTGTTCATTGCTGTAACTCCAACATCTAGACTTGTGCTTGACACATAAAATTATTTAATACTTCATGAAGAACTTTACTTCTGGGAGGATGGGGAGAGCCATATTTCTATTATAGCTCTTTTATTCTCATGATAGCTAATCAAGATTCAGAGTTGTATAACCTCAACTTTGTTTTCATTCTCAGGCTCCATTTTTCTCTCTGGTAATCTTCCCAAGACATAGGACCAATGGTGTCCTGGAGTTGGCCTCTATTGCCTCTTCAGAACCAATTGTTAATTTTTTAAGGAATTTTGTAAGAAGATTTTTAAGTGCAGCCAATTATTAATTCTATAATATAAACTACACTTAAGTAAGTTATATTAAAAACAGAGGCAATAAATACTCAAAATTCATTACTTCCTAATTATTTTGCTACATTTTACTATTTTTTATGCTTTTGAGGTTATTTACATCTATGTGCATGGTGAAAAACTATATAATGGTGTAACACTGGACACTTCTTCCCAATTCTGTGTTCAGTTTTAGAAATTGACTATAGTAAGAATATTAACACCACGGAATACAACAAATGCTTCAAATAAGGGCTTTTATCCCTCCTGGGAGACCTGATTTTTAAGTATTTACCATTATATCACTATATAAAGTGAGCTTTTTAAAAAAATTTGAGATGTTTCTCAAATAGGCTTTGATCAGAGGATCAACACAATTGTTACTAAAAATTTTTGCTTCGACAAGTTACATGCTTACAATAGAGAGAATGATAGAATAAATAAGCCATATGCTCTCTTTATCTCAATTCACCAACTGTTAATATTTTGTCCCAATTGCTCTAATTTGCTCTCTCTATGTACGCATTTCACAAATCCTCCTTCTACCACCCCCTGCTGAACCATATAAAAAATAATTTGCTGACATATGATGGATATTCACTTTACATAACCACTAAAATCAAGAAATTTAGCCTGTTATAAGCCAAGACATATAACCTTGGTATAATAGCCTTATCTCATATTCGTTCTATATCTACTCTCAAATGATGTCCAAAATGTCTTTTGTACCTCTTATATAGAACCAACCAAAGGCCACCTGCTACGTCTGGTAATCATGTCTCTTTCGTCTCCTTTAATCTAGATCAAAACCCCTACCTTTTTATGTTTCTGTCTTTGGTATTTTATAATATTGACCTTTTTAAAGAGCCTAGGCTAGTTGTCATGTTCAATTTCCCAGTACCTGAATTTGTTTGGTGGTTTTCTTATTATTAGGTGATAACAGTCTGTTTCACATTACATGATATCAGGAGGCATGTAATGTGAGTTTGTCCTACCATATGTTAAGTTTAATTGCTTAGTTAAGGTGCTAAACACAACGCTATCCTGTGTAAAAGTGAATTTCCCCTAAATGAATATATGAAGAAATATTTTGAGGTTTCTAAATCTGTTTCCATAACTTTTAACCCAGTCCTTTTAACATCTATTACTGGTCTTTGTCTAAATCAATATTATTATTGTGAATACTGATACAAATGGTATTAAATCTTATTTCATGGTTCAGAATTCTTAAAAATTATTTTACAAAGCAAATTTTAACACAATTATAATAATAAGAATGAACATTGTTTAAATCTTAACAATGTAAAATTAATAATATAAATAACAAACATTTGATTTAGGTAAATGGAAAAATGATGCAGTTCTGATAACCTCATTTTTCATAACAAGGAGACACTTATATCAAAGATTGGTTTCAAGATTATTCTACAGCATTATCTAAAGTCATATAGGCAAGATTTCTCAACAGCAGCACTACTGATTCTTTTAGAGGGGATGATTCTTTTTCATGAGGGGCTGTCCTATGTAGGATGTTTAATGGCATCCCATCTCTACTCATTAAATGCCAGTAGCAACCCCCAATTGTTACAACCAGAAATGTCTCCAGACTTGCCAGATCTCCCCTGGGGGACAAAATTGCCCTTGTTCAGAACCACTGCATTTGATGATATAAATATATCTATCAACCCAAAAAGGGAGTGATGAGAGGCAGAAGGTATTATAACTGCATTGTATCATTCGTTATAGTACAAAATCCTTATATAGCTGCCCAATTAGGACAAATTAAGAAACAGAGTTATATCATTTAAACTGATAATAGAGATAAAGAAAATTACTAAATGTAAACTTTCTCATTTTGCTTCTGCAAAAAGGACAGGAGAGAGAGGAATATATTTCCTTGATGTTCATTTTTTCTGTTCTGTTTAAGATTTTTCTTCACATGGGGATATATCATGACTTTAGTGAGTTAAAATTAGAATGGGTGTGAATATACAAATAAGTGAATACATTTCAGAGAAAATAGATAGTTCCTAAGCAAATGGCAAGGAAATTAATTCTGTCTCTCTCTTCTTACACAGGTTTTCCTTATTATAGTGATTCTTCCTCTTGTCTTCTCTTCCAGCCTGGAGCCCTCTGGCTCCACAATGCCCTTTTAAAATATCTGGTGCTAAGAAAACATTATTTACTCTGAGCTAAAGCCTTTTTATCATGCTGTACCCTCACTCTCTTTTACTCCACTACACTGGGGTAGGAATATTAAGGATTGGTGGGAAAGGAGGGAAGGGATCTTGTTCTCTCGGATTTGTCACTAAGTATTTGATTTTTCAAACTCCAATAAATCACTTACATTTCCAGATGCCTGAGAGCTTGTCTTTAAAACAAGTGCAATTGATTAGGTGACTCAATTCTTTAACAGCTCTAAAATTTCAAATTCCTTGGAAAAAATGAATCAACATGTTCTTTATACCTACACTCTATTATTATACTTGAATGAATGGCAAAAATACTGTTTTTTCAGAAAACAAATCCTGAAGAATAATAATTGTAGTGCTTTAAGCTTAAATTTTTGGGGATTAACCCATTAAAATAACATTTATATATGTACTGATACATATATTTATATATTAAAAAGCATTAAATAATGGCTACTTAGATATATTTATTGCATTTGAATGAGTAGATTTATACTTTACTTTTCAAAGAATTTACCCAGTTTACAGTTCTTTCTTCTCTATACTAAATCTTGTTTCTGACAAGTGGTTGGCTCTGTTGGCTTGACTTGAGACATAAAAATATACATAGAACATTTTTCTGAAAGTCATCTAAAAAGATGAAAATTTTTCTCTCAGGAAGGCACTTAGACTTTTTCATGATACTACATGGATGGCAAATAAGCAAATTAATAAGATACTCGAAATCAGCAGTCATTGGGGAAATACAAATTAAAACCAAGAGATGTCATTATATACCTATTAGGATGGCTAAAACAATACCAACAGCTTGCAAGGATACAGAGCAACTGGAACTCTCATACAATGCTGTTAGGAATAAAAATGATACAACAATTTTAGAAAAACAGTTTGAAAGATTCTTGTAAAGTTAAACATAACCTTATCATATGACTTAGTAATTTTAATCCTACATATTTACCTGAGAAAAATGAAAACTTTTGATCGCACATAAAAACGTGTACATAAATGTTTATAGTGGTCTTATTAGTGTCAAAAATAGGAAAAACCTGAGTGTACCTCAGCTGTATCTAAATTGTGATAGATTTTTACACAATGGAATATTACTCAGCAACAAAAAAGGAACAAACTAATAATGCACACAACAACATGGATGAGTCTCAAATGCATATGCTAAGTGACAGAAACTGGATAGAAAAAGTAACATACAGTGGGGTTTTATCTAAATGGCATTCTGGAAAAGTTTGCCATGAGCTTAGGTCATAGGAGAGGTTGACTATAAAGGGTAGCAAGAGGAATTCCTTCGGGTGATGAAAATGTTTTATATATTAATTGTGATCATGGTTATATGACTGTAAGCATTTATCAAAATGTATAGGACTGTACATCAAAAAGAGTGAAACTGATTTCATGTAAATTTAAAAATTGGCTAAAATAGTAACAGTTACAACAATAAAAGTCTGGATGATAAATGATGCAAAGAACTGAGTGACACAGAGAAATGAAGTAACTTGAGGTGCCTGGGTGGCTCAGTAGGTTGAGCGATGGACTCTTGATTTTGGTCAAGGTCATGATTTCAGGGTCCTGAGATTGAGCCCCACATCGGGCTCCCTACTCAGTGGGGAGTCTGCTGGAGATTTTTTTCTCTCTCCCTCTGTCCCTCTCCCCACTTGTGCTCTCTCTCTCTCTCACTCTTGCTCTAAAATAATAAATAAATATATCTTAAAAAAAAAAAGGAAGTAACTTATGGCCTAATTTCAAATTATCTATTAGAAGTCAAAATCTCAGGAGGAGTGGTCTCCTCAAAAAGACTTCCCTGATTATTGAATGTAAAGTATCTACTTGTCATTCATTTTTTAAAAAAGATTTTTTAAATTTATTTGAGAGAAAGAGAGTGTGCATGAGTATGGTGGAGGAGCAGAGGGAGAGGGCTAATAGATTCCATGATGAGCACAGAGCCTGAATGGGGGCTTGATCTCATGACTGCAAGATCATGACCTGAGCCAAAATCTAGTCTGCCATTTAACTGACTGATCCACCCAGGCACTTCCCTACCTGTCATTCTTTATCACAGTATAGTAATTTAATTCTCTCCCTTGTACTTACTTCTAGTCTAATATTTTCTCATTTACTTATTTTTAAATTTTTTTATCTGTGTACCTATGTTAGAATGTAAGTTCAATAAGAAGACCTCTTCTGTCTCATTCACAACTGTGAACTAAGGACTGAGAATAACATTTGGCATAAAGGATCATACATATATACGTGAATGACTGAATAGGAATAAAGTCAGTCTTGGAACTTCAAGATTAGATAGACAAAATTTTCAGTGAAATGACCAAGTCATGTAATAAAATTGATCACAATTGAAATGACAAGTGGAAGTGTCCAAAAAGCAGTGCATATTTAATAAATATCCATGTATGATTAATAGTAATTGGAAAGTAAAATGATAAGGGATAAACTTGACTAAAATATTTAGATAGTAAAAAAAGACAAAAATATAAAGTATAATAAGAGTTTGAACTAAAAGTTCAAGATATGTAAGGAAAAACAGTTCAATTTAAAACTGCCTGTAAGGAGTGCCTGGCTGGGTCAGTGGGTTAAGTGTTGGACTCTTGGTTTCAGCTTAGGTCATTATCGCAGGGTGGTGAGATGGAGCTCCAGGTCAAGCTCCCTGCTCATGGAGGTGTCTGCTAGGGATTCTCTCCCTCTTTCTCTGCACCTCCCCCCACTTGTGTGGGTACACACATACTCTCTCTCTCTCTCTCTCTCTCTCTCTCTCTATCTCTCTCTCTCTCATAAATAAATAAATAAATTTTTAAAAATAAACACCTGTAAGATGAAAGAAAGAAAAAGGTATTATAGTTTTTGCATAGTTTGGGCAAGAACTGTATTATATATTTTGCACATGCTTGGAAGAAAAGCAACCATCCTCAAGATTGTCACCAAGAAAGGACTGCATATATTGAAAACAATACAGTTCAGGATGCCAGTCAGCTTACCACATTAAAATGAAATATTGTCAGAAGTTTGTTCTATATCCCTGGTTTAGGCATAAGAATAGGTGACAATGTGGGATCACCCAATCAGGACTTTCTAATTTATTTATTTACTTATGAAATTAAAAAGGGAGCCTAAGAAATGTTGGGTTTGAGTTTTGTATTAAGTGTGCAAATCTAAGCTTGCTTGTTTGCAAACATAAGGTATTCTATATGTGAACATTTTTTTCTCAATGACTTATCTCTATCAGTTTAATTCTGAAAAAAATTGCAGGAAGAAGATTGATAGTTTTTTGAGACCTCAACTTATAAATATCACTGAAAAGTGATAGCCTATCTTCCTAGATGGGAGACCTGACAGTTTATTCTCTGGAAGTCTTGGTTAATAAATAAGGATTGTAATGATCTTGAAAGAATTGTTGTAAATGTACTACTCCCACTATTTTCACCATTACTTTTTGCCAAAGATGAGGTTGTGTAAGTGTAGGAGTTAGAGCAGGGGGTTGTTAACACAATTATTATCACTTAGCTGAATATGGAAACTAAGGCATTTTAGTTTTTTTTTTTTTAATATCTTCTAAGATCTAAATGAACCAGTAGGCAATCAAGCACATCCTGCACTAATATTAGAATTTGGCCTGCAAGTCCATCTTAAATAGTTATTTATTTCCTCATCCCTTTATCCTTTCATTTATTCAGAGACATTTATGAGTGTCTTTGGTGTAACTGGTCCTGTTCGGGGTTCCTGTTCCTTGTTTGAGACATTTACTTGTAGCTGGGGTCTTTGGAAATATGTGCTGACACTCTTGCCATTTACTTATACTCTTGATGTGACACTTTTGACAAAGCTCTCAATATTGGTTCTTAAAAGATAATAAATTTGCAACAAAGAGAAACGACATGATCTATTTTGCAAAATATTTAGATCTTTTTTTTCTATATAAAAAAATAAAATAGTAACTTAAGGGATGAGACAGAAGTTCCCCGAAGAAAAAGGAGGTGCTGAATAAGATATTTGAAAGGAAAAAGAAATCTCACCATCAGAGATCTGGAAAGTGTATGGATACTATCTGAATATAGATTGGTATTTATTTTAGTATAGAGAAAAAAAAAAGTTTGTCCCTGTCTTGTGGTGTTTCAAAACTTCAAGCTTATGACATTGCATATTAATTTGGAGTCAAATTAAAATTTTAAATTTAAAAAGAATTGAACTCATTAAGGAAATTTATTGAAATTTTTAAAAAATAAGTAAAGAAAAAAAATAAGAAAGGTTATAATACTCATTGCATTCACTCAGTGAAGAAACCAAAAGGATGACTCATATTTTATGAGATAAATATTTCTCTCTCAGTTAAAAAAAATAAAATAAAAATTAACTGGTGGGCAAGAACTAAAAACAAAATTATTCAAGAAAAATAACATTCAAGAATGGTTTTAATAGGATTTTAATTATTGAAATTATATAGAGAAATTAGAAAACTTTGAGCTATTTAATGAGCAGCATATGCATATTGTTATAACCACTATCCATAATATAAGCTAAATTATTCTTCTCTCAATGTTATTGACCTCATTCCATAATATTAATAATCGTTACAATACCAGGCATTTATGCAGTACTTAAAATGTGTTTGTTCTTTTTGTGAACAGCATGACTAATACTCAAATAGCAAAGCCACTTTGGCAATTATCTGGTTAAAATTATGTTTTTTAACTGAAGATCAGAAGTTTTGGAACATTAATGGATAATATACTGTATCTTGTATCCTCATCGATGACTAATAAGTACATGTTCAGATAAATTAAACAAAAATGAATAATATTGAAATATTTGTCAAGTATATTTATATATAAAGGGTTTACATATAAATTCTCTTGAAAAATAGGCATTGATGTTCTCTTCCCATTTTACTTTCTTCTTTCCTTGACTTTTCTGCACTAAACTATTATTTGCCATAAAACTAAGAAAACATATGCATCAGCATATCCTCTATCCAGTGGATCCTTAGTTAATTTATTAGCAGATTTCATGCAAAATTAATAAGAATGGTAGAAAAATAACAGGCTGAGTGTATTAAATTTTCCTATTACAAAATACTACCTGATTTTTTTGTGTAGGCCTAGTCATATATCTCTTTGGTAGAGAGCAGGTCATAAAAGGGCATGTTTATAGCTATAAAATATTTATATTCAAAAAAGAGAAAGTAAGTTCATAGGACCATTGTTAGAAATTTTAGAATTTGGAAGTTTAAAAAAAAACAAAATAAAACTAGAAACTTTAAGAAGCAACAGTTATTATTTATGGTTTCATTCTCCCAGAAGATAAATTAGATGTAAAGTGGATTTGTGAAGAGGATTGAAACAGGAATCAGCAGGCCTAGCTAGATATTCTAAACCCTTCAGCAAATTATAGCTAAATCCTTAGTCAATGTACTTTACTTTTCTAAGCCTCAGTTTTCTTCACTTTTGTGTAGGGAATGACTATCTACTTTGAGTAACTAAACTGGTTATTATGAATAACAATAATATAGTATATGTGCTGCCAAAGCGAGTACATGAATAACAATAATATAAATGAAAACATTTTTTACATTCTGAAAGTACTACAGTATATTCAGAATAAGCCAAATGATGAATCTCATGACACAGTTTCCTAAGACTATAGACTTCCTGGTCCAGGCTACAGCATTTGAGATGACTATTCAGAGAAGCTATAGGTAACATAATTGTGGTCAAGGAGGGAAGCCAGAAACCAAGGCCACAGAAGACATAGGAAACATCATTTCCAAAGTGTGAGACAAAGCTGTGAACAGGAAATTGTTTATAGGGTCAAGAGCCAAAAGAAACAGGAAAAAGACAAGAAATCCATCACTTATGGGGAGGAATGGTTGTGAGGGAGGCTGTTGACAATTGGAGGACACAAAAGGCATTTTATTGTGCTTATTTTATGACCCTGAGCCTGGAGTCTGATGAATTAAAGGGGCAATATTGTGCTGGATGACATTTAAGAGAGAATACCTCTAGGCAATAACGTTCATATTAACCTTCATAAGGTCAGTGCCATGCTCTCCTTTAGAGTGTGAACAAGAAATATTATTACAGGGAGATGAAAGGATATACCAACTTTTGCATAGTTAGTAGCTGTAGCAATGTGGCCTATGGAACTTGTGTTTTTTTGTTTTCAGACGTTTGGGGAAAGTATGGTCATACAGAGTTACCCATAAAGTTAAAAATTATGTATATCCCACAATTGTTAACTTAAAACTTATTTTTCTGTGTTATAATCCAATTAATTTTGTCTTGTAATGCTCTTGTTAACTACAAAATCAATAAAAAAGTCAATAAGTGAACTACAAAATCAATAAAAAAGCCAAACTCCTTTTTTTTTCAGAATCCCATAGCTATAAACAAAGTACACAGAGAAGTTTTATATTTTTATGCAGTAAAAAACTGTGTTCACAGTAATAGCTCTTACATTAAACTATTGGTTGTTACCAATCACATGAAATAAAAAAAAACATAGTTAAAGAATTATGCTGTATAATAGATCCTAAAGGTCATATAAAGGTCAAGGCAACAGTCGGTGCTCTCATAGCAAAAAAATATTTAAGTGTCAGTTCAAGCTAGGAAAAACAAAGCATAAGACTGTGCTGATCAGTTACTTCATGAATGATGCTAAGAAATTGTCAGAGGTAAATAAAATCAAGTTCAATATATTTTTAATCTATTTTTTAATTCCTAAGTTTTTGAAAACTGGTAACATATGTAAAATGAGGATAATTTCAGAAATCATTTGTGAATATCTATTTCTTTTTATACTGCTTTATTGAGTAGTTTTTTGTTCAATTTATCATTTTTTTTTTTGGGGTAATGACATCTTCTCTATTCCACATTAGCTGAATACAATATACCAGTGTAAATGGGAAGATAAATGATTTGTACTATTTTGGCTGTCAGTTTTAATATTTTGCTGTAATTTTGGCAAAATGAACAAGGGAATTTGCAGACGACGTTTGCTCAGCTTGACTGCAGGCCATGTTTCAGTGGTGGTTTTATAATATTAGGGTTTGAAAGGTCATCCAGGCATGCTTTAAAGTAGATTTTAACATAACACAGTCATCAAATACAATACCTATTTTGTGATATGTTTATTTAGGACATCTTTACCCTAAGTATAATTATGTCTGCACCTTTTTCCTTCAGTATTGAAGGACAAATTAACTATCTTTATGAAAAAAGGTCGAAGTTTTGCCAAACTATACATTTCCACAAAAAATATAAACAAACTTCACAGGAGGAAAGTACTAATTTTTTTCTTTTTTGAAGAACCACCATTGTTGCCAGATTTGTCCTTTATCTCAACCCTAGTGTTGTTTCTTGCTGACCGTGTGAAATAATATTTTCATAGTTCTTGACCAATTGAATATGCTGAGGCTAATGAAAATAAATTGTGTATTTTAGATATGTCGAAGACCTTCAACCATCTCATTAACTCCAGTTCTCTTTCTCTAAAATTGTTTAAAATATTTTTTGCTGAAATTTAACCATAGTTACTTTTCATTTTAACTCCAGGAAAAAGTGGAAAAAGTTGTTATCCTCAAAATATATTTTTAAGGAGCCTTATTGAATTAACCTCTTCCTCTTCCCCTCCTCTTTGTATTGATAAAATAAACAAATATTTATTCTTAAGTTTACACAGATTAATTTAAAAATTTTATTATTAACATATAGTAAATGGACTTTTTGTGTGAAGTTGATTTCACTTATCTGAAGTAAATACTTAAGTGTAAGATTGCTGGGTCATATGATATATGTAGAAGTTTATGAGAAGCCAGTGAACTATTTCTCAAAGGACCCACACCATTTTGCATTTCCAGGAGCAATTTATGAGAGTTCTAATCCTCCCCATTGTCCTCATCCTCATCAACGTTTGATACTATCATTATTTTTTATTTTAACTATTATTACCAGTGTGGAGATTTATTTTGCATTTTCACAATAATTTTGAGCGAATGTCTGATGTTGAACATCTTTTCATGTGTTTATTTTCCTAAGTTCATCATCTTTAGTGATATGTTTATTCAAGTCTTTGACCATTTTAAAATTGGGTTGTCTTATTATGTTGTAGAGAGTTTTATTTGTTTTATTATGTTGTAGAGTTCTTAATATAGTCTGTATATAATATATTGTAAATATATTTTTGTTCAGATATGTGCTTTGCAAATACATTCTCCTGGTCAGTAGTTTGTCTTTTAGTTTTCTTGATAGTACTTTACATGAAACAAAAGTTTTTTAATTTTGATGAATTCTAATTTATCAGTTTTTTTCTTTTACAGGATGTGTTTGCCTGTCATGTCTAAGAGCTTTTTACCTAGCCGCAGATCATGATATTTTCTCCTCTGTCGCCTTATTAGAGGTTTATAATTAATTTTATTTTTAGATTTACAAACCAATTGGAACTACTTTTTGTAAATAGAGATAGTGTTAGATTGAGGTTCATTTTTTTTTTGCATATGGTTGTTCAGTTTTCCAACACCATTTATTGACAAAATTCTCCATTCTCCATTGAATTGCTTTTGTACCTTTGTCAGAAATCAACTGACCATATCATTAGTTCTATTTCTTGACTCTTTCTGTTCCATAGATCTGTGTGTCTATTCTTTGACCAGTGTCTTGATTACTATAGCATTATTTTGAGTCGTAAAATCAGGTAGTGACATTCTTCTCACCTCATTCTTATTTTCCAAAAATGTTTTGTTATTCTATTTCTTGTGTACTTTCAAAGAAGCTTTAGAATTAGCTTCACAGATGAATTTCCTTGAGTTTCTGATGTACCTTTTATTAAACTTCTCAATTTCAGGGTTGTAAAATAGATGAGTTGGCTATAGAAACAAATGGGTTAAAAACACATTGTACAATTTAAATGAAGAGACAAGAAACTTAAATTCTTACTATGAGAGGAAAGTTAAGTCATATTAATAAATCTAATAATAATAAGTCAAAGTGATTTTTTAAGAACTGCACTTAAGTATTAGAGTTTATCCTCTGAGATACACTACAGAGTAGTTTCCAGAAACATGAAAGATTTGTTTAAAAAAAGGAAAATTATGAAATGTTTGTACATTAGAATAAAAAAAACTCTGTTAATAACAGAACAAAATGAACATTTTAAAAATGTTTAAAAGTACTGTGATTCCATAGGGAGCTTATGTGCATGAGAAGAGAGGAGAGAGTAAGAAAGGGAGAGGATCCCAGAAAATTCGCTGAAGGAAGAGTACTAGCCATTGAATCTGCCAAATCAAACAGACATCTGATGTCCAAGAATAGTTTTGGGAACATTGTTCCCGTTATTCCATTGGAGCCTTGAGTAACTAGCAGAAGGATATGATGTTTTTCTTCATCGCCCCCTAGAGACCCTTAAATGGAACAAGTGCTTTTTCTCAGAAAGACTATGAATGGAGGAAAAGGGTACTTAAGACAACAAAAAAAGATGTCTGTTAGGAGCTTAGGAAAATGATGGAGGAGTAGGAGGACCCTCAACTTACCCTGTCCCACTTTTACAACTTAGGTATCTGCACCCAGGTCAGTAAACCAGAGAGTGATCTGACAGAACAAACTCCTCAGCTACATACAGACAAGAAGCTGTACCTGAAAGTTTAGGAGTCAGGAAAGCCAAGAAAGAGAGGCTGCCTGGAGGAAGGAGGGAGCTGTGCATGTGGAGAGGACAGAGAAATGGACCCTCATACTAGGAAGTTCACATGGGGAAGAGCAATTCCATAGCTTTTCGAAAAAAAGTTTTCGAAAAACAAAGGGGCTGAATTCTCTAAGTCTGTAAAACAGGTGGGACTTGGAGCCTGGAACTTTAAAAGTCAGCTGACTAAGCCCTGGGAGACCTGGGAGGGAGAGTGATAGCTGGGGTCGCTGCCTTTAAAGATACAGCAGCCTACATGAGGAGGCAACATAAAAATGGTAGTTTAGACAATGCCAGAGAAAATGGGAAACAGATAAGTTCACACTGATTTCAGAGCATGTTGGTGGACTTCTCCCCAAATTGACAGGTACCGTTTTCCTCTCCTGCCCCCTCCAGCATAAACACAGAGCCCCCCACAGGAGGCAGGGCTGCACAGACACCTGCTACCTAACCTGCTAGTTGTACACCATGCCTATGAGTTCTCCAAGCCTGTGGCCCTGGCCCTGGGCAAAGGGCAATTTTGTTAAAGCTGTGCATGTGCCCTGCCCAGCTGTAAGATACACAGTTGTTGTCGCATGCCATACCCATCTGCTGCACCCAGCCACGTGCCCCCAGCTGCTATCTTGTGCTGTGGCCAGCTGTTGCTGGGCACCAAGCCACATCCCCAGCCACCATTGTGCCCTGGGCCTAGCTTTGCCCAGCCATCAATTAGTGACCAAGAAGACAGAGTAATGAGAAGTAAACAAACTGAACAGAGGAGAGAAAAAAGAATTATGCAAAATGACAAAAGACTTAGGGAACTCAGTGACTGCATCAAAGGTAATAATATTCATGTTATAGGAGTCCCAGAAGAAGAAGAAGAGAGAGAAAAGGGGGCAGAAAATTTATTTGAAGAAATAATAGCTGAAAACTTCCCTAATCTGGAGAAATACCATTAAAATCAACAAAAGCAGACCCACACCAAGAGATATTATTGTTAGATTGGCAAAATATAATGATAAAGAAAAAAATTTTAAAGCAGCAGGACGAAAGAAGTCAGTAACTTACAAGAGAAAACCCACAAGGTTAGCAGGAGATTTTTCAACAGAAACTTTGCAAGCCAGAAGGGAGTGGCATTATACATTAAATGTGCTAAATGGGAAAACTCTGTCACTAAGAATATTCTATCCAGTAAGACCATCATTCAGAATAGAAGAAGAGATAAAGAGTTTCCCAGACACACAAAACTTAGGGAGTTCATGATCACTAAACAACCCCTGCAAGAAATATTAAAGGGGACTCTTTGAGTGGAAAAGAGAGGCCAAAAGTGACAGTATAGAGGTAGGAAACACAAAAACAGTAAAAATTAATATTTCTGTAAAAAAATCATCAAGGAACTCACAAAAAAGATATAAAATGTAATTCCATATATTTTAAATGTGGTGAGGAGAGGACAAAAGAATGGGTTCAAACTTAATTGACCTTCAACTTAATATAGACTTCTTTATGCAGAAGTTATGAACAGACCTAATGATAACCATGTATCAAAAAACCACTAATAAATATGGAGAGAATAGAGAAAACAATTCAATTATATCACTAAAGAAGATCAGCAATATGTGAAAAAAAGACAAGAAAGGATCAAAGAAAATCATTAGAAATAACCTCAGAATGAGTAATAAAATGGCAATAAATACATACCTAACATTAATTTCTTTGAATATGCATGGACTAAATGTTCCAATTAAAGACATAGGGTGACAGAGTGAATTAAAACAAAACAAAACAAAAAACAAGACCCATCTATTTGCTGCCTATAAGAGACTCATTTTAGACCTAAAGTCACCTGCAGATTGAAAGAGAGAGGATGGGGGCAGGGCACCTGGTGGCTCAGTCGGTTAAGCATCCAAATCTTGATCTCAGCTTAGGTCTTGATCTCATGGTCCTTGAGTTTGGACCCCTGCCCCCTCCCCCCCAAAAAAGAGAATGGAGAAACATCTATCATTCACATAGACGTCAAAAAAAAAAAAAAGCTGGAGAAACAATACTCATATTGGACAAAATAGATTTTTAAAACAAAGACTGTAACAAAAGGCAAAGAAGGACACTATATAATCATTAAGGGGACAATACAACAAGAAGTTTTAACAATTGTAAATATTTATGCACCCAATATAGGACCACGCAATACAAAGAACAATAATATGCATAAAGGAACCTAATCAATAATACAGTAATAGTAGGGTACTTTAACACCCCACTTACATCAGTGGACAGATCATCTAACAAAAAATAAACAAGGAAACAGTGGCTTTGTGTGACACACTGGACCAGATGGAGGTAACGGATATATTCAGAAAATTCCACCCTAAAATAGCAGAATACACATCCTTTTCAAGTGTACTTGGAACATTCTCCAGAATAGATCATATATTAGCCCTCAAAGTGAATCTTACCAAATTCAGGAATATTGAAATCATATCATGCATATTTTTTAACCATGCTATGAAATTAGAAGTGAATCACAAGGAAAAAATATGGAAATACCACAAGTACATGGAGGCTAAATAACATTCTACTAAACAATAAATGGGGTCAACCAGGAAATAAAGGAAATTTAAAAAGTACCTGGAGGGGTGCCTGGGTGGCTCAGTTGGTTAATTGATCCTGGGATCAAGTGCCGCATCAGGCTCCCTGCTCAGCAGAGAGCTTGCTTCTACCCCTTCTGTTCACCCCACTTGTGCTCTCTTCCTCTCTTTCTTTCTCTGTCAAATAAATAAATAAAATCTTTAAAAATAAATGAATAAAAGATACATGTAAACAAATGAAAATGAAATCACAAGAGTCCAAAACCTTTGGAATGTAACAAAGGCAATTCTAAGGGGGAAGTTTATAAGGCCTCCTCAAGAAGGAANTTTTTTTTTTTTTTAATTTTATTTTTATTATTTGCCCAAGGGGTACAGGTCTGTGAATCATCAGGCTTACATCTTTCACAGTGCTTTGGTGAGGGCTGTGAAANTCCAAAACCTTTGGAATGTAACAAAGGCAATTCTAAGGGGGAAGTTTATAAGGCCTCCTCAAGAAGGAAGAAAAATGTCACATAAAGAACCTAAACTTACACCTATAGGAGCTAGAAAAAGAACAACAAACAAAATCTAAAACCAGCAGAAAGAAGGAAATAATAAAGATTAGAGCAGAAATAAATGATATGGAAACTAAAACAAGCAGACAAACAAACAATAGAACAGATCAGTGAAACAAGGAACTGGTACTTTGAAAAAATAAATCAATAAAATTGATAAGCTTCTAGCTAGACTTATCAAGAAAAAAAGAAAAGACTCAAATAAAATCACAAATGAGAGAGAAGAAATAACCACCCACGCCACAGAAATACAAGCAATTATAAGAGAATACTATGAAGAACTGTATGCCAACAAATTGGGCAACCTAGAAGAAATGGATAAATTTCTAGAAACATGAAACTATCAAAAAAGGAAGGAAAGGAGGAAGAAAGGAAAGAAAGAGAAAGAAAGAGAGAAAAAGAAAGAAAGAAAGAAGAAAGAAAGAAAGAAAGAAAGAAAGAAAGAAAGAAAGAAAGAAAGAAAGAAAAAGAGAAACGGCTAAAATTGAAACAGGAAGATATAAAAAATTTGAACAGACTGATTACCAGCAATAAAATTGAATCAGTAACAAAAAACTCCCAATGAACAAAAGTCTTGGACCTAATGACTTCACAGGTGAATTCTACCAAACATTTAAAGAAGTACTACCTATTCTGTCACACTATTTCAAAAATAGAAAAGGAAGGAAAACTTCCAAATTCATTCTATGAAGCCAGCATTCCCCTGATAACAAAACCAGATAAAGACACCACTAAAGAACCACAGACCAATATCTCTGATGGCATAGATGCAGAAATCCTCAACAAAATATTAGCAAATTGAAGGCAACAATACATTAAAATATTATTCACCATGATCAAGTGGGATTTATTCCTGAATTCTAAGAATGGTTCAACATTTACAAATCAGTGTGATACATCACATCAATAAGAGAAAGGATATAAACCATATGATCCTGCTATCAATGCAGAAAAAGCATTTGACAAAGTAAATTTGTTCCTAATAAAAACCCTCAGCAAATTAAGTTTAGAGGGAACATACCTCAAGATAATAAAGGCCATTGGGGCACCTGGGTGGCTCAGTGGGTTAAAGCCTCTGCCTTCAACTCAGGTCATGATCTCAGGGTCCTGCGATCGAGCCCCACATTGGGCTCCCTGCTCAGCAGGGAACCTGCTTCCTCCTCTCTCTCTGTCTGCCTCTCTGCCTACTTGTGATCTCTCTCTCTCTCTCTCTCTCTCTCTCTCTGTCAAATAAAATAAAATAAAATAAAAAGATAATAAAGGCCATATATGAAAACCCTCTGGGTTGCATCATCCTTATTGGTGAAAAATTGAGAGCTTTGCACCAAAGGTCAGGAACAAGACAAGGATGTCCATTCTCACCACTTTTACTCAGCATAGTACTGGAAGTCCTAGCCACAGGAATCAAGACAACAACAACAACAACAACAACAAAAACAAATAAGTAAAAGGCACTCAGGGGCACCTGGGTGGCTCAGTCATTAAGTGTCTGCCTTTGGCTCAGGTCATGATTCCAGAGTCCTGGGATTGAGCCTTGTGTTGGGCTCCCTGCTCTGAGGAAAGCTTGCTTCTCCCTCTCCCCCTGCTTCTGTTCCCTCTCTCACTGTGTCTCTCTCTGTCAAATAGATAAATAAAATCTTCAAAATAAAATAGAGTAAAAGGCATCCAAATTGGTATGGAAGAAGTAAAACTTTCACTATTGGCAAATAACATGATACTATATATGGAAGACCTGAAAGACACCACCAAAAAAGTACTAGAACCGATAAACAATTCAGTGAAATTACAGGATACAAAATCAATATACAGAAATCTGTTGCATTTCTATACACTAATACAGCAGAAAAAGGAATTAAGAAAACAATTCTATTTACAAAACAATTCTATGTACAATTGAACCAAAAACAACAAGATACCAGGACTAAACCTAACCAAAGTGGTGAAAGACCCGAAAACTATAGAACACGATGAAAGAACTTGAAGATGATACAAAGTATTGGAAAGTCACTCCATGTTCATGGATTAGAAGAACAAATATTGTTAAAATGTCTATAGTACTGAAAGCAATCTACAGATCTATTGTGATCCCTATCAAAATACCAAGCATTTTTCACAGATCTAGAACATAACAATCCTAAAATTTGTATGCAACCACAAAAGACCCCGAATAACCAAAGCAATTTTGAAAATGAAAAGCAAAGTTGGAAGCATCACAGTTCTGGACTTTAAGTTATATTGCAAAGCTGCAGTAAGCAAAATAGTATGGTAATGGTGCAAAAATAGACTCATAGATCATTAGAACAGATTAGAAAATCCAGAAATAAACTCAGTGGATTTCAAATTGAATTAATAGTTAATTAATTTTTGACAAAGCTAGAAAGGGAAAAAGATAGTCTCTTCAACAAATGGTGTTGGAAAATGTGGACAGGCACATGCAAGAGAATGAAATAGGACTTTCTTACACTATATACAAAAATAAATTCAAAATTTATTAAAGACCTAAATGTGAGACCTGAGACCATAAAAATCCTAGAAGAGAACATAGGCAGTAAATTCTTTGATATTGACCATAATAACTTCTTTCTGATATATCTTTTGAGGCAAGGTAAACAAAAGCAAAATTAAACTTTTGGGACATCAAAATAAAAAGCTTCTGCACAGTGAGGGAAACAATCAGCAAAACTAAAAGGCAACTTATATGGGAGAACATATTTGCAAATGACATATCTAATAAAGGGTTAGAATCCAAACAATATAATCCCCCCAAAATGAATAATTAAAATGAGCAGAAGATGGGCGCCTGGGTGGCTCAGGGGGTTAAAGCCTCTGCCTTCGGCTCAGGTCATGATCTCAGGGTCCTGGGATTGAGGCCCACATGAGGCTCTCTGCTCGGCAGAGAGCCTACTTCCTCTCTCTCTCTGCCTGCCTCTCTGCCTACTTGTGATCTCTCTCTCTGTCAAATAAATAAATTAAACCTTTTAAAAAAAGAAAAAATATGAGCAGAAGACATAAATAGACATTTCTGCAAAGAAGACATAGGGATGGTCAACAGATACATGAAAAGATGCTCAACATAATTCTTCGTCGGGGAAATACAAATCAAAACTACAATGAGCTATCACCTCAAATGGCTAAAACCAATAACACAAGAAACAACAGGCATTGGCAAAGATGTGAGGGGAAAAAGGAGCATCCATGCACTAAAGGAGCCACTTGGGAAAACAGTATGGGGTTTCCTCAAAAAATTAAAAATAGAACTACCAGTAATACTACTCCAGTTATCATACTACTGAGTATTTACCCCAAGAATACAAGAGCACCGGGGTGCCTGGGTGGCTCAATCGGTTTATTGCCTGCCTTCGGCTCAGTTCATGAACTCAGGGTCCTGGATTCGAAGCCCACATCTGGCTCCCTGCTTGGTGAAGAGTTTGCTTTTCCCTCTCTCTCTGCCTGCTGCTCCCCCTGCTTGTGCTCTCTCTTTTTTTGTTAAATAAAATCTTTAAAAGGAAGAAAAAAAGAATACAAGAGCACTAATTCACAGGGAGGCATGCAACCCTATGTTTTTGCAACATTATTTACCACAGCCAAGATAAGGAAGCAGGTCATATTTCCATCCACAGATGAATGGATAAAGAAATGGAATATTACTCAGCCATAAAAAATGAAATCTTGCCATTTGCAATGACGTGGATGGAGCTAGAGAGTTTAAGTCAGTAATAAAAATAAGAAATAAGTCAGTAAATGAAAGACAAATGTCATATGATTTTACTCGTGTGCAATTTAAGAAACAAACAAGCAAAGGGGAAAAATAAGAGAGAGACAAATTAAGAAATAGACTCTTAATTATAGAGAATAAACTGGTGGTTATCAGAGGAGAGGTGGATGAGGGGATGGGTTAACTAGGTGATTAGGATAAGGAATACAGGGCGCCTGGGTGGCTCAGTGGGTTAAAACCTCTGCCTCCGGCTCAGGTCTTGATCCCAGGGTCCTGGGATCGAGGCCCGCATCGGGCTCTCTGCTCAGCAGGGAGCCTGCTTCCTCCTCTCTCTGCCTGCCTCTCTGCCTACTTGTAATCGCTCTCTCTCTGTGTCATATAAATAAATAAAATCTTTAAAAAAAAGGGATAAGGAATATACTTGTCACAATGAGCACAGGGTCACATAACCTAAATGTTGAACCACTTTTTTGTATACCTGAAACAAATATAACACTGTATGTTAACTAATTTGAATTAAAATAAAAACCTAAAAGTAAAAAGGGACAGTAAAGAATAAAAATGCCCAAATTACTTCATATTTTCCATAATGTCATTCTGTTTGGTCCATGTCATGGTTTACTAGGCTAGCACATCTACAGCAGAATATTTTATTTTAGTTTTAAAGATTTTATTTATTTGACAGAGAAGGGGAGAGAGAGCGAGAGAGCACAAGCAGGGGGAGTGGGAGAGGGAGAAGCAGGCTCCCCAGTGAACAGGGAGCCTGATGCAGGGCATGATCCCAGGACCCTGGGATAAGACCCAAGCCAAAGGCAGATGCTTAACTGACTGAGCCACCCAGGTGTCCCTAGAACAGAATATTTTAAAGAAAGATGCAAATGAATATTCTCTGGAGAACCAAAAGTAACAAAAGGAAAGTAAGGAAAAATTAAGTAAGCTTAATTTTTCAAGTACAGTAAACCTTTTTTATTTTCTGTCCTACTATAGCACATCTTCACACCAATTATGAAAAATCAACGTAGGTATAATTTTTTGATTGGTAATTTTTTTTCCATATCATGTAGGAAACACACTGTTTTCCCCCCTCCATTAGTATCATTGTACGTGTAGAAAAATGTTCAGACAACACTAAACTTCATTCCTGTTTTTCTAACTCTTTTTTATTTTGTAGAGATTAATTTTAAAGGGAGAACACATACATTATATTGCTAGATGCCTGAATGTCTATCAATAGTGCACTTTTTTGATGAAACACATAGCAAGTATCAACATAGCAAACTCTGAATTGTTACTTGGCACCCTTCCACCAAAAAGGATTTCTGCCTCCTTTTCAAGACTGATTCATCTCCAGTTCACAAACAATCTGGCATTGAAATATTTAAGGCATCTACTCCTTTGAGGTCACTGGAAAGGCAAAGAATGAGATCACACCATATAAAAGAAAATTGTGGCATCTTCTCAGCAAATAAAAAGTTCGGTCTCAATTTTGTGCCGAAGTATGAATTATAGTCTCTGAAGAGAAAGCCAGTTTGGTTTGTTATAGTAGGATTTGTAACTGTGGAGGTGGAAAAGTTTTTCCACTCTGTGAAAGATACTGTGAAATATTTACTGTGAAGAAGCTGGAATAATACCAACCAGTAGCTATAAAAATAAGAGGGGGGAGGTTTATTTTGAGAAGTTTTATACTTTTCTATGAGAACTGATCCATTATTCTTAATACAGACAAAGGTTGAGTCAAGTTTGTGATGCAGTAAATGAAAAGTTAACAGTTCAGCTCATCACTTCAAGCGAATCCATATAGATTCACTGCTTTCGTTTCTCTCTCTGGTCTCCCTTGCCCTGCACTTCTTCATTTTGATTAGCTCATTCTCTTAACTGGTGAAGCAAGTATTTGTCCTTCAAGTCCAATAAGTTCTAATGGTCATTAATCACAAGTTTCTTTGGTAAGCGTTTAAAAGTCTAATCAGAGAAGAAGGGCACTGAAGAAAAAATACATGGCACTTTCCAGTAAAAAATCCAATAAAAGGTCAAGAAGGATAATAGCTGAGTTTTGCAGTCTAGATAACATAAAGTCAACAACCTATAGGTTTCCTAATTATATTTTCAAATATATTTGTACATTTCAAAAATCAGTTATATCCCCTGCTACATATAGTGAATAGTATAAATCAATTAATTCTATATCGTTTCTTTCCCTTTGTGTAAATTGTATACCAGCTTTAATGATAGTAAAATTTGTTTGAGGAACATGAAATGGGCAATAGTTTTGGAGATCAAATATCAGATTCTAAGAAATAAAATGCCAGATATAAATTAATAATACATTGTTTTCTGAATCTCCACACACAGATTATTATTTACTAACTTGGATTCTATTAGTGCCTAAATATTAGAAGCTGGAAATTAAGCTCGAAGGGAATCACAGCATAATTGGAAACATGGATGATTTGAGTTAAGGAGACTCCTTTAGCTGGAACCTCTGTCTGCTATAAGAATCCCTTAAGGGCGCCTGGGTGGCTCAGTGGGTTAAAGCCTCTGCTTTCGGCTCAGGTCATGATCTCAGCGTCCTGGGATCGAGGCCCGCATCGGGCTCTCTGCTCGGCAGGGAGCCTGCTTCCTCCTCTCTCTCTGCCTGTCTACCTGCCTACTTGTGATCTCTCTCCCTCTGTGAAATAAATAAATAAAATCTTTAAAAAAAAAAAAAAAAAAGGATCCCTTCAAAAACAGCCACAAGGAGGATGTTGAAAAGATAGAATAGGCATTGGAATATATAAATATCTTTTAATAGTTTCTGAAGGCATATCTCTATCATCTTAAGACAACCCATGTCAGCGGCTTTATTTTTTTCCATTTATTTTCAGCCATCATTAATTGAGCCCATTACACATCAGGTAATTATCAGGCTATGTTATATTGATACAAAGAAGAATGAAACTTTTTATAAAATCTCAATTAAATTATTGTGAAGAAATGAGTTTTATTTTAGGCCTATCAAATGAGGATGAAGGACTAAGTGGGCAGAGTAGACCCAGAAATAAAAGTGGTTTTCCAGATTCAGTAAATAATTACTAGGTAGATTTGTCCAGCAGAATATAGATTAGGGGTATAGATTAGGAGTAAACCTGAGAACTACTAAAAATAATAGTAAAACCCAGAATTTCTGGCTAGGTATCTGGATTGTTGGTATACTATAAATTAACATATGAAATTGAGGAGAAAAACCAGATTTGAAAGGAATATGAGTTCCATCTTAGGCATCTGGACAGTAAAAGACCCCTGAGATATCAAAGTGTAAAGGTCCAAAAGTTAGGGATATACACATGTTTAGTGTTACAAGAGATCATGGTAAATCATGTTACTTTTTTTTTTTAAGATTTTTTATTTATTTGACAGAGAGAGAGAGAGATCACAAGTAGGCAGAGAGGCAGGCAGAGAGAGAGGAGGAAGCAGGCTCCCCGCTGAGCAGGGAGCCCAATGCGGGCCTCGATCCCAGAACCCTGAGATCATGACCTGAGCCGAAGGCAGAGGCTTTAACCCATAGAGCCACCCAGGCGCCCAGTCATGTTACTTTTGATATCATAAGAGCATAGATAGTAGCTAAAAAGCACACAAATGGTAGAGATAATTCAAAGAGAAACTCAGTATAAGAAAATTCATTTGGTGGAGAGGAAAGAATTGAGTGTACCAGAATTTATGAGATGAAAGAGAGAAGAAGAACATTATATAGAAGAAAATTACAGGAATATAGTGTTATAAAATGAGGGGAGTAGAAAGTTTTAAGCAATAGGAAGTGATCCTACAATATTTAAAACAGCAGAAAAATCAACTATCAAAAATTAAGACTGAAAATGTCTGTTGTATTTAGGAGTTAGTAATGTCTGAATTACGAATAGTTTAGTGGAGGCACAAGTGAAATTACAGTGGACTGAGGAGGAATGCCATGAAGGGGAACTGTAAGGGCAAAAGACATTATCAAACATTTAGCATAGAAAGGATATGTGATGTTTTATCACCGATGCAAAGGAAATATAATCCATTTGTAAATTACCTCATTTTTCTGCTACTTAATATCCAAAATTTTATAATTAGAGTACTATTATTTGGTACAAGAGTTTTTCCATAAAGCCAAAGCCTCTTCCACCAAGAGTGGGAAATATAATGAGTTCGATATATTGCAGTGCCATAATATGTATTTTATTTTATCCTCTTGTGAAAGTTGATTTTAATATTTCTTATATAAGGAATTGAAAAGGATTTTACAGAATCTTGACTTTGTGTTTTTGAAGCACTTTCAATGATCTTTTTCTATTTTATCATTTTTTTTTTTAAATCTCAGGCTGTGGGACCAAACCTCCTTCTGCTGGGTTTTTATTAAATTATGTACCTACAATCCAAGAACTATAGCTGGATATTTCAGACACCTCTGTTGTTTAACACAGAGACAATGTGCTTGATTTCTTGCAAATTTCTTGTTATTTTCACTTAAACTGGTATATTCCTGGTAGCCAGAATTAAGTCCAGAGTAACAGGCTTCCTTTTTACTCTCTCTGACTATTAGCATATGAAATTTGCAGCTCACCAAGTCTACAATTTGCCAGGTCCTGTATGTATGATACCTATACCTACAGTGGGTCTCATCATCCCAACTTTATTTTTCTTCTTTCATAATTCTGTTCCTAAACTTTACCCAATGTAATCCCATCCAAACCTTAAATTTAATCTTACCATTTATTCAGTCTGCTGTAGTTGGAGTGGTCTGTTATTATTGTTACATGATATTGCTTCTAGTTACCTAAACTTATTTTTTCAATTGTTTAAAAGAGGTTTTTTAATATATAAACTAAAATGTAATGAATATTGTCAACCTTTCACTCTATGTCCTATCCTTTATTTATTTATTCTTTGATCTGGTAAACAAAACAAAACCTTTCCTACCATCTGTAGCTTAATGTTTATTCCTCAACTTTTTTAAAATTTAGAGGGTAAGGAATTAATTATAAAGGAGGATGAGGGAACTTTTGGGTAAATGGAAATGTTCCATTTTAGGTTACATCATGTATTTGTAAAAACCTTTAACTGTACCTCAAAAGGGATGAATTTGAATGTATGCAAGATTATATCTCCATAGGCCTGACTTCTAAAAATGTGTCTTAAATTTAGATAATTAATTTGGATATTGAAAAATATGTGTAGAATATTGAGAAAGAAATTACCCTACCAAATTTCAAAAATATTTTAAAATTGCAATGGAAGTATTATGGATGTGGCCTATGAATCGATAGAAAAGAACAATTGGTTAGATAGATATAGAACTACCTAATGCATAAATACATAACAATGCATAAGAATTTAGCTCAAAAAGAAAAAAAAATATGCCAACTCAGTTTGCCTCTGTTAGAATCCCAGCTTCACAATTTCCCTATTATACGATACGAATCATTAGAAAGATTCAAACTATCCTTCAGTTTCATCATCAGTTAAATAATAATAATGCTTATTTTATAGGGGTCCTATAAAGATTAGATGAGGCAATAGAGATAAAGCAGAGATTCTTAATCATCAGAACCATGGATAGATTTTAGGGGCCTGGAATTTGATGGGAAAATTACATTTTCATTTTGTTCAAGCTATAACTAAAATGTAGTGTTCACTCTGATCATGAGTCTAGGCAATAAATTACAATAGTATTAAAAGGAGCTGTGGCATGATTAGGTATCACAGATTAAAAAAAATTTTTTTTAAGATTTATTTATTTAAGGGAGAGAGGATGCACATGCACGTCAGTGGTGAGATAGGGGAATGGCAGAGGGAGAGAGAGGAAGAGAACAAGACTCCCCACTGGGCGCAGAGCTTGATATGTCACAAGTCTCAATCTCAGGACCCTGAGGTCATGACCTGTGCTGAAATTAAGAGTCAGATGCATAACTGAGCCACCTAGGCACCCCAATATCACAAATATTTTTATACCTCATTACAACTTTCGGAAATATCTCAAAATCTTCTTTACATCCATCATTAGACAAAAATGTAGGTTTTTTTTGGTTTTTTGTTTGTTTGTTTTTTAGACCCACCATCAAGTCAGATGTTACTGACTGTATTGAATTGAATATCAGGCAACTCTCTACTAGTAATTCATTCACCAAGTGATGAAGTCAGATGACCCAGTTACCTACATTGTTTTACAGTTCTCTAACTACAATTGTTTGTTGATCAACACAGAAAGAAGCTGAGTCACTCTTACTGTTGTTTCAAGTTTTCAAAATTGGGCAATTCAAATAAAAATTTTTAATTCTTGGGCGCCTGGGTGGCTCAGTGTGTTAAAGCCTCTGCCTTCGGCTCAGGTCATGATCTCAGGGTCTTGAGATCAAGCCCCACATCGGGCTCCCTGCTCAGTGGGGAGCCTGCTTCCTCCTCTCTCTGCCTGCCTCTCTGCCTACTTGCGGTTGCTCTCTGTCAAATAAATAAATAAAATCTTTAAAAAAAAATTTAACTCTTTGTAAGAGGTAAATATAGGCGTTCATATAAGCCATAATATCAGCTTGTACCCTTATTTCTGAATTTGTGATCCCTCTTCATTCCAGCTTTTCCTGATTTGATTTTTTTC
This sequence comes from Ailurus styani, assembly GCA_002007465.1. Taxonomy (NCBI): domain Eukaryota; kingdom Metazoa; phylum Chordata; class Mammalia; order Carnivora; family Ailuridae; genus Ailurus; species Ailurus styani. The sequence goes on along the minus strand of LNAC01000162.1, from coordinate 3,334,858 downwards.
CTTTTAAACTTGGTTTAATATTCAGTATTCATTTATCATTGTCGCTTTGTTTTATGCTGAATTTACAAGTATTTGTAGGGGAAGGGGTTGCAATATTAACTTAATTTGCCTTATTGTTGGATCTAGAAGAGCTTTCCTCTTTTTATAACACATACAAATTCTTTACTGAATCTCAGTTTTTGTGGATTTTCATCCAGTTACACATTTTTTAACATATAATTTTATGAGTTCCCTATCTTCCTTTAGGTCTGTTTCTTTTGAAGTATGTTTTCCTTTCCATTGGCCTCCTCTGGTCATGAAGTACTAAATGTTATGTGCTGTTTACCCCTTTGTTCAGAAAAAGATAACACAGGTGATATCAACCTGAAATTAAGGTATATTTCATTATTTTTGTATACCTGTCTTCTATAGGAAACTGAAACTTCTAGAACTGTTATTCTTAATTTTATAAATCTTATGATATTCTAAAGAAAGTATTTGCCTAGAAGGCTTTTAACAAATCCGACTCTTTCCATCACGAAACTAGACTCTGGAATATTCATGTGCCTGGTAAACTTAACAGGTACCCACTTATCCCTACCAAATGTTCTCTGACATAGATCCTGACAAAGCAAGATTTCAGTTCTCTGAGCTACCTTGAATTTTATGCCTTGTGGAAACAGACTGTTCTTGTGAGGATGCTCTGAGTCATCCTTAATCCATGGATCATGAGAAGATATTTTTTCTTGTTCTTTTAAGCATTTTTTTCCTGAAAAATTATGCTTTCTTGTTTCTGCCCTCCTCTGCTGTTTTCATCTAAAATTTTCCAATCTGTGAATTATATCCTGAGAATATCGTAAATATGTAAATAGGTTTATAGACTATCTCAGCATTCTCGATTGTCAGGAATAAAATACCACTGACAGATTTAGCACCCCACACAGGCAAAAGCATCCTTTAGTACCAAGGAAGGATTTTACCATCTGGCACCCTGCTAGGCTGTAGAACACAAAAGGTCCTCCAAAGTACTTATTATAATTCATACACCATGAGAAACTGACTGATGTTTTATTCCTTTTTTAATAAGACATCTACTCATAACTGTGTGTCTTTCTTCAGACCTGGATCTCCTAACTTAGGATATAAACTTCTCAACAAGTACCATCACATATCTTTTCTCAATTCCAAAAAGAAAATAGAATAGATGTCTTGAATCAATTAAGGGGACATTGTGAGTAGAACAGAAAGAAATGTATAAGATGGATGGAGATTGTACCAGAGTGTTAACAGCCACAAGAAGACAAGAGGTAAAGAGCAAAAAGGTCACTGAACAAATATTTTAATAATGCTTTATTTGAAATTCCATCAGTTACACATTATTACCTTTACCATGCTGCAGAAACTCAGGAGGGATGACGTGAACAGTGTTATTTATAATACAACAAACCTCAACACCTCCAGGATGCACATCAACCACCAAACACTTTGCCATGTATTTCCTTATTTTCTGACTTTAAAACACTGCTTTTCTTCAACAACAGGAAACTATGTACCAAATCAAAATGCAGTGAGTATAACAAAGAAGGCTTCTTCTTGTCAGTTCAGTATGATGACCTTCTTAATCAGAATATTAACAGTTGCTCAGTGACTTTATCCCCAGAAACTCTATTAAGGGTTTTGCACATTTTTACTCATTTTATCCTTACAGCTCAACTCTTGAGTTTCTCTGTTTTAGAGAAGGAAAGAAAATGTATAGAGTTGCAATAATTAGACCAATATTATTCATGTAGTGATGTACATTCATGTACTGTGTGATCCTGGTTAGATTATTCAGTCTTCCCTTCTTCATCTAAAAATTGGGATACATAGAGCATGAATATAGAATTGTTTTGAAATTTGAAAAGCATTGTCTTTATTCTAATCCAACCAAGTTCCAGAACACTGTTTCCCATCTTGGTTGTTCACTGCACTGTGTGTGTTAGGGGAAGTCACAGAAAAGCATAACTGGAAACCTGCTTGTGCTTTGTTTGTCTTCTGTGACTCAACACAACCTACCCAGGACCCTTCAAAAACAGATGCTTTTATTAATTACCCATGGAAGATACAGTTGCTTACTGCAATTCAAGGGGTGGAGGGGTGGACAGGCATAGATATAGGGAAATATCTTCCCATTTTTTTAAGTCGAAGTTTTATGTATTACCTCTGAGGATCAAATACAGGCCTGTAGGTCTTACATGTTTTCAAAGTCTTTAACACTGGGAAATACAGATAATTGTGTATAAAACTAGATGACATGATGTTCCTAATCAGAAACTTGTGTTCATATCAATTTGCCCTCCTCTGAGGATCCCTGCCAGATCTTCTCTGTGTCATCAGACTTCAGCCATGGAAGTTAATGCCTTCACAGTTTTATTCTGCCAAACAGCTTTTTGTACTGTTGTGCTGTGTATGTGTTTTGGGGAGAACAGTAGAACCAACAACTAAGACATAAGACTTATCACATAAAACCTCAATGACTGCAGGGAAAAGTGTGAAAAATATTGGGAACCCTAAATTTTGGCTTTAAGCTGTTTCTTGATCATTTTTAAAAGTCTTTTGATCTGGAGATAAGAGGAAGGTAAACGGTACTGACTTTCAGTGCACAGAAAGTGCTGATAACCCTCCCTTTTCATTAATATATACAGAATCTGACCACTTCTTACCTTTCTACCTTTAATATTATGGATGAAGCTTTTACTACTTGTGACTTAGAATACTGATCCCAATCAAACAACCAGATTGAACTTGGTGAAGTATACATATGACCCTGTCATTCCTCTCCTCAAAACTGTGGTGGTATCCCAAGTCATTCAGAAAAAATGCCAGTCTTTTCAGTGTGACAGAAGAAGGCATTACTCACTCATCTGATTTCGCTATCAACTCTTCTCCCCCTCAGTCTTTGCTCCACCTACATCAGCCTCTTGACTGTTTCTCAGATGTTTCAGTTTGCTCCCACATCACAGATTTTTGACCTTTCTTGTCCCTCCACCAGAAACGCTTTTCTCTCAGACAACTGCAGTAGAATGGACTCTTACTCAGTTTAGAACAGGGACATCTCTGGGTGCTTGGGTGGGTCAGTTAGTTAAGCATCCAACTCTTGGTTTCAGCTCAGGTCATGATTTCGAGGGTAATGTGAGCATGCACCACACTCAGTAGGGAATTTGCTTGAAGATTCTTTTTCCCTGCCCTTCCCCCGCTTCCCCCCCAATCAATCAATCAATCAATCAATCTTAGAACAAGGACATCGCTCCTTCACTTGCCATACCTATATACTTTGAATATATGTGTTTATATACAAACACATTTATATTCTCAAAAAAATATAAGTAGCTTGAGTTTGTAGTGTTAAAATTGGAGTAGAGATATTATACACCTGTATTAAATATCATAGCACTATTTATTGTCCTCTTTATAAACAGTAAACTGGGTGGAAAGTAATTGATACGTATAAATTTTTCCATATTAAGTATACTACTACTTATGTTTAAACATATACGAAAATATTTTGTGAGTAGTCATTATTTTTACATTGTGGGATTTATAGGACTCTTTCTTCTTTATATCTTTCTGAGTTTTAAAGGCTTATGTTATAATACACATACTTTATTTTTGTCACATTAACACTTTATCAGTTTTTATTTTAATAAACGAAATGGTCACTTTTTAAAAAGTCAAATTATACTCATTAAAATAAATAACACTTCTGTATTATTCTCAACCCCACCCTTAAGTTCCCCAGGGGTTCTGACTTTACTCTTTTAGCTTTGTCTTTGGTTATTTATCTCTACTGTACAAAATCATATGTATATGATGCTATTTCTTGATGCATTCATTTTAATCATTATTTATTGATTTCCTCTTATGAAAGATCAGGATTTCACTTTTATGCCACCCTTTCAAATTCCCACCCACACCCTTTAATACTTTGAATTCAGTCAAATTTTCAGGTTAAATTAATTGTGAGTCTTTATATGATATAACAATATAAATATTATCCACTGCTAAGCAAAGTTGTATAAAATGTATATTTTATCACTCACACCATTTATTTTCCATGATTAATATTTGCCTCATTTTCCATTGACTTAGTTTTCTTTGTATCTATTTTATTCATTATCAATCTATCAACAGTATTATTTTCCAATACTTCTGATCCACTAGAGATTAGATTATCACTTCCATTCCTGCAGATCATCTTTCATCCTGTTGTGCCAGCCTAGGCCATTTGCTTTCTAGAACTCCTTGTCTTTGTGGACTTCCTGTCTTTTGGAGATTTCCTTTTCTTCCCCTCTTCTGTTAAAATTTATTCCCTGTTTCTTGGTTTGTTTCTTTGTTTATCTAGAACACATCTTCTAGTAGTTCCATGAAAAAGAAAAATGGGCTATATATTTTTTGAATCTTTACATGTCTAAACAAGAATTTATTTTATCCCCCTCCCCAATTAATTGATAAATGAGTTGAATGCAGAATTTTAAATTCAAAGTCATGTACTAGCATAATTGTGATGGCTTAAGTCCATGGTTTTCTGGCTGTTGGTATAGAGAATTTCTATGATATGCGATTCTTATCCCTTTGTATGGAGCCTTTTTTTTACTCTCAGATGATATCAAAACTTTTCTTTATACTTAACATGAAGAAAATTTAAGATGGTATTCTTTGATATAGAATTTGTTTTTATTTTATTGTACAAGACTCTGTCAGCTCTTTATATGTATGGGTGCATGTCTATCATTTATAGGAATTATTGTTATTAATTCTTTTTTTTTAAGATTTTATTTATTTATTTGACAGAGAGAGAGATTACAATAGACAGAGAGGCAGGCAGAGAGAGGAGGAAGCAGGCTCCCTGCTGAGCAGAGAGCCCTATGCAGGGCTCTATCCCAGGACCCTGAGATCATGACCTGAGCCGAAGGCAGAGGCTTAATTAACCCACTGAGCCAGCCAGGCTCCCCTGTTATTAATTCTTTGATAATTTTCTTCCCCCTGCTTTTATTAGTCTTGCTTTATGTAATTCTATTATTAATATAATAGAAATCTTCATTAGCCTTTAATTTTTTAAAAAATATATTCTCTTTGATTTTAATATCTATCTTTTTGTTCTGATTTCTGGGATTTATCCTTGACTTATCTTTCATTCCTTTCTTTTTTTAAATCTCAGTGTTGTATTTTTAATTTTCAACATACTTCATCATATCTAATTACACTTACTTTTAGTATCATTATTTTATGAACGTGATATTTATTTTTTCTTTTACTGTGGCCCAACAAGATTCCACACAAACTGGCATCGGTGTATCATGTAGCTTATTCCTTTCATACTTCAAATCTGGTTTTAAAAGGCACCTCCTCAGTTCCCTTTATAACAACTCAAATTTGAATTTTATAATTACTTTATACCTTTTTTGATGTGTTTATTACCTCTCTATCTTTTCTAGAATGTTTTTGATGGTAAAACTATCTTTTTTTAGTCCTGAATATCTTTGGGTATGTATAATGCTTGGCACATGACAAAGTATTAGTGTTGATGAGAAGGAAATTAATATGATGCAGAGTAGGAGAGTATGTATTATGGGCATACATAACCACATAAAATAAATGTTATTTTTAAAAAGATTTTATTTATTTATTTATTTGAGAGAGTGCGAGAGAGAGAGCATGAGCAAGATGGAGGGACAGAGGGAGATGCAGATTCCTCACTCAGCATAGAGGCTGACATGGGGCTCAATCCTTGGACCCTGGGACCGTGACCTGAGCTGAAGACAGATGGTTAACCGACTGAGTCACCCAGGCACCTCATGAATGTTATATTAGTAGAAATTAGATGCATTATATTAGTGGATGTAGGAAAACCTTGCTGGCAATTAAGCTATTATGAAGAATCAGAAATTGTAAAAAAAATAAGAAAGCCAGGGTGATTAGATTCTTACAACTCAAGAACAATGTGAAGCAAGAACACACCTGATGTTTGATCAAGTGAGGCCGAGGGCTCAGCTGAGCCAAAACTAGAGTGACATCTGCAGGTCCAATTCAGAGTTGGTCTGGCTATAAGATCTTAGCCTTATGACCATGATATTAGGATGAAAATATTTCCTTCAAATGAAGTATTAATTGTAGTAAAGTGTCGAATGCCAAGATATCATACTTGCTTCACCTTGGAATAACCTTTTAGGAAGAAATTATGAGAGGTTTTGCAGAACATAAGGGAATGCCCTTGGTTATAAATAAAGTATATTGCTTTGAGCTTGCATTCCAGAGTGCTTCCTAGTTCCTTAGACTTGCCTTGACTCTTGTAGATGCTCTTGTAATTAGAATAAGGAAACCACAGTACTTCACCTCTTCTTGATTACACCATTTTCTTTTTTCATGGAAGAGAAGCCCTTGGCTCGAGATAGTACAACTCATTTGACTCATTCTTCTGATGGTTTTGTGAAATACCTTGGTGTAAAAGCAGTTGTAGCAGCTTGCTATTTCGTAGCTTCCTGCTGCCGTCATGGGTAGTAAACCCTGTGTAAGGAAGTAAAACAAGTAGATGAGAGCTACTATCTGAAAGATATGTTGAGTGAATTCAGAATGGTATCACATTATGCATTTGTGCAGCAAGAAGCTGTGTGACCTTGTGAAGGTCATTTCAGTTCTGGGTGCATTAGCTCCTTGAGAAGTGTACATTTGTGATGTGATCTATAGGGCTTTTATAGAGCAACTGTCATGAGGACAATAAAGTAGAATGGATTGTTACCTAGACGAAAGACCTGAATGACTGAATGACCTGAAATTGAACTGAAGGGGTGGCAGAAGGAGGTGGCAGCGTCATTCTATTTTGGTTGTCACCAGGACCTAAAACAGAGTAAGAGGTTCAAGGACCATTTTTGATAATGAAATTGCATTTTAAAATCTATAGTAATGCTGATGCCATTTTGATGGGGGGCAGCCTAAGTTCAAGGATGTTCCCATTCTGGAAAATTTTATTACAAAGAGAATTCAAAGTGATGTGTAGGATTGAAAATTATATGAAGGGAGAAGATAAAGTTCCAATGACAAAATTCTGAGAGGGATGAAGAACTATAAGAAAGTGATAAGTAGAAAATCAATCAAGGGATAGGTCTAACTCCTTAAATAGAATTAAAGCAGCAATTAAATAATTACTTAGACACTTTGAAAAAGAAAAATTATCACTTCTAGGGACCTTTTGAGGTTAAGGTTGTTTTAAACGGAACTATTTACTAAGGAAGTGATGTAAGGTCCATCTTTTCATGGGGCTACTGGCATATACATCCGGAAAAAGTATTTATTCTGATACAACATTATTTTATTCTTATTCATTCATTTTATTAACCATTTATTTCTTTTTTAAATACTTAATGCTTCTTCATGTTTATTATGCAGCATACCAGAGACTGCTGGTTTTCTAAAGGGACTGTAGTATCTTACACTCTAATGGTCTGAAAGTTTGTATCCATATCAAAGAATTCTTCCTGCTCCTCTGCAAACTCATCCTTTGTTTTATTTTTATTCATTGGAATAGGGAAACAACTGTAAACCGTAAATTATGAGTTCTTTCTTTCCTTCTTGCCAACCATTATTAATTCATTCTTTGGAAAAATGACTGAATAAAATTGTAGCCTCTCTTTAAAATCCCATCTAGGGGCATCTGGGTGGCTCAGTCATTAAGACTCTGCCTTTGGCTCAGGTCATGATCTCAGGGTCCTGAGATGGAGCCCCGCATCAGGCTCGCTGTTCTCTTTCTCCCACTCCTCCTGCTTGTATGTCCCTCTCTCGCTGTGTCTCTTCCTGTCAAATAAATAAATAAAATCTTTTTAAAAATAAAAGTAAAGGCCTATCTAGTACCTAAAACTCTTAAAAACTATCTGAGCTTTTTCAAAGCCCCTTCAAATTGGAGGCCACTATTAGGTGTAATATTCCTTAGAAAACCAGGTGAAATATTACCTATTTAGATATGATGCTTTTCTCACTTTTAAGTACAAAGTGTTTCATTTTGTTCTTGGTTTGTTTTTAATGTGATCTCCTTATTTACCTCTTACCCCACCCCTCCAAAAAACACTAAATTATTTAAAAAAAAAAAGAAATTGTCAGCCTAGGAATTTAAGTGATTTTGAAATTGTCTTTATTGATCCTATTTTAAGACTAAAATGTGAAAGATTGAAACCCCCCCAAATCATATCTTAAAAATTCTCCTTTTAAAAAATATGAGATTCTGTTTGATGGACTCTGCATTTCCAATTTCAAGAAAAACCTGTTTTCCAATTCAGTTACAACTTCGTTTTTTTTTTTTAAAGGTGTGATACTCTCTGGAAGAAAGATGCCAAAATTCACAGATTTGAAAACATTTGGAAGAAGGCAGTATGAGATCACCGTCTAGTCTGCAACAATTTTGGCATTATAACAAAGCAGTCCACAACCTGACCTTTCAGCTTTTGATGCTACTTGTTTCCTTGTTTGATTGTTCCTTTTCCTAGCATATCTTTTTTAGCAAAAGTCACTACATTTTCCCAGTCCTAGAAGCTTATCTCAATCATTTGCCATTCTACCAAACTTTAGAATGATTTAATCATGTGTTTAAAACTTTTAATCCCTAACTTTAAATTCTGCAATGTTTGTTTATTCTTTATTGTTTCAGGTTAGCCATTTGTGTGCATTATTGAAAAAAACCCAGGTGGTGATGAGAGATCAGGATTGAAATTGCAGATCTGAAATATATCAGCTATTTGAACTTGGGCAAGTTTCTTAACCTTTCTGATTTTCAGTTTCCTCATCTATAAAATGGAAACACCAATAATGTATAGTTATAGGTAGTAAGTAAAAGAATGTAGGAAGGACTAAGGATACTACTGGCAATATTAAGACTATAAGTGCTATTCTCCTTCTCCTTTTTTCTCTGGGTTCCCTTCCTCGACTAAATACACGCAATAGAATATGCCTATGCAGCCTGATTTTTTATTGTTGTCAATATGTTACATAATCTAAAACATTTAAAATTCTGTAGAATAAGTTTACTTATAAAGGAGGACTTCTACTTTCAATTGGTCTGCTCATTTGGGTGCATCTTTTTTGAAGTTCCTTCAGAAGTCTTGAATTGATACTTACCCAGCAGTAGCATCAACTAGTAGAAGAAAGTACTTATAAGGGAAATGAATACTAGGAGACTATTATAATATCAAGATAAAATTAACAAAAATATATGAATATATGTACATACACTGCAAAGTAGAGAACACAATTCCAGTGAGAAAGGACACAGTGGCAAGCACTTGACACATCATCGTTTAATTAGAAAACACAGTTTTTATACCTCTTTACTTTGGCAAATGTAAGTCCATTTCACCCTGGATTGTCAAGAGGCTGTTAAGAAATAGGAAAGAGTCTTATGGAGTAGGGACATGTGTATGTGCATAGCAGATTGAAGGAAATAATGATGACAGAAACAGCTCCTTCCTCCTATGTACTGCCACAGAGACATCTTAATAGAGGTGAAAGAAATACTTTTCTTTTTTAAAGTCATTTTAGGAAATGGTTATAGACCTCCAGGGCAGAGCAAGGAGACAGATCAGGAAATATTTATGCAAAGGAGAGATGCCTATAAAAACTGTAGAACATTGATCATAAGGGATTGCAGAATTACGCTGACACTGACTCAAATTGGAGCAGGACAGTGGCCACCAACGGTGTGTGTATTTTTAAAACAGCACAGGCCAGTAGCTGATAAAGCAACTGTTGGAACAGAAAATGGTCTTCGTCTTAAGAGTCTGATCGTATAACCATGCAAACTTCACTTTTAAATAGTAATGAGAGTTTTAAGGAGACTTAAGAGTCATAACCTGATTTCCCTTCCTTAAGTCACTGTCTGGTAGTAAGTCAGTGTGGAGATCCTTATTCACTCTTGTAGACTAGGGGGACACTGAAGCAGTATAGTGCTAAGTGTCCTCCAGTGGGATAAAAATCTGAATATCCTCCCCTGAGTGTAAAATGCCACCAACAAAGACTGGAAGATAAAAATCTCATTGCATACATGTATGTGTTTTCTTTGAGTCACCTTTACAGCAACAAGGTCAGACAGGCAACACTGTGAAATGCAACTTCAGTAACTCCCTCTTATCCTCAGCCAAACACCAGATTTTCTGAGGACAATAGCTCTACGTTGCTTCTTTCCTTGTTATCCAAACAAACTTTGAGCTAGCTGTTACATATAATGGGAACTGATAAAAGAAACCAATTCACATTAAGGATTTAATGATACAACAGTTTAATTTGTCCTTCTTTCCAAGAGGGAAATTGCAGGCATCTGGGCTAAGTTCCTGGGAAAATATTTTTGAAGGTATCCCTGAATCACTCTGCATAAGCATCTACATACTTGCAAACTGGAGTCACTGTTGACTCTCAACATCCTATTGAGACTGGTAGGGAGGTACTTTACAGGAGGAGAATTCTAATTTGAATTTGATGACGTGTCCTTAAAGGAAAGGCAAGTTCAACACAGAGTGAAAAACAACCTTGAGGTTCCCCTCCTCTGATGTGTGCCAGTAATACATTTACTAAACCAATATAATTAAACAAAAGTTGGTTAAATGTTGTAACCAGAATCACAGTTTCTTATTTTATCATTTAATTGGAAAGGAAGAAAATAAGAAAATTCTTGATAAAGTTAATGTGATTTGATTAATCAAGAGAAGTGCCTTCAACTCAGGTAAATACTACAGTAACTCTAAAGTATAGGTTCTTTAACACACTTTCTTCTTTGGTCCTTGTATCTTTTATTTATTTATTTTTTAAGATTTATTTATTTATTTACTGGACAGAGAGAGAGAGAGATCACAAGTAGGCTGAGAGGCAGGCAGAGAGAGAGGAGGAAGCAGGGAGCCCGATGCGGGCCTCGATCCCAGGACCCTGAGATCATGACCTGAGCCGAAGGCAGGGGCTTTAACCCACTGAGCCACCCAGGTGCCCGGTCCTTGTATCTTTTACACTAGAACCTGCTTATATGTTTCTGTGCAGTTCAGAACCCTTACTGGACATGACAATAATAAGTCTCAGATTCCTTAAGTAGGAACACATCTTGGGAGGCATGCATTACCCGAAAAAGCCACAACGTGAGCAAATACCAATGTATTTAACACGCACGTGCATGTGCAAGCACACACACACACACACACACACACACACACACACACACACACACACACACACAGAAGGTACAAGAAAAATATCCTGTTCTGGTTTACTATTATGGCATGAAAAAGAACCTCAAAACCTCATGACTTAAATCTATAATAATTTGTTTAGTTTATGAATCTGAAATTTTGGCAAGGTTTAGTGAGATAATGCTCCTCTCTGTTCCACAAGGCTGAGCGCTGAGCAGTCCACTTCCAATAGGGCCCACACAGATGTCTGGTAAAGCGGCACTGTTTGTTGGCGAGAGCTCAGCTGGGACTAAGGGTCAAGGATTTCAGTTCATCTTCACCGGATTCTCTCTGTAGGCTTACTTTGGGCATCCCAGTGACGGGGTCCCAAAAGTGAGTAAGTATCCCGACCAGACTGAGGAAGTAGAGGTTGCCAGTTTGCTGAGGTGTGAGTTCAGAATCAGAAACAGTGTTACTTCCTTCTTAGTTTGCTAGTCAAGCAATCACAGTGCCAAGGTTCAGAGAGATGAAACATGTAATCTAAATCTTAACTGGAAGGGGGTTAAGAATTTGGGGTCCATATTCAAAATACTACATAGATCTTTGAAAAACTCCCTTAGTGAAATCTACTATTTAATGTGAAAGAGAATTCAATGTACAGAATCTTTACAGAAACTGTCTACTATTTAAAATCTAGTACGACTCCTTTAGAAAATATTCCTATTATTATTTCTCATTACTGATACTACATTATTCCTAACACAATCAGAGCCACTGTTGTGATTTCTACCTGATTTATCAAAGCAGAGGTTAATTCATTGTGCTGTGATAAATGACCCATTCTGGAAACTGACTTCACCCTGGCACACCACTTTAGCAATATTTCATATTCTATTGCAATGATCTGAAAGAGTTAATGCACCCCTTTGAAAGGCTAATAAACAAGTACTATCAGGAAGGTGCTGAAAAATCAGATTCATTATGTAAAATGGTGCATGAACTTTCTCCCCTAACTCTGGGAGGACTTTTTGAAGCAAATGGAAATTTTGTGCTTGCATTAAGTCTACCGTAAAGATTACTGCAGATGAATTTAAAATCTTGCCCAAATGACTTAACAAAGAAATGAAGGGGAAACACACACACACACACACACACACACACACACACACACACAGATGCCCCAAATTTGAACATACAACAGAAGCATATCTATTTCTTTAGTCCCATTTATAGGTTTTCCAATAATTTGAAAATAAACAAAACCTTCTGGCTTTGCATGTCTGTGGGGAGTTTGGGACTTTAGGTACACATATTTGAGAATCTTTTGCATAAATCTGCATATGTTTACATGCAATGACAGACATACTGCCTCTTCCCAAATGTGGCTAGGATAATTTAATCTTCTGCAACATTTTGCATAGCATATGTAGGTGTAATATGCTCAGAAACATTACCTGAATATATGCAAAGTACGCTTAGCTCATGCTTACATAGTTCTCATATCAAAAGATGTAGTTAGAACACATTTTGCAGCTTTTACTCTGTGCGTTTAAAGAACTCAAACCTAATTATCGATAAAATGAGCTTTTTAAAAATTTAAATTAAAAATACTTCTAGATTTGCTTATTGTTCATTCTTTGAGCTAATTTGTATTTTTGTGGCTATTTTCTTGTATTTTCTTTGAAGTTATTACATTTTTTAAGTTATTCAACAGTGTGAGTTGGAGATCATTGAAAGATATTATAACAAGGATTATGAGAGCATTTACTCCAAAGCAGTAAAGCAGTAAGCAGTAAAAATAATAACAAAAAATATATTGGTCTAAGAATAAATTGCCTTTGAATATAAGACACTGGTGCATTTTTAAAAAGGAAAATATTTTAAAATTCACAAAATTTATTGAAACATATGGGCACTATGCTTTTAATTTTTGTTGATAGAAACATATCCTCTCTTTTTATAGCTCTTTGATTTCATAGGCTAGCTCTTTGTTACAAATTTCTTAATCTAAATAAATGTTTAATTTTTGTCTACCCACAAAATATATAATGTAGAATATTGTAAAAGTACAAGTAAGCAAAAAGAACAAAAAGCACCTATAATCCTAATCATCTGAAGTACTATTACTAATCCATCTAAATTTTTTCTTTCATTATCATATTTTTTTTGTACAAAGTATCACATACATTTCTTTCCACTAAATCATATTTTTAAATTTTTCCTATGTCATCTAAGTGTTTTTTCTAACATTCTATGCACTGCATCATTTCTAATTATCACTTTTTTGAAAGCAACTTTCTTGGATCCTCTCTTATGTATTACTTTTATTTAGAGATGATCTCTAAAGGAACGTGCATCATTCTGAACAAAGCAATTAAATAAATTCATATTATTTTTAAACAAGTGTTGAAAGCAGCTCTTCCTCTGTTCACCAATCACTCCCTTCTATTCATCCTCTCCTCTTGCAGGTTTGGAGGCTTTCATACTGAGTGTCCTTCATTCATTCATGTGATTAATCTCCATGCATCTCATTACTATTTAAAATAGCACTTACACTGAGAATATAATGACCACTGCTGGAGCATTATATACCCATGTTCACAAATATAGAGTTGCATTTTTTTAGAAATACTGTTTAAAAACTAATGAGCCTCATATTCATGAATGGTGAAGATAAAATTTTAAAAGCTCCCATCATTTTATTTTATGTATTATATTCTGAACTCTCAAATAGCTAACACAGATTTTATTTTATATAACCTGATTAGGTTATGTCTCTGCTTGAAACACTTCAACCAGTCTTAATACTTCTGGAACTAAAACTAAAATCCTAAGTGTGACACAACAGTTCCTTCATCATCTACCCCTGCCTCAGCTTTCCGTTTCTCATTCCAACCTTGTCTAACCCACAACTTCTCCATTCATACTGAACCAGGTGAAGTAACAAGCTCCCCTTTCTTCTTGGAATGTCTCTCCTGTTTTCATTTGACTGTTGTCTTTACCTTCCAGACTTGGCTCAGGCTTATTCTCCCCATTAAGCCATCCTTGACCCTGTTCTAAAGCAGGTTCCCTTTCTCTGTGAACTGCAATCCTATGTTTTAATGCCCCATTTGTTCCCACAGCTGTGAGCTCCTTGAGGACAGGAATGAGGCAAGGAAATTAGTTTACTTGTGCCTTTGAAAACAATATTTTCATATGTGTTGTTATATAGGTGGCCCTACAGATAGTTTTCTTTGGGTCTCTGTGAACCTATCCAAGAATAAATTATGCATGTGCAAATCATTATTTCTCTCTGCATATTAGAGAGCATATGTATTCCAGATCTCAGTGGCTTTGTTTCTGCTAGCCACAATCTAGCCCTGGGTAATAAGTATGCTCTGTGTTATATATGGAGTTCTCAATTGTTTTGTTTCTACTTCAAGTCTATGGCTGAAAGAATCTATGTATGACACTTGTTAGTGCCCGTCATTCATTCGTGTAGTTACCATCTATATCATAACTACCAGATACCAGGAGCAATAACCAGCATTGGAGCCACAAAGCATTGTCATTGCTTATGCAAGACAACACCCATTGTCTTTAGATTTCTGAGGTATGCCTTTGCCCTACCACTTCTTTCCTTTGTTGGCTATTACAACTGCTGTGTTATTAAACAGTGAGATACTGGGAGCTATGGAATATAATGAAAAACATGACTCTGGCCCTTGAGATGCCTTCAAAGTAAATGGGGATAGCAGTGCAAAAGAATAATGTGTAAATGGGGCACAAGAGACATATAAACATTTTAGAAATTCTAGTAATGTAAGCAATAATATCAACTAATATTTAATATATACCTCATAGAATTATGAGGATTAAATGAACTAATGTATATAGAACACTTGGACAGTGCTTGGAAGTATCAAGTACTTTGTTAGTGTTTGCTATTATTGCTGTTTATTAATTATATGCTATATGGCTATATGCTGTTGTAAGCTTTTTACATATATGAACCTTATGTAATTCTCATTCACATCCTTATATCACCCTATGAGATCATTGTATTATCATCCTCCCCATATCATATGAGAAGAAATGGAGGCTTAGAGACATAAGTAACTTAGCCTAGGTTATCTAGAATTCATGTCCCTTCTCTCTCAACTTACTTCTCTTGCCACTGCAGAGAGCTGCCTCATATTTATCTAGCGGTTAGAATCCCTTTAATTTTGCTACTCCACAGTCAGCCCTAAAATGATTTTACTTCATATTTATTGGAAGTACTAAGTGCCTCTTGGTTGTAGATAAATAGAGGGCAATGGTGTCAGTGAGACCGAAGAAAAATGGTAGAACATTTTCCTTTTAATTTTCTACTCACTTAATTTTTTTAACATCATATGGCTATAGTAAAGGTCACATAGAGTTCACTGTCCACGGGAATGGTTATTTTAAAATACTTTACTCAAGTCTCCTCTAACTCAACATTCAATTAATTTTAGATTTTGTATTGATAATTTTTCTCAGCAAAGATAAATTAATGCTTTAAATCAAAACTATAGAAGTTAAGAATTGACCGTAGTGAATAATAAGGTCTCTTTAATTTCTTCCAACAGCATCTAAAGAGTTGTAAATTTCCAAATCTATGCTTCTGTTAGAAGGGAGTTCAGTTATTTTTAAACACAAATTACAAATCTATAACCAGCTATTGAAGACAAATTTTTAAATAACTTTATTATTGTCAGTGTTTTTCTAGTTACGTTTTCCTACTGAAAAGTTTCCCTTAAAGGTTGGTCTCAGTGCAATTTTAAGTGTTAGTCTTCATATTATTTTGAGGGTCTCTGACAGGACTAAATTATTCATATCTCTATTCCCTACAGATTCTAAACCAATTGCAAAATAACTCAGTCAGAGACTGAACCATTATCATATGACCAGTAAAGTCAGAATGTGGCATATGGCTTAGATTTAAAGCTACATCAGGTTTAGCTCTTAATTGACTTCACTTACCTCTTCATTACACGGGAACCCAGCAACTCTATCCCGTCTCATCAGGGGGCAGGGTCTGTCTCAGTGGTCATAAACTGGGGGCAGATGAGATGGCATATTAATTCCAGGTAGGCAGGTCCAAGAGAGGCTAAGCTGTGCATGCTTACAGAGCCTCTTCCTAAAGCTTCACATTAGATCATCTCATTGTTCCTTCATTCGAAGTGATCAGGGAGCACTGAGTAAGTGATGGGTCTGGAAGGTTGGAGAGTGGAAGGGAGACCAGAAAATGTCTCCCAATATTTCTTAGGAACTCCTATTTTACAGGCTGAAGTAAGGACATGGACAAATGGTTGGTGAATTTCCTTTACATATTTATATATTTCTAAATTCTAAAATTGTCTAAAAATGATAAAGCAAGAGCATTATGTTACATGATAATAATAGCCTATTGGGAAAGACAGAATTTTTAAAGAAGCCATGACAATGGAGCCTATTAAATACAGTAGGTAAATACAGTGAAAGAAACATAGGATACTAAGAGAAATACTGGGCAGACCCTCACTCAACTAAGGGAGATGGAAAGCTTGGGAAGTGTTCCCAGAAGAGGAAATATGATACCTGACTTGTCAAAATAGAAGATCACCAGATAATGAAGATTTGCAGTGGTCGTGATGGTCAGTGGGGAAGGGCGTTTATAGCACTCTTTGGACCCAGGGGAGATTTGATATGCAAAGACGTCTAACAGTACAGACTGTTAAGGAAAATAAAACAAAAACAAAACTCTACCTATAGTTCAGTGTTGGAACATGATAAGAAGGAAAGTGGAGAGGCAGGTAGGAGCCAGTTCACAAAAATGTTATACATTATGTTAAGAAGTTCATATTTTGTTGAAAATGGAGTGCAGAGTCTTTGCTAGACTTCAAGAGGGGAATAACATGGTCATCCCTGAGATCTCTTGGTATGTATATGGGAAAGAGGTTGTAGGACCAGGTTAGGGAGCAGGAGAAGCTTTAAAAGTTTACGGAAATCTAGATAAGAACAAATGAAAGTGGGGAGGGAGAATTTTTGAGAAATATTAAGATGGTACAAGGGCGCCTGGGTGGTTCAGATGGTTAAGCGTCTGCCTTCAGCTCAGATCATGACCACAGGGTCCTGGGATCGAGCCCCACATCGGGCTTCCTGCTCAGCAAGGAGTCTGCTTCTCCCTCTCCCTCTGCCCCACCCCACTACTCATGCTCTGTCTCTGTTGCTCTCTCTCAAATAGATAAATAAAATCTCTAAAAAAGAAAGGATGGTACAATTTATAAGTTAAGTAGAAATGTTTAGGGAGATATGGTAAATTATTGAGTGTGGGGTTAAGGCAGAGGGAGAACATTAGTCATCAAGATATCTGATACTTTGTATTTAGCTCTAAAATAACACTTAACATACTTGATCAATTGTAATTACTTTTTTCTTATATGTTTATTATCTGTACTCTCATAAGTCCATTACCAACATTTTTTCAGGGGTACAAAGAACTAAGATATTTTAATAGTAAAACATAATGAAATTTGCTAATTCAGTAACCTCACTGAATCTGTTTTTACAAATGTGAATGCAGGGCGCCTGGGTGGCTCAGTGGGTTAAAGCCGTTGCCTTCGGCTCAGGTCATGATCTCAGGGTCCTGGGATCGAGGCCCACATCGGGCTCTCTGCTCAGCAGGGANCTACTTGTAATCTCTCTCTCTGTGTCAAATGAATAAATAAAATCTTTAAAAAATAAAAAAAATGAAAAAAAAACNAATAAATAAAATCTTTAAAAAATAAAAAAAATAAAAAACAAATGTGAATGCAGATGGGTAGGAGAGACTATAACATAATAATAACTTTTTGTTTTAGTCTCAAAGCTCTAAGGCTATGTGGTAACAGATAAAACTCTTAGCAGTTGATAAAAAGTCTAACCATTAAGAGAGGTTTCTTTGTTGCAGCAGCAGCATTTATGTTTACAGGACTTACATTATACACAACCCAATGAGATGCTTATTTTTTCTAAAGTTACATTCTAAAGGGCAACTGATAAATTTATAATCTATGGATCTGTGTATTTATGAGTAAGTATGTATGTGATTGTGTGTGTACATGTAAAATTTACCTTCAGAATATATTTTTAAAATATATTAAAATATTTTTTCATATTCTAGCATTGGAAGCATTTTAATTCATTTGCATTTTGTGCTTAGTCCCCTTTGGAGAGAAAAAATAAGACAAAACAAAATAAAAGTAAGAAACATTATTTAAATATATCATTGTACAGTATGGTGCTCACCAGATTTATTTACCTATCTGTCCCCTCTTTCTCTGCTCCTTCCACAGTCCCGCTCTGGAAACTTTCTCTGACCGTCTTCAGCCATATCATAGAATAAAGCAAAGATGCACAGGGTACTGTGAGAAATAGTTGGAGGGGTATATCATTCATCCCAGGGGGTGTTAGGCTTATAAAAGTTTCTCAGAAGAGACTGTAATATCCAGACAGTGATGGTCAGTATGGGAGAACACCAGGTAATGAAGAGCTGTAGAGGTCACAGTGATCAGCATGAACATGCACCCAGATAGAATTAAATGATTTTCCAATGGTAGTCAATATTTTCATATTGCACTTAATAGATTTCTTCTTTGAGAACATATAATACAGAATGATATATTCCATCTCTTTCTGAATCTCTTTTGAGCAAGAAGTAGAGACTTAGAATTTTTTATTGTCGATGAAAATTTTATTCCAAGGTAGGTTAGGAATTGGAAAAAACTGCCCAAAGCCAGTGGAAGACTACAACATATTTGTGGAGAGAAGCAGAGATAAACAATGGGGTGAGGGTCCTTCTGGTGTTTTCTAGACCACTCCCATGCCTGATGTCAGTTCATTTTTAAGGTTTGCCTGTATCCCTCCCCTTGGGTTCCATAAGACACTAAATATTCTTAGAATACAAGATTCTTAGAATACAAAACAGCTCAATACATTTTCTGTTACACCACAGGAAAGAGTTCTGTATAACACAGATGTAACACAGAAAGGTTTCTTTGGCAGTTGCTGATTGGGCTGCCGGAGGGGACAACAACAACATGTTTTGTGATAATGTGATATGTCTTCTTTAAAGCTCTTTCCTACACTTTTGTCATTTGAATATACTTTCATCAAAGTACTATAACTTCTAAGCTATAACACTTTTCAAGGTGAATGGGAGGCTAAGTGATTGTAAGAAGAATGCAGTCAGCATTTTTAGAAAACATTAGGAATAGGATCTCAATAAAATCACAGTGGATCCAACTTGCTCAGCAAAAGTGTAACTATTCAACCAAAGTAAAATTTACAAAAGTGAGGAAAGGAAAAGCAGAAAATACACTGTTGTCCAGGTTGTTCCATGGAGTTTATGAAAATATGCAATAACAGGATCCCCTTGGCTGGGATAGACATTGACAAGACAAACACTAGGGAGGAATGTGAGCAGTTTGGGGAAGTAGGCGTTGTGGATAGTTTCTCTCCAATTACAAAAATACTCAATTTTTCTCAATTTTAGTTTCTAGGGTAATGATGGATCCACCAAACTAATCGCTGTCAATAGGATTAAAATGCAATAAATAAGTGGTATAATTTCCAGAGCAATACTAGCAACTAAAGTCAGTTAGATGTATAACACCTTATCAAGAATCTCTGTTAGAGTGGTGAGAATTTCAGATATCATGAAAAACTGATGAGTGGGGTTTATGCTATCTCATACGTGATGCCAGATGTGATATGAGTTTCTGTGATAGGGCAGAGATTATGGTTTGCTATCTTTGTAGCCTTGGAAACTAGTTTGTCATCTGGCTCAAGGTAGGCACTTAGTTTAGTAAATGAATGAGTGGGGATGTTTACTTCTCTTTCCTATGTAGACAGTGTTGTGTCAGATGCTTATTGCAAACAACAGAATCACATGCTATCTGATTTAGGCAGAAACAGAGTTTATTACATTCCCTTTAGGTTACTCAAAGTGTTGTTTGTAAGGCTAGAAAACCAATTCTGAGATGACAGGATCAGGAACAAAGGCAAAAATAACAAAGTAGGCCTGGCCTTAGGAGAACATTATGCCACCAGTGGTGAACATTATTCATTGCAGCTTACCCCTCAACACATCTGATAAAAGAATTGGATGCCACTTTTACCACCATCTGTTCCTATTGCCCAGAGACATGTGCAAAGAGCATGGGGGCAGAGCAGATTCCCTAGCTCACATCTAAAGTCTGGTGCAGACTCATCTGATTGGAGGACACACTCCGTAGGCATAAGATAGGCTGTGAATATAAAAATCTACCACTTTCAGATTTTTGGGTAAGAGGTGGGTTATACCTCCCACCAGAAATCCTAAAATGGAAGATTACCCAAATATAGAAGGATTTAGAATAGGAACAGCCAAAAAGAAAGGGAAAAAAAAGTCTACTTCAAGTATCCTCTAGAGATGGATTTGGAAGATTTATGTATACAAGATGTTGTCATGCATCAGTCCCAATTTCTGTGCCTGTAGCTAACACCGAATAAATTGAGTCTTTCTTTACCAGCTCGTTTGCAGTTCTCCCCAGTGACTTGCACAGTGACTATCCAGCTAGCCATCAATCCATACTTCTCCCTCCTCATCCCACTCTCCAACCACCACCACCAACATGACTCAAACATTTTTCAGGTTGCAAATGCTTGACAGATAGAGTACTTGTATTTCTTTAAAGAGTTAAATTAATGCTCAGAAACAAGAGGTTATTGACTAGAATTATACTATTTTAAGTATGACCTAAATGGAAGAACAATTCCACAAGGAAATGGGGAAAACACAAAAGATACAATGGTTGGAGACATTTAAGATGATCAATGGTAGAAATTATCAGGCTGCCTGGATTCAAATCCCAGTTTTTCTCTCTTAAAATTGTGTGACCTTGGGTCATTTTACTTAACTTCCTTTTGCCTAAGTTTTTTCATTATTATATAATTCAGAGGTTTGTTATGAGGGTTAGATTGATATATACTTTTGACTTCCATGATATTCTCTTTGGATAAAGAGTACTTGCAAAAGGTATAGAACAGGGTGTATAATATACTGCTGTGTATAAAATAGATGGAAGAGATTATATTCATTTTAGTGTATATGAATAAGCAATTTCTGAAATGATACAAAAAACCTGTCAGCAATAGTTATTGTGAAGATAAGGGGAGTAACTGGACAGAGTAGAGGCAGCAATGAATGCATTTTGTTTGATTTTTTAAAATTAATTAATTTATATATTTATTTAAATGTACAACATGGACAACCATCCCATTCATTCATTCACTTATTTATTTTTTATTCATTTCTTTATTTCTTTACTTAAATGAACGACATGGTCAGCCACTTTATTTATTTATTTGTTTGTTTTAAGAGAAAGAGAAAGAGTGAGGGAGAGAGAGAGGTTTGTAGAGGGAAAGGGAGAGAGAATATCCACACCCAGCCCAGCACCCGACACTCACAACCCTGAGATCATGACCTGAGCTGAAATCAAGAGTTGGAAATATAACTGACTGAGTCACCTAGTAACCCCTTGTTTGATTTTTGTATTTGAAGCATGTATATGTATTCCTAGTCATAAACTGTACATTGATTTTTTAAACAAAAATACAAATAAAAAATAACTAGGAAAATTCTGAAAAAAGAGGAATATGAGAAAAAATAGTCTAATAGATATTAAAACACAGTGCATTGAAAATTTAAATGTTATGACAATAATACAATAGACAGACATATCAAAGAAAAAGACTAGATACTTCAGAAATAGACAAAAATACATATGAGGATAAAATATATGTTAAGGAGGTGCCCAAAGTCAATTGGAGAAGAGAGAGACTACTTAGTAAGTGGTATTAGGACAATTAGGAAGACATCTGAAGAACATGAATTTTGGCTGATATCTCCATAGGCAGTAGGATATATTTCAAATAGGTAAAATATTTAAGTATAAGGAATAAATGCTAAAAATGTTAGGAGAAAACATGAAGTGATTTATTTATGCATTTGGGGTGCAGAGAACTTTGGGACTTTGACTCAGATTCCAAAAGGCATGAAGAAAATGATTGTTAAACAGAAGAGATAGCAAGACAGCAAAAGACAGAAACAGAGAGTGAGAGAAAAAGGAAAGTAAATTGCAATCATTAGATTGACACATTTCCCAAAGTCTAATACTCTGATTAAGGAGCTATAGAACAGGCACTTATAAGCAGCTGTTGAAAGTATAAGTTTTTATAATTCTTATGGTGGGTAAATTAAAAAACATACTAAGATTATAGAAAAATATATTAAAATTACATACCCTTAAAAANTATATTAAAATTACATACCCTTTAGCCTAATACTTCCACTTCTGGAAATTTGTACTAGAGTTCTACTTAACCTCTGTCCAAAACTGCAAATATGCAAGGCAATTTATTCTAGTAGTGTTTATGTTAGTTTGAACTAGATGAACTCTATATTTTATATGGATCAAAAATGGTTGAATGTTAGCAGTTTCATATGGCTTGGCCTATAATAGCAAATAATTGAAGAAAATGTTCATTAATAGGATTTGGTTCAATAAATTATTTGTATTAAGGCAAAGTAATAACACGAAAATAATTAGAACAATCTGTTCATAGCCCTATGTAAAGATTACCAATATATGTTGTTGAGAAAAACAAACAAACAAGATTTTTAAGTTTGGACTATATAGTGTATTTGTGTACAAATGAGGGTATTAAAAATACATGTTATACTGTGGGTGTGTAAGCATAAAAAACTTTAAAAATTATCCTAATGGTTAGCTTTTGGGAGGAAGTGGGTCAGAGTTTCTGCATATGGACATAACATTTGGAGGTGAGATTCACATGGAATTGGGAAATACATGACCCGTGTTGGGGGAGGGCACCTGTGTGGATAGGGCCCAGAGGTGGATGTGGGAGGGAATTTGCATTATATATTTTTTTAGGATTTATTTATTTATTTTAGAGAGCACGCATGCATATGTGAGTAGGTGGAGGGATCGAGGGAGAGGGAGAGAAATAGTCACAAGCCAACTCCATGCTGAGCCCAGAACTAGATGCAGGGCTTGATCTCATGACCCTGAGATCATGACCTGAGCTGAAATCAAGAGTTGTGTTCAGTGATTCATCCATTGCATATAATACCCAGTTCTCATCACATCACATGCCCTCCTCAATGTCTGTCATTGAACACTACATATGAAACTAATGATGGCTATTTGAAAACTATGTTGACTAATTGAATTTAAATAAAACATATATATCAACTGACTGAGCCACCCAGGCGCCCCATGCATTACATATGTTTTAATATGTTTTGATATTTGAACCACATACACTTTTTTTTACCTATGCATAAATATTTCCTGTATAAAACAGGCAGTTTTTTCATGGTCACTGTGGGCCAGGTGATTTTTCTTTATTCATAGGAGATTATACTCTCATAGTATAGTTAATAAAATATTCTGATGTGTAAAGATATCTTATTGACATTACAAATATTTAATGGACTAAAATTAAATTAATTTAATCAGTATTTCTTTAACTTTCCAGAAAATGTTTCAAGCAGCCTGCTTTAGTACAGTGGCAGAAATAAGGATTCAGATTCTAAGCTCTGCTACATAGGTACCTCCCATGTGGTCTTCAGAAAGTGAGTACCTCTATTTTCTCACCTCCAAAATTACAATAATTACCACTTTTTATAAAGAATTTTTACAAAACTTTGGCATATCAAAATTGTGTAAAGTAAAAATTGTTGAAAGTTTGTTTTGAAGCATAAATATTCATAATAATAGAAGTTACTAGGTTTTGCTATGTGAACAAGGAGTACAGAGGAGTTATACTATGTGATCTGCTAAATACATACAAAAAAAGAATCTTCAAGACTCATAGGGAATGGTCTAAGAGTAGACAGTAGGGTGAGTGTTAAGTGTCACATAGCACATAATGGGCCACAATGCACTCAAGACTGACAGACGTTCCTCCTGTGTATCCACCACCACCACCCCACCACTACCAGCAGCAACATCAACACGAGGGTAGCTTTTACTCACTAAATCCTGACTATTTGTTAGATGCACTGTAGCACCTCCCATCCAATTGTTACAATTGCCCAATATTGTGCAGCCAGTGAAAGTGGCAGATCTAGGATTTGAAAACAGGGCTTCTTGTCTTCAAAGCTTATATATCCTTACCACTATTCCATTTAGTTTCAAATTTCAGTGGATATTAAAGTATGTCAGAAATACAGATTTTTCTGACCTTGCCCCTGAGTTTATGGTTTGTTGGCCCTGAGTTACCTGCTTTGTATCATCTTTTCCAGTGGTTCTGATGCTGTTTGCCAATAGGTACTTTTAGTAATACCATGCTATTTCCAACTGCTTCTTAGTCCTCGTTTGGATGAAGTATCTGCAAATGACTTCTATTGGCAGTCCTCTGTGTTTGCAACAGAGGTGGCTAGAAAGGGGATCACTGTTTCTCTATGCTGTGCTTTCAGGCTCTTGGTCTCCAGGGTCAGCCTCTCAGTTGATACTGTAGTGGCAGAGAAGGGGTTGTAGGCTGTGGCTTCTTTGGTGAAACAGAGACAGAGTTAGGAGCAATCTGCATAATCTGGGTTTTAAAACCATTCTTGGAGATTAGAATTCAGGTCTGGAATGAGGTTTTATTTTAGTATTTGCAGTTTTGAAAGGGTTCAGAATGATTCTGATAATTAGGCAGGTTTGGAAACAACTGAGCTAAATCCTTCCCAGCTTCTTTCCTCTCTACTCTGTTATATGATTAAATAATTTCCCAAGTCTGCTCAGGAAATCAAGTAGTAAATCTTATGCATTTGTACCTTCTCTTATTAGGATAGTCTTTTCATATTTTTAACAAGTAATTTTTTGAGTACTTGTTTGTACAAGGCACAGAGCAAGGTGCATGGGTGGATGCAAATATGGAACAGACATATGGTAGATGCGGCATGTCCACAAGTAAAGTGCACTACAAAGTTGAAAGTCTGTTGAGAATCAAGATGCATGGGAGTGCTGCGAGAAATCATGAGGGGAGAAGAGACAGAATTTTTAGTGGGGGGATTTGGAGAAATTTCACAGAGGAAATGATACTGGACTAGGCTTTGAAGAATGGACATGATGTTAACAAGCTAAAATAGCAGGGAAGATAACACCAGGCTGAAAGAGCACTACAAGCCCACACAGGGAATATATTCAGATTTAGCCAAAACATGTTTTTGAATAGTAATAATAAGCTAATAGGTTTCTATATGTATTTAAATAATATTTGTTTAAATTAACATTAGTAAACATTGTAGATTAAAACTTATCAAAGAATGTAGAAAAGCAGGAATAAAACAAGGTCCCATGCATACACAGGTCATTGTCTAGTAAGTACAATACAGTGTAGGAAGTGCTATGTAGAAGTTATCTGTTAACTACTAGGAAACTGTTTTCTGAACTGTATTCTATGTAACATGGGTGTCTCAGGACTTGTTCACAGGTGCTGGGGAAAAAAGCTTTTTGGTCAGTAAGTATGGGAATTGCTGGTTTAAACCAAATCATTTATTTCTTTGCTGTGGAAATTTCCGGAGCCATTAATATGTCACGCAGCATTTCTCCATGGTCTCTTTATTTATTTATATTATTATTTAATATTATTAATTACTATTTACTTCATAGAGCACCTATTAATATCTTCTTGAGCGCTAATGTTCTGAACACAGGTTAGAAAACTGTGCTGGAAAACACAGTAAAGGAGTCAGTCACTCTTTTTCTGGAGTAAGAAAAGAGTTCATAGAAAACTAACAAAAGACAGTTAATGATAGATAAATTAAGTTATAAATATACATTTTAATGGAAGTATATAATCTTTATTTATAAGTTCCATATTATTTAATTATATCATATATTATATCTGTTAAATAGAAATTAGACTGATCCCTGTAGAATGTTTTCTTTATATTAGGGCTGCTTCTCAGATGAGAAAAAAAATCTCTTTACTGTAGTAGTGCATCTAGTTTCTACTGTCAAAATCCAAGCACTATTTAGTGGGGTGCTAGGCTCAGTCTGCTAAACATCTGCCTTTGGCTCAGGTCATGATCCCAGGGTCCTGGGATGGAGTCCTGTGTCAGTCTCTTTCCTCAGCATAGAGTCAACTTCTCCCTCTCCCTCAGCTCCTCTGCCCCCCCTTTCCTTGCACTCACTCTCTTTCTCTCTCTCAGATAAGTCTTTTAAAAATTTTCAAGCATTCATTCTACTGAAAAGCAATATTCAAGAAGTCCTGTAGCCTTCATATTATTTTGAGCCTCTTCTACTTGGATGAGTGTCCTCAATATTTCTAGGGTAGCAAGCCAGAGGAAGACTCTGTTGGATGTATTTTTAAATTTTTAACTAAACTATCCTTTCATTATTAATTAAATAGTGGTGCCCATACTATATTTTCAAAACTTTTTTTTCCCCCTGTTGTTGTGTTAAGTCCGTGTGGATGAGAGTAATCGTGAAAGTGTCCTTTGAACACTAAGTGTCCCCCTTCTTCCTAAGATTTTCAATTGCTTACACATTTTCCTTGGTGGTTGAGTTAATTTATGTCCCCACAAAATGGCTAACCAAGGTGTAAAAACTTATATAAGCTGACAGTTCCTATTAACTATGTAGCTAAAGAAGATATTTTAGTTTTGGTTGGTCGAACAGTATTGCACTAAAGGTATATAGCTCTGATTAAGGAGTTTCTGAAATGGATAGTAATATTACAGTCCACAATAGAGTAAATGTTGCAAACAAAAAGCAGGCCATTTTGAAAGCTAAGTGATTAAGAAAATGAGGCTAATTTCCCTTGAATTCAGAAAAATACTAGCATTTTAGTGTAGCATTTTTTGAGCAGATTTATGAAGACCAGAGAGATGAGAATATTGGCCCAAGGTTAACAAATATGTTCTAGAAAGAGCTAGAACTCAAAGACAAAGTCCCTATCCCTGCTTTTTTTATTATATGTATTCTGTCCTCTTTCCTGATTCTTTGCTGTTAGACAGTTTATCCAGTTTTGTTCTGTAAGTCCTCTTTCGGGCTTCATTATGCCAAAGGCTGCGTTGCTGTTATTTTCTTTTTCTGCTTATCTGGGTTATCAAAAGAAAATAAAAATAAAGCAGTTGGTGTTTATTTAGCACCGATTTTGGGCCCTTAAATTTTTAAGCTAGGATAGAGATGTAAGGTATATTCATGTTCACAGTCTTCTCCAATGGTAGCACATATACAAGTCAAATAATTTAGCTCCATCTTGAATGTTATACAGAAAATAATAATTTTAAAATTATTACGAAGAAATTCCAGTCTTCTGTTCATTTTGATGCTTTTAAAATCAGCAACATAATGTCTAAAGCTTGAAGTTTGGCTTACATCCAGCTGTATACTTGACATCTCTACTTAGATTTTTAGTAGGCATAACAAAATTAATGTGTCCAAAGCCCATTTATCAACTCATCCCTTTCACAATCTTTCTTACTTCAGTACATGATAACACTATACATTCAGTTGCTCAGGCCAAAAATCTTGGAGTTTTCCTTGATTCTTCTCTTTTTTTTTTTTCATACCCCACATCCAAGCCATCTTTGTTGGCTTTACTCTCAAAAATTTATTCCAAGTCTGACATCTACTCATGAGCTATCATTATCCTTCTATTTCATTGTCCATACTACTGCAATAATATTCTAATTGGTTTCTGCTTCTGCTCTTTTGCTACCACGTCAGCTAGAGCAAACATTTTAAAACTAAAATTGGATTATTATATTCCTGTTCTTAGACACCTTCCTAGCATACTCAAAATAAAATCCAAATTTTAAACTCTTTTTCTTGGCCTATGAGAATGATATGATCTCAATACCTCTTTGTGTTCTTATCTCATTTCCTACTTGCTCACTCACTTCTAGTATCACTGGTGCTCTGGCTGGATTTTGACCTACTGAGCACAGTAATACCTCAAGTCCTTTGCCCTTATTATTCCTTCTGCTAAGAATTATCCTTGCCCAAATATTTGTAATACTTTCTCTTTAACTTTTCTCTGTTATTTGTTCCAATAATCCTTTCTGTGGAAATAATTTCCCTGACCACCTTATCTGATGTAATAATCTCTACATTCCCTTACCAGTTAACCTGCTTTATTTGCCTTTTCTCTCTTAGTACTGCTTAGCATTGTAATGTGTAATATACTAGTTATTATCTACCTTCCCGCTTGAATGTTAGCTCAATAATTGAAATTGTTTACTGCTGTATTTCAAGTGTTCAGTAAGGTGAATGACTCATCGATGACATCTAGTAAGTATTAAGAATTTAAATAACTTATGTAATTAAGTAATTAATTATTTGCAAATGTGAACAAGAGCAGGTATCAAACAAATATCAAATTGTAACTGTTAAGTTCTATAAAGGACACGTGACTGAGTCAAGGAGATCAGGAAAGGCTTTTCTGAGAAGGAGCATCTCCAAGCCTAGAACCAAAGGGGGAAATCCAATTAACTAGGTGAAGAGAAAAATGGAAGTCTTTTGAGTAGTTCAGGAGCATGCCCAGTATGAGAATCTAAATCCAAGAAGGTCCATGTCGCTGGAGCAGGGAGAGCAGAAGTGAGCATGAATAGAGGAGTATTATATACAAGGGGAGATGGAAAGGTAAGTAGGAGCTGATCCTGAAAGGCTTTGTTGTCTATGTTAATCATGTGCTATTTTTGTCTTAACCACAACAGAAAGCCTTTTTGGCATTTAAAGCAGGGTGATGTCATGATTCGATGCATGTTTTAAGATGTGTATGACTATAGAAGGAAGTTTGAAAAAGGAAAAAAGTGATGATCGAAATAGTCTAAGAGAAGGATTGTCAGTCATTTACCAACAGAGAGGTAGTAGAAGCTGCTCTCTTTAGGTCTGGGTAATAAAGGAGTACATTGTCTATAGAGAATTTAAAAAGAATAATGTAGGCAATAAAATGTCCAACCATTTTTTATTATCCATATGTGCTAGTAATTCTAAACAGTGTTGGTGATTAAAATAGTTTGCTCAGTTGGTATACCACTGGAGATGATAGATAATAGCTTAGACCAGAGAGTCAGCCATTTTTCATTCAAAAATATTTTTGAGTATTATCCATGTGCCAGGCACTATTGCAGACATGGGAATGCATGGGCGAACAAAACAATAAAAACTTCTGCCCACAAGGAGCATACGTTTTTGCAAGGGAGATTGACAATAGTAAATGAACATCTAGAATCTCAGGTGATGGTTTTTTTTTTTTAAGATTTTATTTATTTATTTATTTGTTTGTTTATTTATTTATTTATTTATTTATGAGAGAGAGAACATGTGACCACATGAGTGGGGAGAGGAACAGAGGGAGAGAAGCAGAGGGAAAGGGAAAGGGAATCCTAAGCAGACTCCATCCTCAGCATGGGGACAGCCCCATGTGGGGCATGATCTCACAACCCTAATATCATATTCTGAGCTGAAATCAAGAGTCAAGCACTTAACCAATTGAGCCATCCAGGTGCACCAGTGATGAGTTTTTTGATATGTACAAGAGAAAATGTTAATTAAGCAGTTGGCCATAAGGGCCAAAAACTCAGAGGAAATAGCTGGGC
The DNA here is from genome assembly GCA_002007465.1 of Ailurus styani. NCBI lineage: Eukaryota > Metazoa > Chordata > Mammalia > Carnivora > Ailuridae > Ailurus > Ailurus styani. Next base: position 3,305,086 of record LNAC01000162.1, on the reverse strand, counting down.
TCACAATAGAATTTTGAAGGTCATCTGTTAATAGGTAGTGGTGGTAATCTGAATATAAAAAGGAGCTTAGGGAGTAAGTATGGAGTGAGAAGAACCAGTCTAAACTCCTGGCATTGAGATGTCCCAACATTTGCTCCCCAGATAAAGATTATTCTTTAAAGGAGATCCAAGCACATCTTGGCTCTTCCTACAGTTTGGCAATTGTGGCTACTGCTGCTATGAACATTGGGGTATATATGGCCCTTCTTTTCACTGCATCTGTATCTTTGGGGTAAATACCCCGTAGTGCACTTGCCGGGTCATAGGGTACCTCTATTTTTAATTTTTTAAGGAATCTCCACACTGTTTTCCAAAGTGGCTGCACCAACTTGCATTCCCACCAACAGTGTAAGAATGGATAAAGAAGATGTGGTCCATATATACAATAGAATATTACTCAGCCATCAGAAAGGATGAATACCCAACTTTTGTATCAGCATGGACGGGACTGGAGAGATTATGCTGAGTGCAATAAGTCAAGCAAAGAAAGTCAATTATCATATGGTTTCACTTACTTGTGGAGCATAAAGAATAACATGGAGGACATTAGGAGAAGGAAAGAAAAAGTGAATTGGGGGAAATCGGAGGGGGAGACGAACCATGAGAGACTGCGGACTCTGAGAAACAAACTGAGGGTTTTGGAAGAGGGGGTGGTCGGGGAATGGGTGAGCCTGGTGGTGGGTATTAAGGAAGGCATGTATTGCATGGAGCACTGGGTGTGATGCATAAACAATGAATCTTGAAATACTGAAAAATTAAAATTAAATTAAAAAAATAAAGGAGACATTAGTTAATTAGATACAGGGCATATCAAGGACTGATGAAGGCATTATAAGATGCTTAAAAGATCAATAGCTCAGAGAAATTTGATCATAACACCAGTGCTTTAAGGATATGCTGCTTCTTTCTTAGAAAACTTTGAAATGAGCACCTGGGTGGCTCAGTCGTTAAGCATCTGCTTTTGGCTCAGGTCATGATCCCAGGATCCTGGGATTGAGTACTGCATCGGGCTTCCTGCAGAGCTTCTCCCTCTCCTACTCCCCTTGCTTGTGTTCCCTCTCTCACTGTGTCTCTCTCTGTCAAATAAATAAATAAAACCTTAAAAAAAAAAGAAAAAGAAAACTTTGAAATTGCCTGGATTGAATATATCTATTTTCCCATTAGAAAGATGAACGGGCTTCTGGGATAGCTTCTGGGATAGGCTTATCTCCCCAAACAACTAATTTCCCTCTCACACCCTTTTTAAAACATCCTTCAGAGGCTTCTTTCTCATGATATGGAGTAGTAAGTTCAAAGGTCTGACATTCAGTGTGCTCCATGACTCTGTCTTTTCTTTTCAAGTGTGACCTCTACTGCTCCCCTAGATGAACCTTCTGCTCCTGGCTATCTAGCTGTTAAGTGTCCCTTTAATAGCCTGGAATATTCCTTGTTTGTTTGTTTGTTTCCTGTGCTTATATCATTCAGTTTTTTGGAAGGCCCTCCTCATTCAATCAATGTCAGACCAGTGCTTGTCTTTCCCCTTCTAGAAAGTCTTCCAATTTTTACTCTCGGAACCATGAGAATAATTTGTCAATACTCTAATATAATCAAGGACAGAGGCTGTTTATTATGTGTTTGTGTCCCTCACAACATCTAGCTCACATCTCAATTTGTTCAATGTTAAATAGATACTTATTGAATAGCTATTACCAGCCGGGCACTGGAAAGAGCCAAATAAACAATGGCTGGTTGAACTACTGTAGTTGCTTCCCTTTTGAGTGCTGGGATGAGCTCTCTAGCACAGAGCTCTGGTATTAAAGGTGATGTGCAATGGCAGAGATGGTACCTACGCTTCTATGGCTAATTTCAGCTTCTTTTTTTGTTGTTTCTTACATGGCTCACATTAGTTTCCACCGTATCAGTGTTTGAAAGGAAAGAACAATTCCTTCTTTCTTTTGAAAATGATGAAACCTTAATATTTAAAAGCCTCTCTGTGCAAAGCTGTTGGTATGAAATATCACAGCATCACATCTGATAGTTCAATTTAAATATTAATGAAAACCTTAAGCTTTATCCAGAATAGTTAATTTAGAATTTCAATTCGTATTCACATCCTTGTGCAAAAAGAAGAGAGAAGAAAGGGGGAGCTTGTGTGTTTTAAAGGATTTGTGAGTAAGATTCCCCAGCAGACGCACTGTTTGCAGACAAAGCAGCACAGATGTTACTTGTCTGTCATAGAGAATGTCAGTTTATAATGAGGCCCACTTGACTTGGTGTGTGTATGTATGCACATGAATGTGTGTATGACAAAGCTAACTCACCACAAAACTCAACAGTAAGCGCCGGTCAATCTGCCATATACATAGCTTATTCTGTAGGAGAACGACAGAAACAGAGAGAATGAGGAAACAAGGCTCTAGTCTGAAATTTAGCTTAAAATGGGGCAAAGTAAGTGTGGATTTAAGATTATCTGGAATCTGTGAATCTATCTGCTGATTGATAAATGACATTAAAGTTTAATTATATGACATAAAATAGTAAGCATTTACAAAGTATAATTTTATATAATACCTAAGAAAATTCTTAGGTAAATGGCATTTGGAGAATGAATTTCTGTGTCCCTGTGGATTCAGTCACAGGAACAGCTTGCTGCTTTTCAATTTTTTTATGAATGCCCCCAAGAAAATATTCTTGAATTTGGCTCATTGTGTTATATGAATGGTGATTGATCTTGTCAGGAAAAAGTCAACCACACTTAGCCCCTTGCAAAGCAAACAGCACGGCCTATATCTTAGTCAAGTTCTCTTGCTGCTGCTTCAGCTGTCAAAGTCACTGGTGCAATGCAGCATTCAAGGTAATTTCCATTTAGTGGTGAAAGCTGTTTTCTTCAATTTCTTGGCTTCTTTGTCTTTTTACTTGCCCCCTATCCATCTAATACCATTCCCATGTCATTGGCACACTTACATTTGCCTCACCTCGCTGATTTCTCCCCACCTGCGTGACATGCCTAGAGCCCCAGTGCTGCTGATGCATTATCCATCCAGGGCTTTGTTGTGTGGTGACATTCTAGAGCAGAGCTCAGCCCACGGGCATCTGCCAATGTGTAGGAGCTCTCCTCTCCGGCAATTATTCAGTTTGATTACACACGATGATAAGCTATTAAGAGGCACTCATGCACAGCCCTTTATTTACCAACAGTTGAAATCTCCAGTTTGCTTCCACTATGTAAGAAACTAATTGTGGTGAAGTAAACAAAGGGAAGGGCAGTCACCTGTGGTGGGGAACAGTGCTACAAGGTAGTGAGTTTAACTCTCACAAATAAAAACAGTGTCAACAGACCAGTTGGATCCATTTCCCCAGCTAACATGTAGACAGCTGGAAAGGAGGTATATCTAGTGGGTATGACCATGTAATCTAGTTTTCAGAACCCTTATTCCTGTTTTTATTTGTTTATTATTTATTTATTTTTAAGATTTTTATTTATTTCTTTGACACAGAGAGAGAGAGATCACAAGCAGGCAGAAAGGCAAGCAGGGGGGTAGGGGGGAAGCAGGCTCCCTGCTGAGCAGAGAGCCCAATATGGGACTTGATTCCAGGACCCTGAGATCATGACCTGAGCTGAAGGCAGAGGCTTAACCCACAAAGCCACCCAGGCGCCCTCTAATCATTTAGATGAACATTTTATTAGGCCAGAAAGGGATAATCTTATATACACTCACACCTCATCAACAAAATGCAGATTGGGATTTTGAAAAGTGCCTATACAAGGAAAGTTCCCTATAACAATAGTTATTTAAATTTTCATGTCTCCATTTATAATCTGTAGCTTGCTGCTTTATTAATTTGGTTACAAGTGTATTTTCTGTGTAAGTATTCACAGCAAATAACACTTTGCATAGAAATTCCTATTATTATCATTCTCTAACTCTAAAGAAAGTGCATAATGGCAGACTTCCGTGTTGAGTGCATGTAAGTACCAGTTGTTTGTGAGTCTCTTTCCATTGTTAAAAATAAACAAGCAGTTTTAGAACAGAAGGTTTTATTCTGAAGAGAAATCTATCTGTAATAAGGCACCTTTAATTCCCCCTCATACACAGTCACCACCTTAAATAATTACAAACACCGAGTCTAAAAAACTCCATCTCTAATGCCCTTTTTCCTGCTTTCCACAGTCCCATACCCCCAGCCCCCAAAACAGGCATTTGGAGCCTGGAGGAAGAAAGAGGAAATTAATTTGTTTATCAGGTAGTGTTGGAAAGTAAATGGCTTTCCTTTGAGGGTTTCTTTCCTTCTTTTCAGTGCATTGAATTTAGAGCCCTTCCTCCCCTACCTTTTTTCCCACTTGTTAATGCACTGCCTCCTCCCAGGGCAGTATCAATAAAGAGACCTGGGGATCCTGTTTTGAGTTTGTTTACTCTCAGCCACAACTGGGAATATGATTTCTAGCAGCATACAATGAAATCTTGTTGTCACAGGGGGGAAAAAAAGGAGATGAAACTGTAATGTCCTGTGGAGTTCACTGCAATAAGAATGGATTGCACCCATGTAAATGTATACTACACTTATTTGTGTATTTTAAACTATTATCTATATGGCCATGTGGGAAGTTGGTTCAATAACAGGCACAGTCCATGCACCATACGTAAGGATAACTATAGGGATGAGAATGCTAATATATTTTTGTACACACCCACAATTGCATGCAGGTCCTAAACTGGTATGGCTATTTTATGTATATGTTTTTCAGTGACTCATCTCTGAAAGTCAGTAACTGAGATAAATGTTTTAGATGTAAATATAACTAACTCCTTTAAGCACAGTTAGCTCTTTGAAAAGAACAAAACAAAACAAAACAAAACAAAAACCTTCTAAACACACTGACTATCTCTTCTAAGGCCATAAAATCACAACTATTTTGTGGTGGACACAGAAAGGTAAGAGATCTGATTAGAATTTACAGAATGTTTAAGGTACCTACAAGATGATTTTATTCTGAGTCATCTGTCTTCACAAACTAATACTCAGAAGATCTAAACATTTCTAAGAGAACTATGGTTAAATTGTTATTTGGATATGTGAACATTATGAAGTTAGCAAATCATTTCTGGAAACCTTGAAATGTTAAAATATGAGTATTGCAAATTTAATACTAGAAAATCTTTTTGGGAACTTGAGAAATATTAAAAAATTACTGTTATGTTTTGAATTTTTGTGATACAACAATACTACCACTTACTGCTTTATTCCTTCTAAAACAAGGTAAAGAAGATATTCCATTGCCCAAATTCCCCATTTCCCAATCTGGTTGTGGTATGATCTGTTCATAAACACTATTCACAGAGGCTAGAATTTCTGATCTAAATGTTTTACTTTTTCTCATTAGAAATGACCCCAAATTCATTTTAAATTAAATACTCAGAATACATATAGCTTTAAAATGAAATTAACAGGTTTATTTAAATGCTATAGAAAAAAACATGTACATTCACACAGTCTATATTAAATAAAATAAACAGAAACAAATTAACCCAGACACTCTCCAGGTATTTTAAGAAAGATACCAATATTCAGAGATATAAATATAAATATAGAAATATATATATATACATATATAAACACACACATAAAACAATGCTTTTGTATTGAGTTTCTTATAAGAACATTAATTTTTTCAGTTTTTGACTAAGAAAATATTCTTCTAAGTTTTATTCCAAATAGAAATTTTCCTTGATTGTGTCATTTAATAAAGAACAATTTTCATCCTTCAACCTACTAGGACATTAGTTCAGACTTTCATTCTGTAGATAGACTGTGATAGGCTTTCCATAGACTATCTTTCCATATTCCACAGAACTGATAATATACTGGAAATTGTAAGTTGTTTGGTTTCTAGGCTATTACATTGTCTTCAAGATATGTAATCAGAAGGAATATTTCCTAGTATTTTGTCCACAGATCACTCCAGCATTGCTGCTGTAAACAACTAAAACAGAGGAAGATCCTAATTTCAACTAAGTCAGAAAGCAATCGGCATGGATATTGGTATCAGCCTGTTTTTTTTTGTTGTTGTTGTTTTTGGTTTTTTTTAAAGATTTTATTTATTTATTTGACACAGAGAACAGAGAGAGAGATTACAAGTAAGCAGAGAGGCAGGCAGAGAGACAGGAAGAGGAGGAAGCAAGCTCCTTGCCGAGCAGAGAGCCCCATGTGGGCCTTGATCCCAGGACCCTGAGATCATGACCTGAGCCGAAAGCAGAGGCTTTAACCCACTGAGCCACCCAGGCGCCCTCAGCCTGTTAATTACAATGGCTACTCTGTTAATACTCTTCTATGGTGAAAACATTTAGCATTGTGATCAATAGGATTATTATGAGTTACAAAAATACAGAAGAAAATTTGGAAATTCCAATTCATTCTTTGGTATCTTTGGTTATGTAACAATTCTATTCGTTAAAATGGGATTCAATCCTGACAGCTATACTTATTTTAAAATAGATCCTGTAAAGTGTGCCTACCTTTTCCCCATGCAGTTTTATTTTTCTTCTAATAATGCTCTACCCCAGTTGGTATACTTGACAAAACCTACTAATCCTTCAAGAAGACCCAACTATTTTGTGGTCTGTTTATAAAGCCATTGTCTCTCTTTGCAAATTAACCCTCTTCCTCACAAGCCCTTCCACAGACCTTTGTCCCCAGTTCCCCTAGAACCATGATTCTGTTCTGTAGGAATTGTCTCTCTTACAGTCTGTGTTCCTGACTGAAATATGTGCTTTGTGAGGGCAGGGATTATGTCTCAAACCATATCTGACCATATAAATGGTCTGACCATATCTGACCATATAAACCATATAAAATGCTCCATGGACATACAGGCAAAGTGGTAGAGAAGTTTTTATTTAAATGTACACTGGGGTTGCCTAGGTAGCTGTAGTTGAGCAGTGGACTCTTGGTTTCAGCTGGGGCATGATCCCAGTGTCCTGAGATGGAGCTCCTCATTGGGCTCCACACTCAGCGGGGAGCCTGCCTGAAAGTCGCTTCCTCTCCTTCACTCTCAACTCCTCCCTGCACTCACACAGGTGCACTCTCTCTAAAATCAATCAATCAATCCTTAAAAAATAGATAAATATGCTTTCAAGCTCTTCCTTTGTTTATTTTGTTTGGAGAGCAGTAGTTTCCCTCAGTGGGGGTGGGGCAAGGGGAATAAATTGCAAACATCCACAGGGCAAGGAACTTGCTTTATTTGTGTCTTCTCAGAGCACAAATACAAGTGCTCTCTGTAGTGAGCCTTCAGTGAGTACTATGAGTCACTCATCTTTAAAGCAGGTTGTGTTCTCAACTGAAAATAACTTAAGCTTGTCAGTTATAAGTGTTTATAATAAAGATACTCTTTATAAGTATATTCAATGTCTGATGTTAGGAAACTAAAATTAAACATTATTAAAAGTGTTTTTGCTATAGATCTTCCGCAATTAAAGCAAAGCAGATAGATATGCTAACAAAAGTATTGTCTCGTTATTGTCTTCAAGACATTAGCTTACTCATTTTCATGTCCATTCATTTATTTTCTCATTCATTCAGTGATTATTTATTATTTACATGCTATCTGTCTAGTGTGTGTACATAGTACTGCTTTTCATGTGGTTTACAGGATGGCATTGAAAACAGATGTTGAAGAGATAATTTCACAAATAATGGCATATACAACTATAAATAATGCTGATTGCTACTAGAGAGGTTGTAAAGGAACCTTAACCTTTTCAGGAATGGGGGAGGATTAGGAGGATAAAGTAGATTAAGGAAGGAATCTTTGAGGAAACTTCACTTAAGCTGAATCCAGAAGTAGGAGAGATCGCCTATCAAAGGGCTGAAGGGAGGAAAGAGAGAAGTAAGCCTTTAGGGTAGAAGGAATGATAAGATAATGTTCTAATGTATGAAGGTACATTTTACATGAGACAAGAATAGGGTGAGTGGAGTGTGACAAGAGTCAAAAGATACAAATTAAGAATCAGGAGTCAAAAGAAAATAAATGGTATTCATTAAGTTATCAGTTCTTTTAAACTAGCATTTGTATTTTTAGTATTCTGAAAATATTTTAGGCAAGCATGAAAATTTTCTAATTTCAACCTAAAATACTTTGATTTTTAAATAATTATTCCATTCCATTTTTATATAGATTGCCAATAACTTATTTTTAAGGGACTTGAAATTGGAAAATATAGGAGCTGGTTATGGGAGTTTGTGACTAATTGAATAAGCCTGGCTCTCATGAGTAGGAAGAGGAGAGTGGGTGTGATGAACAGTTAAGGAGGTAGAGCCAGGCCTAAACAGTAGCTACCCCCAGTGCACTCAATTTTCCAGACAAAAACCATGTCTTAGATTTGCTGTTACAAGAAAAGAATAGCTCAACTAGCTCTGGGCAAGCAGTAGTAAGGAACACACCTTACCAAAAGGACTGTACAATAGGTTCACAAAATAGGAGCTCTCAGTGTAAATTCCTGTCCCTGGCTTTTCTATGTAAGTCACATAGATGACAAGCTATTGTTTTTTGTTATATAAAATACACAGACCTTGTGTATCAACAGAATGTAAAGCAAGATATATATATCATTGTGGCAACTGTAACTCCAATCTCAAACCAGAAAATGGACATTCTCTGATGTGCAGAATTTTATTGAGATAGTGGTCTCATGCTGTTCCTAGGCATCTGGTAGCAGAGACAAGGTAGGACTAAGGAGTCAATACATGGTGTTCTATAGATTAGTAGGCAGCATCTCTATATAGCTCATTTCCTCTAGTTTGTCCTGCCATTATTCAGAGATCGTTACTTGTCTGAAAGCATGGCTTTGGCGTTATGAGAAAGAGGTTGACTACTGACAAATGTTCCCTCATGGCTTTGACTTTCTGTATTGCCCTGAATTGATTGTAGGTGGTTTTGTACAGTTTGCTAGGCAATATCATGTCTTTTCTTTTCAATGCTATTCTTGGAATTCTTCAGGTAAGAGATATCAAATTTTCACCTATTCATGTTTGTCTATATATTTGCTTGTAAATAATATACTGTTGGAAATTTAAAATACCTAGAAATGAATTGTTTTATGTTCCCATGCCATATTAATACATTTGCTCTGTTAGATGGATTAATATAAAGATGATCAGTATAGGATTCATATTTGTAAGTGATATGTTACTAGGATCTTATGGGGAAAGGATTAAAAGATTAAGGGCCATGCTGCTCATTACACAGCCTTCTGAAGAAGTTTATTTTTTTAAAATCTTTTGTCAAATTCAAAAAAAAATTTATGAAAAAGGATTTTTTCACTTTGAATCTGTGAATTGAATGTACCAAGAGACTCACAACTAGAAAGCAATATTATTTTAAACCTTTCTTACATTGATAGAAAATATCAAATCTTTTTTTATAGGAGAACTTCTAAGTCAAAAAATATGACTTTTTAATATATTCATGAAAACTAATAATTTATTATTAAAAATCTGGAAGTTCTGGTCAAGCATATGAAACAGTAAGTGAGGATATTAACAACTTGGGTATTCACAACAACTTAAGCTTACCCCGTTTTGTTTCTTTTTCTTTTCACATAAATGTAGACACAAATACCTTCAATATCAATGATTTATTCTCTCAACAACTCTGTTAAGGAGAGAAAGGAAGGTCGACATGAGCTAGTGAATTCTAAAGGAAAGATGAGGGAAGAGAAATAAATCACTTTCAAATATTTTTCATGACGAGAAGGCCTCCCTTTTATTTACATTCATTTTGCACTTGACTCCTCATTAACATATGCCCTTATTCATCTTTTCATTAGCAGGGATTCATAGCAACCTAGAAAGAGACAGATAGACATTGTAAGCTTTCCTGCATGATAGGGTGGAGGACAAAGTTGTCTTGTTTGTATAACTTTAGGCTTTTTGATATTACTGAGGAGTAATAGAGCAACCTCACAAGAGCAGCCCTGAATTATAGATGTTTGGATGATGAATGAGCAATTCATCCAGAGCTTCCTTTGGATAGGCAAACAGTCTTAGACCTGTGTGTGAACTACTCTCCAGGCAGCTGGAGAATAGGTCAAGTCAATGTCATTATTTCCCTGAAAGTACTTTCTGTTCTAGGCATGGAGTCTTTTCAAGGCAGCAAGAAGTATCACACAGATGACTCAGCGTCATGCACAGGTGCTGGCTGCATTCAGCCCTTGGACCTGGGATTATAGCCTATTCAGATAATCAGTGAAATGTTAAAGAATTCCAGTCCGGGATCAAAAACAAAGCAAGCATTTTCCTGTTTTGTTTTGTTTTCCAGTTGGTTTCCCATGATCCTTTTTAAGTGTAAATTCTATTTATATTCCTAAAATTCATGGTCAAATTACTTTCTTAGATCCTGACTTATCAACTGTTTCATTTCTCTTTGTGACATTACTGAACTTTTTTCAGCTTTACTGTCTTCATCCATAGACATGAGGATACTATAACCTAATTCACAGTGCTATTTCCAGGATTAAAGAGATAACACATGGAAAACTATGGCAGAATCTTTGGGACATAGAAAGTCAGTCCTCTTCCAAACAGAGAAATCAGAGGTTTAGACCTCCTAAGAATTTGTTCTCATTCTTCCACTGTTTCTGGTAGATAACTATTAAAGATAAAAGCGTAGGGTGCCTGGGTGGCTCAGTCAATTAAGAGTCTGCCTCGGCCCAGTTCACGATCTCAGGGTCCTGGAATCGAGCCCCACATTGGGCTCCCTGCTCAGTACTTCCAAATTCCTTTACAGTCATGGGGAATCTTTTGAAAGGTGGAACCAAATACTTTTACATGTGTAAACTCTTGGCCTGTTTTAACAATCAGTAGGAAAAAAAACATAAAACAAATGTTCTGATTAGATAAAAGCTGGAAGGTATTTGAGATCTTAAAAAGTTATTTTTAAATTTTTTTTGCAAAGACATTTTAAGACAATCAGAGTTGTGGAACATGAAGGAGAATGTGGTCAAAAGCCTTTATCTCAAAATTTATCTTGAAAAATATAGCCAGTAATGTCATTTTTGTGGAGGAACAATCATTTCCCTGCTATTAGTATAATATTTAGTATTATTATAATTAAGCTTAATGGTTCCTAAAATTCCACTATATCAGAAAACCCAAGATGACCTAATTTTTTTTAATGGTTACTAGGGGTCTTATACAACTAAATGAAATTTCACCTATAAATAATCTGTCGTAATAAAGAATGTAGCAATGTAACTTTAGTCAACAATATAATTTTAGAATTGTCTTTCCAAGATTTGCTTTAAGTTTATCCATATTGAAGGAGCCCAAAACATACATAATAATCAAAGTATGCAAAACTTATTTGGTAGAGGTTTGTAGAAACAAATCTTACTTTCATACCCTAATGATTACCCAAATGTACTTATGAATCAAATTCTATTCCTTTTTCTAATTTTGTAGTAAGTCTCAAAACTTTTTTACAATTAGTTAAATTACTGGTAAGGTTGACTATAGTCATAAAATTATATATCTTAGGGAAAATATTATGGTTCTTTACCAAACATTGCAATGAAACAAATCATCTTCATTTCCAAAAAAAATTATTATTTTTATTTTCTCTCTAATAATGTTCTTAGTTCCTGAGTACACCATGTTTTGGGGAAGTAACTTTAGAGTGTACACTCTTAAGACTTACTGTGGAGTTGGAAGCTGATTGAAATTTAACTGATTCAACGTGTCATAACATGCAAAGGCTAAGAAATGGATAATCGAGAAAACATTCTGAAAATAAAGTTTAACTTGATGATCTCTTATGATATCTTGCTAAAATTTCAGCTCTCAGGGAATAATTAGCCAATGAAATGAATATAACGTTAGTTAGATATTTCACTAATGTACAAGTTACTATCTTAGTAACTATTATTTAGTATTCACTCAACACACATTCACTGAGCATTATAAGATGCATAGTATCTTTTTTTTTTTTAAAGATTTCATTTATTCATTTGACACAGAGAGAGATTACAAGTAGGCAGAGAGGCAGAGAGAGGAGAGAGGAGGAAGCAGGCTCCCTGCCGAGCAGAGAGCCCGATGCGGGCCTCGATCCCAGGACCCTGGGATCATGACCTGAGCCGAAGGCAGCGGCTTTAACCCACTGAGCCACCCAGGCGCCCAAGATGCATAGTATCTTGTTAAATGTTCAAACACTTAAAGTAAAATTGTCAGGGAGGTAACCTCAAATTAAAACTCAGATAAAAATTTATACAAACTAAGGAACAATTCAAATCAAAGCAAAAGTATTTGATAATGACACAGGAGTTTAGAGAAGGGGGTAAGTGATTTATGAAGGAAAGCCAATTAAAGATGTGCCATATAAGCAAGTATTGAAGATAATGGGTGTGATTTGTATAGATGGACAGAGGAAGAAGATTTAAAAAAACTTTTTGAAATAAAGGTAACATAAATAGAGGTCTGAGATTAAAAAAAAGAGTGTGTTGTATTTAAGGGACAGTCAGGGAACTATAAAGGTCTTAATGGAATATTTATAGTAATGTGAAGTAAGGTTAGACAGAATTTTGAAAGACAAGCTGAAGTTTTAGAATTTATACAGTGAGCACTAAGAAATTATGAGAAGTTTTGGAAGAAACCCTACCCTGCGGAAGGTAGTGAAAATTGGTTCAGTATTTCTGAAAATTTTCTTATTCTTTGACCCAAACTTGACAATTCTGGGAATCTATCCTGAGGGGAGAAAATCAGAGAGGACTTAAAAATGAATATTCTACAATACTATTAATAACATTGAAAAACTGAATTTGGCCTAAGTGTCCAGTAATAGGGATACAGTTAAATGAATTATGATACCTCTTAGAACATGATATGCTCGTTGAACCCCAAGTTCTAAAAGAAAATCTATGATCCAGAAATGTAATCTGGGGCGCCTGGGTGGCTCAGTGGGTTAAAGCCTCTGCTTTCGGCTCAGGTCATGATCTCAGCGTCCTGGGATCGAGGCCCGCATCGGGCTCTCTGCTCAGCAGGGAGCCTGCTTCCTCCTCTCCCTGTCTCTCTGCCTGCCTCTCTGCCTACTTGTAATCTCTCTCTCTCTGTGTCAAATAAATAAATAAAATCTTTTTAAAAAATGTAATCTGTTTAGTAAATTAGGCNTCTGCCTACTTGTAATCTCTCTCTCTCTGTGTCAAATAAATAAATAAAATCTTTTTAAAAAATGTAATCTGTTTAGTAAATTAGGCTAAAAACAGATACTGGTAGTATTGAAAAGTACACAAAAATATTAACTCTGGTTATCAATGGATAAGGAGTATTTTGGGTGATTCTTTTGTACTTTTCTGGACTTAAAAACTTCGTAACATGGAGTTTCCATAATTTATTAGTACATAATATTTCCAAAAAATAATAATCATTAAGTCATTTGTGACAAGATACTGACATAAAGACTTCCATATTTTAGGAGGAGCGATATGTGAAACTATAGTGATAAGATATGGGGAGGCAGGAGGCATTTATAACCATATATGCTTGAAAGGATGACTAGAATGGAAAGAATAGGTGAATGAAAGAAACATGATCAGTATTTGATATCTGCTTGGATATAAGGTGTGAAGGAAAAATATTGTCAAAATGTCAAGCCTGCGAATTGATTGAAATGAAAATCAGTACTTTCAGTGATGATTTTGGTATTGAATTATTATATTTTAGGATCATAATAGGTGCCCCGAATATAAGGATAGAGCTTATATGTAAAAGAGGAAGTAAAAAAATATGCATTTAAGGATCATCAGTATTTTAAGTAGTATTTTAAGCAATTAGAGATGATCGGCTAGAAAATGAAAAGACAGCAGAAAGAAAGGAAGCCCAACTTGGAGATTGGAGAATAAAATCCATAAATGGAGGAGGATAAAACAGCAAATAACCTAGAGAAAAGTGGTCAAGGAGCAAGAAGTTGGAGAATGGAGTAATCTGCAGTGTTACCGGAAAACAAAAAAGGGGAGTGTTTCAATGTGACAGTTGTTAGTGTTGGCAAATATGGTCGTGTTCTGAAAACAAATGTGGTGTGAAAGGACGTCACCAACATAGAACAGTAATAAAGGGGATGGACAGAGGAGAGCCTTGTGTGTGTCCTTAGTAACTGCAGAGAAATTTGAATTAGAAACTGTTGTTTAAAAATTTGGTACAACATGAAGAAGCTGTGAATATTTGGGAATTGTCATTTGCTTCATACCTGGAGTCCATGTGCACAATGTTGTCCATGAATGAAGTGCGTGATGCTTTCTCTACTATTTTTATTTCAGGCGAATACCTTAGATAGAGTCAAGAATTTTACAAAGTGTTTTCCTGAAACTTCAATCCCATAGGATTTTACTATTGTGAGAGTTAAATAAACAAAGTGTTCTGTAGTAAAGTGATTTGGGGATATACGGAATTATACAAAACTGAGAAGGTTTCTTTAAGGAAAGACTTCATGTAACTTACTATTTTTACATGTGCTGTGAATGTCCATAGAGGGGCTTTGGAACAAAACAATTTCCAAAATTCACTGAGCATAGAATTCTTTTTTCACAGAGCACCTCCTAGACTAGTTTTCTGTGGACTTGATAGTGGAAAATATGACAGACCTACTGCAGCGAGTTTGGCCTCTCCCCACCTCCAAGGATCGCCTCTCCTACAACTTCAGTTTTGAGCTCTTCGAGCTCAGAACAGAGATGGTCATTACTGTACATTTATGGACCTTCTCATCTTTCACAGTTTTTATTTAGAATCACTTATTAAAATATTCTTCAGAAGGTAACTGCAGCTGACATAAGACCAAATAGATGGTGTTCTTCTTGAAAAAAAGTAAAATGTGACTTTTGATCTTTGATAGTATTTAGCATTCCAGTTCTTTCCTTTAAGAAGAGCTATAATTTGGCTATAGTAAATAGTTTAATGATAATTTGAGGAAAATTAATTTCAAGACTGAATTATTAACCTCACATTCAGTATTTCCTTTTCTATTATGCCACAAATATGGACTGTTTTTCAGTCATACACCTGAAATGGCTCAACATTCTCCACTTTCTCTACCTACTGACTTTTCTTCCCTAAACATAATTTCATGAAGAGGATTTCTGTGACTCCTAGGCCAAAAACCCCCATAGAAGAGCTCTGTGACTACTGCTGTCAAATAATTTACCACTCTGCATTGTAGTTGCCGGCTCTCTGGTCTGTCTTTGTACTAAGTGTTTTTGGAACCACTAACTGGGTAGTGTCTAGGATCTAGTCGTTGCTTAATAATGGTTGAATAAATGAGTACAAGTTAATTAATTCTGAAACTCTGTATAAATTATGAATTCTGAAACTCTGTATAAAGTGTTTGGTTATAGGAGGTTATAGAAAGCTCAAATAATTTAGAAATGCAATGTGTATTTTTTTTCTACTTTTTGAATGATTTCCTTTGGATTTTTCCCATACTAGTGAGTATTCCAGAATTCAAGAATTTTTATTTAAAGCTATACTTTACAAATATCAAACAAGAAGTTTCTCCCATGTTTCATCTCCCTTCATCCTCCTTTTTTCTAATAACCTTCCTTTCCTTCATCCTTTAAAATGAACAGATGGGCTGTTCCAAAGTTTTTGCAAATCTACTTGCTAAACATTCTTACAGACTAAGTAAGCAACAATTGAAAACGAAATCCAACAGTTGTTTTACTGTTCTCCCATCAACTGGAGCAATAAAATGATTCCATAGGAGCATTTCTGCCATTAGAAAATGTGGTAGTGTCGTACTCTATTTCCTTTTACTTTCATAAGTGATAGTAGATGATTTCTTCTTGTTTCTCCCTCTCTGCTTTCTTGTCTTCTTCTGCATATGTGAGTGATTTCAAATTCTTTTAGCTGAAGAAACTTTCTTTAAAAACATCTTATGTCTCTAGTTACAGAAAAGTAGAACTGGTCTGTATGGCAATTGGGGAAATGTAGTGGGAGGTGAACTCCCACCTTGTTTTAAGCTTCTGTGATAGCCTCTGTGATATATCCATGAAGCATAAATGCAAAACCAGTGGGCTAAAAGTTTAGCTTTTTTATAAAGAATGCAGGACTCTGTAGTTGACTTTTTAATCTGAAGTCTGCCCTTCTGTAGCAGGATTCACTAGGCTTCAAAGTTAAGGTCAATTCCTTACTGCTAATAATCAAGTGATAGAATATTTAAAGTCATTCAATAAACTGAAAGCACAGAATCATACTTTGGCTTGTTTGCTTGTTTATGAAGGACCTATAAGCTGTGTTTTTGTCTGAAAATAAATATATAAGTATGGAAGAAGAAATAATAGGGGTCTAGATGATTTAGAACATCAATACAAATGAGACATAAAGAAATTTACCTCTAGGCTAGTAATCTGAATTTTCCCAGAACAATAAAAACTAAAAATTGTCAACCTCTGACAGCTGTTTGATGGTTGATAGAAAATGTGGTAGGACTCTCCATCTCATTCACATTATGCAGGTGTCCACATTTAAAAAAAATTGTAATTGGCACTAATTAAGACTATTGTTGGCAGCCTCAGCAAGAAGGCCAGACACTGAGTGGGCAGGAAGATCTGCCTGGCCTCTCAGCCCCAGACTTCCTGGCAGGTCACTGCTGAATTGCATTAACAAAGCTAAGTTATTCTTGCTCTTCTAATTCTGTAGAAAGAGAAACTCAATTTGCTATTACTAGCAAAATAAATAATTCCAGTACATTTATTACTATACATTTACTACATATGTTGGAAAGTCCAGGCTCAGGATGCTCTTTGGTAATAAGAATGGGCACACGCATTATGCATCATCCCTTATGAGAAGACAGGGTAGCCAGACATCGGCACAAGCTCTGCACAGTTAACATCTACACGATTGACAGGAGAGGTAATTCTTGTTAAGTGTGTGATGGACCTGTATCAGCTGATAACCACGAGCTTTGCTTTTAGGACTTGCTGCCAATACCTCTGTTATGGCCTTTGTATTTCAGTTGTGATATGTGATTCATATTTGCCACTGGACACATTTGTGACTTTTATCTTGTACTCACATGAAAATGAAGTTGACAATTAAACTTACTGTCTTCAGAGTCCCATTCTGAAGAGTATTTTTATGTTTTCCATGATGATAAGATTGTAAGCATAGAAGATTCATTCTCCTTGGTTGAGGAAGAGAAAAAAGTGTGTCTATGTAGGCCAATCAATATGAAAATGGTGCTTGGCATTGGTTTTTAGTAAGTGTATTTGCAAATTATTCAGCCTTACAGACCCACGTTCAGTTTTACATTCAGATGTAGGCCTGGATTGGGGATGGGAGGAAAATAAATCTCTGAAGTGGGGTACCTAATCATATGAAGGTTTGCAATTTTGTTAGGAATAATAGAGAAGCAATATTGAGAGCTGTGGGGTTAATGAACATGGATGTGGCTTTCATGTGCAAATTTCTTTTGATTAGATGGAACAACAATTCCCAGAGTTGAGACTGGTGTCCACACACCCAGGCCTGCATCTGCATGTAAATGGCTTCATTAGAGGCCAGATCTGTGTGCACTGATGAACTGTACAAGGCACTCACAGAGTCTCTGCTTCATGGACTGCTTTCTTGCTGTGTCTGTTTCCTGTTCAGAAAATAAGTGATATATTTCTCCTTTCTGCCAAGCTGTTGAAAAAAAAAGGGATAGGTTGAGAACACAAAGGAGTGAGGCCTATGTACTGTTAACATATTTGTTCTCTATTTCTTATTCTTAGAGACTGCAGACAGGAAACATATCCTTTTATATTTCTGAGTGAAATTAAACTTCCTCAATTTTACCCAGCCGTTATCAAGGTTAGAGTTTTCATGGTTTGCTATTTGTTCAATGCTGACAGGAGAATGGCCCTGTGTCGAACAAGAGTATCACTGAATATACAAAGAATCTAACTATCTTCTCATTCTACCTAGGTTGAACCAGACCTCTAAAACTCCCTTGGTTTTTACTTTCTGATTCAAGGCTTACTGTTAAGGAGAACAGTCTCCTTTGTGAGAGAAAAGGATGCAAGATGTTGTCAATATTTGGTTAATGAAATTCTGAAGCATCATTAGTTTGGAATATTTCTAGGGAATTTTCATCAATAATCAGTTGATTTATAAATCGAACTGGTTTGCTTTCAGCAGTAGTCCATTTATTTTAGATGGAGTTCATTGGTGCCTGGTTTTGGGTGGTGCTAATTTTGTGGGCTCTGAAGTAATAAGACCGGTGTTATATAATAAAAATAGTTGCCAGGTTATTTCTGTTCACAGTTTTTTTAGGGGAACAGTTTTAATAACTATTGAGGTTTAATTTATAAACCATAAAATGCATAGACTTTTTAAAAGATTTAAAAAATTTTTTTAAATGCGTAGATTTTTAAGTGCAGTAAAGAATTTCACTAAGTCTTTATGCCATAATCAAGATATAGGACATTTTCTGACCCCAACAGATCTCCTTGTGCCCCTTCCTAATCACTTTCCCCTATCCCCCAGCCTTGATCTGCTTTTGATCAATGTATTAGCTTTTCTTCCTTGCGACTTTAAATAAATGGTATCACATGTATTCTTTTCTGTCTGACTTTTGTTCTCAGCAGAATGTATTTGTGACTTATTCCTTTTTACTGCTGAGGAATAGTCATTTTGATATACCACGACTTGTTTATCCATTTACCTGCTGATGTTCTTTTAGGCTGTTTCCACTTTGGGACTGTAATGAATAAACTTGCTATAAACATTTGTGTACAAATCTTTATTTGGACTTATGTTTTTATTTCTTTTGAGTAAATGCCTATGATTTCTGGTTCATATGGTAAGACTATGCTGACCTTTATTAGAAACTTCCAAACTATGCTAATGTGACTACTAGTTTGCATTCCCACTAGCAATGTATAAGAATTTCAGTTGTTCCATAGTCTAGCTGATATTTGATGGACCGTCTTTTAAATTTTAGCCCCCTCCCCTTCTAATGACTATTAAATGGTATTTCACTGCATTTTCATTTCATTTCATATTTCACTAAATTTTCACTTCCCGGGGGATTAACAACATTGAACATTTTTTGGTACATACATTGGCCTTGTGTATGACTTTTGTGAAGTTTTGCTCCTATTTTTAATGCTTTTGCATTTCCCTTTTGGTATGTGTGAGTTCTTTAAATATTCTGGATATGGCTAAAAGCTCATTTTCAGAAATATTAATTGGAAATATTTTCTCCTAGTTAGTGTCATGCCTTTTCATTTTCCTAATCAAGTCTTTAGAAGAGATTTTTTTTTAAATCATGAAGCTCAATTCATTGTTTCTTTTATGTTATTGCTTTTTATGGAATTCTCCAAAAATATTTGTCTTCTATAAGATCACAAAAATTTGTTTCCTAGAAATTTTATAGTTTTAACTTTGATGTTTAATTCTAGATCCATTTCAAGTTAATTTTTGTGTGTGGTGTAAGATAAGGTTTGACTTTTTTTTTTCTTATAGTGATACTGTTATTTTATCACTGTTTTTTGAAAAACATTTATCTTTTTACCATTGAATTGCTTTAGCAACTTATAAAAAATCAAGTAAGTTGCTAAATCAGGTATATATTTGTGGGTTTATTTCTGGAATCTTTCTTCTGTTTCATCGATTTGTATCTCTATCCTTAAGTCAGTGCCACATTATTTAAATTATTGTAGCTTTAGAGTAAGTCTTGAAATCAAGTAGTATAAATCACCTTTTTCCTTCATCTTCAGTTTTAATTATTCTTGATCCTTTGAATTTTCACATATATGTTAGAATTAGCTTATTAATTTCTACCAAAAGAAACGGCTCAAATTTTTATTGTACTTGAGTAGATTCTAGAGCTCAGTTTGGGGAGAATTAAATTTTAACTATATTGAGTATTATAATTCATCAACATGGTATATCTCTCCATTTACTTAGATCTTAGATTTTTCTCAGAAATCTTTTATAATTTTCAGTGTGCAGATCTTACAAAAACTGCTAATTTATCCATAAATATCTTATGGTTTTAGATGCTGTTCTAAATGTTATTGTTTTAATTTTGGCTTCCATTTTTTCTATGATATAGAAATACAAATAATTTCTGCATATTCACCTAATATTCTGATAACTGGCTAAAGTTATTTATTCTTTTTTTATTGGAAGTATTTTGTTTTATTCTATTGTTTGATTTTTGAATGATTATCTATGCCAGATACTGTGCTAACCATAGAACAAACATTACCTCATTTAGTAATTAAACAATTCTTGAGATAGATTCTATTATTATTTTTAACAGATTTATTGAGGTATAATTGATATATAAAGAACTGCACATATTTAATGTGTACAGTTTTGATGAGTTTGTACACATGCAAACACTCATAATACATCCCCATAGTCAAGATAACAGACCTATCCAACACGTCCCAGAGTTTTCTTGTATCCCATTTTTCGGGGGGAGAGGGCTAAGTAAACCACAATATGATTCCATTAAAATGGATTCCATTAAAATTATTCCATTAAAATTCCATTTTAAATGAGTTATGAAGTACACAACACTGTATTATTAACTCTAGGCACTAGTATGTGGTACAGCAGATCTCTAGAACTTATTCATCTGGCATAAGTGAATATCCCTTGAATAACACTTTCCCATTTCCCTCATCCCTTAGCCCCTGACAACCCGTACTGTTCTCTCCTTCCATCAGTTTGGCTATTTTAAATACTTTATATAAATG
This sequence comes from Ailurus styani, assembly GCA_002007465.1. Taxonomy (NCBI): domain Eukaryota; kingdom Metazoa; phylum Chordata; class Mammalia; order Carnivora; family Ailuridae; genus Ailurus; species Ailurus styani. The sequence continues at coordinate 3,284,336 of LNAC01000162.1, read as the reverse complement.
GAATCATGCAATATTTATCCTTCTGTAACTGGCTTATTTCACTGAGCATAAGAAGTGTTAGAGAGGTTGTAGAGAAATTGGAACTATATTGGTAGGAATGTAAAATGGTGCGGCAACTATGCAAAACGGTATGGCGGTCCCTCAAAAAATTAAATATAAATCTACCATATGATCTAGAAATTCCAATCTGGATATATGTAGAAAATAATTGAAATCAGGATCTCAAAGAGATACCAGCTCTCTCATGTTCATTGAAGCACTGTTCACAATACCAAAATATAGAAACAACCCAAGTGTTCATCGACAGATAAATGGATACAGAAAATGTGATATACTCATAGTGTGGAATATTATTTGATGTTTAAAAATAAGGAAATTCTCGGGGTGCCTGGGGGGCTCAGTCGGTTAAACATCCAACTCTTGATTCTGGCTCAGGTTGTGATGTGGGAGTCATAGGATCAACCCCTGCATCAGGCTCTGCACTTGGTGGGGAGTCTGCTTGAGATTCTCCCCTTTTTCTGCCCCTGACCCTGCTTGCTCTCTCTCTCATACTCAAATAAATAAATAAATCTTTTTTAAAAATTATTTTAAAAAATTAAAAATAAGGGAATTCTGCTAGTTGCAAAATAATTTAATTCTTGAATGACATTCTTACTCTTAAACCAAACTTGCATTCTTGAAATAAACTTCATGATATAATATCCTCTTTGTAAATCACTGGTTTTCATTTGCTAATATTTTGTGAAGGCTTTTTGCATCTATATCCATGAAGATATTATTTTCTTGTAGTGTCTGCCTGATTTGGGTATTTGGGTAATGCTTTCTTCATAAAATTCACTGAAAATTTTCCTTTCTTCTCAATTATTTGTTAGAATTTGTGAAAGACCAGAATTAATTCTTCCATAAACGTTTGATGGAATTATTTAGTATAGACATTTGGGCCCTGTTTTTTCTTTCTGGAAAAGTTCTTAACTAAAATTCATTTCTTTAGTAGATATAGGAATACTCAGATTTTCAATTTCTTTCTGAATCAGTTTTGTATTATGTCTTTTAGTGAATTAGTCTGTCTCATCTGAGTTTTCAAATTTATTGACAGTTTTCATATAATCCTTTTATTGTTCTTTTAGTGTCTATAAGATGTCTAATGTTCTGTATTTTATCCCCAATATTGCTATTTTTGTCTCCTTTCTGTTTTTGTTGTTGTTTTTGATAAATACAGCAAGTGATTTATGAATATTTTGGATCTTCTGCTAGGTTTTATTGATTTTTTTCTGCTCTGTTTTCTATTACATTTGTTTTTTCTTATATCTTTAATATTTTCTACCTTTTGTTTACTGTATTCTATTTGTTCTTCCTTTTTAGTTTGTTCATCCAAAAACTTAGTTCATTGATCTGAGACCTCTTTTTTTTCTAATTGAAGCATTTAAAATTAAAATTACATTTTTCCTACATACACTGCTATAGCATCCATCATCCCATATTTTTTGACATATTGTATTTTCACTTTCATTCAGTACTAAATAATTTCTAATTTCTTTTTCCATTTCTTCTTTGAATCAACAGTTATTTAAACTTGTGTTTTAAACTTTTAAGATACTAGGGGTTTCTATATACTTTTCGGTTATTGATTTCTATTTTAATTTCAATTTGGTCAGAAAATATGCTCTTTTGATTTCAGTCTCTTTAGATGTATTTAGTCTTGCTTTATGGTCTTTCTTTATGAATGTTTCATTTGTTCTTGGAACTAATGTGCATTTTGATGATGTAAGCTGGAATATTCTATAATGTCAATTAGATCAAGTTAGTAGGCAGTGTTGTTCAAGTTTTCTATAAGGATTATTTTCTGCTAAGAGTATTAAAGTCTTTAACTGCAATGTGGAAGTTTATTTCTCCTTTCAGTTCTGTCATATTTTGCTTCAAGTAGTTTGAAGATTTGTTACTGGGTATATATACACTTAAAGTTTTTAGGTTCTCTTAGTGAGTTGACCCTTAGCCATTATGAGTTATCTTTTGTTATCATTCATATTATCTCTTGTTTTGAAGTCTGCCTTGTCTGATATTTACAGAACTCCAACTTTTTTTATTATTGTTTGCAAGGGCTATCTATTCTTCCAGAATTTACTTTTAACCTATGTATTTCTTTCTATTAAAAATGGGTTTCTCATACAAAACAAATAGGTCTTGCTTTTTTATCCAGTGTGTCAATCCCTCCTCTTTAATTGAGGTACTTAGATCACTCACATTTAATGTAAGTATCAAATTCATTAGGTTCTTATCTATTCTCTGCTATTTGTTTAAATTTTTTCCCATCTCTTCTTTTCCCTTTTTTTGCTGCCTTATTTTGCATTAATTGAGGAAATTTTTATTTTCTCATTCTAAATCACTGATTGGTTTATTAACTGTATCTTTTAGGAGTTGCTCCACATTTTGCAATATGCATTTTTCACTTATAACAATCTACTTTCAAATGATATTATTTCACTTCACACATAATAACAGTTTTCTTTTCTAATTTAAGCAAGTGAGTTGACCTTCACATAAGAAAAGTTTAATGTGATTCACAATCCACATCTCAGCCTACTGGTGCTGGCCTATTTTTCATAGGAAACACATTACTGTTGTTCTGAATATACAGGCTTTTGGTCACAAGGGTATTGGAATAAGCTGGCAAGGATATAATGACAGACTTTTCATGAAACATAAGACAAATGATTGGGTAGGAACTTGGAAGTTGTGTTTTTTATATCAGCGTGTCCACAGAGCATGGCATAAGATCAGGTCAGTTCATCTGGAGTTCTGAAAATATATGTAGTCATAAGATGAATATATGACACAAAGGATGGCTAGCATAACCTGGACAAATAGCCAAGAGCTCTAGTACATCATTAAATTGTCTGGAGTGCCTTTGCTACATCTTTTTGGTCAGAGTCATCAGACTTATTACAATTTCATTTAACTAATTTCATATATTTGAAAATATATTTATGAGATGAGAGGTTAAACTTGTTGGGTAAACTCTTTTAAAATCTTTTCATGTAAAATTATCAAATATACTCCTTTGAAGTTAGATTGTGTATTCTTCTGTGATGCTGGAATAAACCTGAGCAATTTGGGGAAGACTTGTTAAGTCAGAGTGGTCTCTATCTCTTTCTTTGCTTTTTCCAGAAAGCCATGGCTAATGAAGAAGGATGATGTGTTAGCACAAGGTTTGAAGGTGGGAGAAATCCCAAAGGCAAAAAGATGAATTAGAAAATTCTGAAGAAAGTTGTCTTGTACTGTGTGTCTATGTATTTTTTTATCCAAAATGTTATTCTTTAAATTAGATGCTATTTTTTAAAAAAGATTTTATTTATTTATTTCACAGAGGGAGAGAGATCACAAGGAGGCAGAGAGGCAGGCAGAGAGAGAGAGGGGGAAGCAGGCTCCCCGCTGAGCAGGGAGCCCGATGCGGGCCTCGATACCAGGACCCTGAGATCATGACCTGAGCTGAAAGCAGAGGCTTTAACCCACTGAGCCACCCAGGCGCCCAAATTAGATGCTATTTTGATACAATTTTGCAAAGCCTACCTTGTTCTGTTTTTGATTGGTTGTTGTGAAACTTAATGTTAAACTTTGTACTCTTTCTGGGAAGGCAAGTAGGTAAAAATGTATTTCCAAGACTTGTTTTGTTTAGCTTTCATGAATTATGAATTAAGATATTACTTCCAAGAGTTATGATCATTAGTTATTTCTACTGTCAGAAGAGGAAAAGTGAAATATGTTTATTATATGATGTACCTAAATCATTTTTTAAAGATTTTATTATTTGTTTTCTTTTAAAGAAAGAGAAAGAGAGGAGAGAAGTGCAGAGAGAGAGGAAAAGGAGGAATCTCAAGCAGATTCTATGCTGAACACAGGTCCCAACATAGGGCTCAATCTCACAACCCTGAGATCATGATCTGAGAGGAAACCAAGAGTCAGACGTTAACTGACTGAGCCCCCTGGGTGCCCCTAAATCACTTCTTTTTATATTCATTTCTTCTCTGATACTGAAGTCAGAACATCTCTTCTCCCCCTAAATTCTTTAAAGATGTTATATCCTTATTAATTTATTATTTTCTAACTAAATATATGTGCTTTAATAAATGACATTTTAAAAGTTTTAAAGTGAAATTATTTTAAAGAGAAATTCTTCTCAACATTCTAAGAAATAAATTTAACTCTTAGAAATATCTACTGTTCAGGATGCCTGGGTGGCTCAGTAGGTTAAATGTCTGCCTTCAGCTCAGGTCATACATAACCCCAGAGTCCTGGGCTCGAGTCCCACATCTGGCTCTCTGCTCAGTGGGGTACCTGCTTCTCCCTCTGCCTGAAGCTCCCCCTGCTTGTGCTCTCTCTTTCTCTCTCTCTCACAAATAAATAAAATAAAATCTTAAAAAGAAAAAAAGAAATATCTACTATTCAAGGTCTCATTGATGACTGTGTTAAAGACATTTCTTTAGAGTTTTAGTTTGCTGTAGAGGAATTCTTTTGATGAAATAGTTCAAGTCACATAGAAATTTTCTTTCCTTGTGCACTTGGGTGGCTCAGTTGGTTAAGCAACTGCTTTCGGCTCAGGTCATGATCCGGGAGTCACGGGATCAAGTCCTGCATCGGGCTCCAAGCTCCGCAAGGAGTCTGCTTCTCCCTTTGACCTTCTCCCCTCTCATGTTCTCGCTCTCTCTCTCTCTAATAAATCAATAAAATCTTTAAAAAAAAGAAAGAAAGAAAGAAAGAAATTTTCTTTCCTCTATGTGACTGTAAACTGCCAGTGACCCTTAGAACTCTGGATCTCGGTGAGTCATCACATCAGAGGTAGGTAAGCTTTCTTCTGGAATTTAATCAAGGCATATTAATTTCATTTGAAGTATTTATCAGAAATTTAAATCTCATATTATTTAACTTTCATATCCTATGATTTAGTAAATCATTCAACTTATTGAAAACCTATAATGAACAAGGTCCACAGGAGGTAAAAGAATGAAAGAAACATGGTTTCTTGGTGCAGAAACAATGAATCTTGGATCACTGAAAAAAAAAATAAAAAAAAAAGAAGAAACACGGTTTCTGCCCATTTGACACTTAATTAAAATAGGGGAGCTGCTATAGATGGAATGTTTTTGTACCCCCACAAATTCATTTGTTGAACTCCTAGTCCCCAGTATGATGGTATTGGAAGATGGGAACTCTGGGATGCACTTAGGTCATGAAGATGGAGCCCTCATAATGGGCTTAGTGCCCTCAGATGAAAAGACAAATGGCAGCATGAGATATGAGAGTTCATTCATGTCTTTCTTCCTCTTTCAACCATGTAAGGATACAATGAGAAAGTGGCCATCTATAAACCAGGACATAGGCTCTCAACAGACACCACATCTGTCAGTACTTTGATATCAGATTTTTCAGCCTTTAGAACTGTAAGAAGTAAATGCAGTCTAACCTATAATATTTACTATAGAAGCCCAAACCTAAGATAGGAACTAACACATAAACATGGAGAAGGCAATGCCTTTTGTAAGAGATTTAGAGGCAAGAGAGAAAACATTTGGAAGGTAGTTTGAACAGAATGCTAATGACAGGCAGGGTTCTGATGAACACCTTTGCTGGAAGGACAGTTTATGAGTTATGGCATTATGAATACAAAACTGGAAGAAATAAAACTCATAATCTAGCAATGGCCAGTGGTTTTGTTCTTTTCGGTGGTAGCAGGTGTCCAGTAGAGAAGTAGAGGTTAAAGCTGAAAAGTTGTAACAAAATACTGATTTCAAAAGGTGACTGCAAGATTATGTAATCTAACCTAATTTCATAAATGAGGAAAATGAAGGACACAACATTTTGCTGTCCATCCAGTGCATAGCTCAAAAATTTTTTTTAATTCCATTTTGCCTCTTCAGAGTCTTCTGTCTAGGGGTCATACTTCAGGAAGCTTTGATCACTTATGTGTCACATTTGACTTGATAAAAAATGATCATAATTTAAGGTTTTTGAGGAGGCAAGTAATATGATCAGAGTCATACTGAGGAAGATTCCTCTGATAGCTATCTGGAGGATGGATTAGAATGGAAAGAGACTGATGGGAAATAAATTATCAGTTGATTTAACAACCTAGAACAGTAATAAGAGTCTATGCTATAATGATAATGATAGTAATAAGAAAGAGGAGATAGAACAGATAGATAGGTACAGATATATGTGCATCTGTAATATACACACACAAACACACTTTGCTTAGTGTTATCAATTGACTCTTTGTCTTCCACTAAAATTCATATGTCAGAGCCCTGATCTCTAATGTGATGGTATTGAAAGTGGAACCTTTGGGCGACAATTAGGTCACTAAGGTGGGAACACTCATGAATGAGGTTAGTGACCTTATGAGAAGACAACATGAGAGAGATGTGAGGATGCAGCAGGACTACTTCTGTTTGCAAACCAGGAGGAGGAGCTTCACTTGACATGGAATTTGTGGGCATCCTGATATTGGACTGTCCTGTTTCCATAACTGTAAGAAATAAATGTGCATTTTTAAGCCACCCTGTCTATGGTAATTTGTTATAGCAGCCTAGGCTAAGACACTTAGGGTAGAAGTGGCTGGATTATTGTCTAACTGACTGTGGGATGCCAGGGTGCAGAACCAGTGGACAATGACTTAGAAATGTGGTCATGTGGACCTGGAGTAAGGCAGCATTGTTACCAGATGTAGGCCATTGCTCTGATCTGATAAGAATCACGTGGATGTACACACATGTGCATATGCACACACACACACAGACACAAAATCACTCTGAAAACTTTATTTTCACTGTAGGCGAAGTGTCTCTCAAAGAGCTGGTTCAGCTAGACAGGCTAGAACCTGGGACACAGAAATAATTCCTCTGGAGCCATTATCCAAGAGGGTCAGCTGTGTGGTGGAGATATATCAGATGACAGGTCAGACACTTAGATGATGAAAACCTGTCTCTCTCTCTCAGGGCATAACACATAGCAAAAGGAATGAGGAAAAAAAGAACCTAAGATGTATTCAGATGTACTGGATTGTCATTTTTTTTATTATTAAAATATAGTGTAGTATTAGTTTCAGGGGTACAGGTCTGTGATTCATCAGTCTTACACAATTCAGAGCGCTCACCATAGTGCATGCTCTCCCCAGTGTCCATCACTCAACCACCCCATCCCTCCACCACCACCACCTCACCAACAACCCTCAGTTTGCTTCCTGAGATTAGGAGTCTCTTATGGTTTGTCTCCCTCTCTGGTGTCATCTTGTTTTATTTTTTCCTCTCTTCCCCTATGATCTTGTTTCTTAAAGTCAACCAGAGAAAGACAATTATCATATGATGTCACTGATATAAGAATTTACAAATTGTAATTGTGTTTAAAATCAGAGCTGAAAAAGACCCCATGAACCAACCTCACATTTTATATAAGAGACAATACAAATAAACATATACATATTTTATGTCAAATGACAGAGTTTGACTAGTTAGTCTATAGGGTGAAATATCTTGCTCTAGAACCATGAATCCTGGCTTTCAGTCTAATTTTCTTTCCATCGCTTTAAGGATTTTGGCTAGAAACACAAAGACAAAATTGTAAAAAAAATCAAATGAAATTATATGAAAGGTCTAGGTTGGGACTGAGACATTATGTTAGCTACTTGAGAACTAAATTTCTCAAGCTACATTGTGAGACATGCAACCCCTTTTCTGTGGTTCAAGCAAATACTTCCATTTTCTCCTTGTAACCTCTGGTTACTTTTGCAAAACTTCCTGTTGTCATAATGGGAAGGGAGAAAATAAGGCTTTGTTACAGCAAAAGCACCTTGTGTGTTTTCATGCTTCCTGCTTGGGAGATCAAAACTTACAAAAGGCTGGTTTTACAGTAAAAACCTTCACTACTGTAATCTTTCCATATGCATTAGTTCCGTTCATTAGTTTTAGACCATCTGCTGCCCTCTTGTGGCCATATAATCCACCTCCCTATGCCCCAACTCCAAGCCCTTAATGGTTTTGCTCGGTTGAAATGGTTTCATCAGTCAGATCGAAACTGACATCTCAAACTATAATTAATCTCCTTTTTACTGTACTTTATTACACCATTGTATTTTGTTTCGATTTGGCTCTAAAATATGTAGATATTATATAATGCTAGTGATCATCTTAAAGACAATATACCTTAATACATCATGGATTGAGTATGTCTTCTGGGGAATTTGGAAGTAACGTCTTTCATTTTCTCAAGTGGAATCTTAGATAAGCCATTTTATATTAGCAAATAATGTTCAAATATAGAAATAAACATCACCTACCACATAGTAAAATATTTAAAGTTGTAAAAATACTCTAAGAAAGCCATCAGGTAAATTCTTGATCAAAGTGTGTTGATTAAAGCATATCTTCATGTAATACTACCACTAATAATGGCAAAAAAGAAATTGTTTCAAGTAAAATTATTAATTATCTCTTTTTAATAGGTTTTGAAAATTTGGTTTTCTAAGAGATTCTAAATTTCAATACCAAGTAATACATGAACCAATACGTTCATCTCTAAAGTCATTATACTTCATTTTATAGCCTTCTCTTTTATATCAAGATTCCAATGTTCTTTTTGGTCAAAAGAATAAAGCCAAAGCTAAACCAAGGATAAAGAATCCTTTTATTAAATTTGACGTGAATGTCCCTGATATTTTCTCATTGCACTGCCTTTTATTTTCAGCTTCTCATTACCATTTTAAATTAGGAGCAGAGATATTTAACTTATTCAATATAATGCTTTAATGAAAACTAAAGAGCTAATTCAGAGTAACACCATATACTCAGCTACTCTGAATAGTCAGCAAAGCTGACAGTTCCATTTAAGGGGAACATTTTTTTTTTTGGATGTTGTTTAAAGACTATATTAGGTAATTCAGATGTTTCTATTAAAATGATTCCTAATTAAAATACTCAAGAAGATTGGGAGAAAGGAAACAGAAATTAGATATTAAAGTCTGCTGCTACTGCAGTGTTGATAATCCAAACTTTGTCACTCTGAAACACCCAAGACACAGGTCAGGATTGTGCTTAGGGCTCAGAAAACAAGAACACCAAATCTCTTTTGGAAATTATTTTATATAGGATTAAGAAAAATCAAAGTCTCTATGAAAAATCAGAAACATTGCAATTCCTAATACTTATTTTATGGGTTAGTACTGTTCATGGTTTGAATGTGTGTGGAGTGCATTCTTTTTAAGTTATTTAGAGTGTCTAAAGGTCTTAAACTAGCCCTTAGAATCATCACACCAGGGATGCCTAGGTGATTCAGTCATTTAAGCAGTGGATTCTTGGTTTCAGCTCAGGTCATGATCTCAGGGTCCTGGGACTGAGCCCCACATTAGTCTCTGTGTTCATGGGAGAGTCTGCTCGAGGATTCTATCTATCTGTCTATCTATCTATCTAAAATAGTTTCCTTCAGAACTGAGTGCAGTGGGCAGACATTGGTTATTTGGTAAATGTGACTACTCAGCATTTGAAGTTCTTCCATGACCTTTCTTCCTTACCATCACAGAATAATCTGTCCTGGAAGACAGAGCCAAAGGGGTTGTCTTAGTTTCTTTTAAAGAAAAGAACGACTCTCCTAATTGCTACTTTAACCTAGAGCATTCCTCATTATTAAGTAAATGTATTAAGTCTAATCTTGTATATGCAAAAACTAAATTTTTCCCATCTGAAAGATAGTCTGGATAGTGCATAAAATCTGCTCCATTTGTATAAACAAAATAAACATATCTATTTATTTTCAGATCATATTAGTTTATTATTTTAGCATTTCACTAACTGAACCTAAATCTATCCCCAACTTAAAAGAAAATATTTTTCTTTGCAAGGTATTTGTCTTGAAGAAATAAAGAAACATTGAGCAGGGAGAATTCTGTCCTACAAACTCAAGTCTTCCCTAAATAGGCACCCCCAGTCTGAATATGCACATAATACCAAAGAGTTAAGCTTTGTATTTGTAAAAATGAACTGTAGAGGGCGCCTGGGTGGCTCAGTGGGTTGGGGCCTCTGCTTTCGGCTCAGGTCATGATCTCGGGGTCCTGGGATCGAGGCCCGCATCGGGCTCTCTGCTCAGCAGGGAGCCTGCTTCCTCCTCTCTCTCTGCCTGCCTCTCTGCCTACTTGTAATCTCTCTCTCTGTGTCAAATAAATAAATAAAATCTTAAAAAAAATTAAAAAAAAAAATGAACTGTAGATATTTTTCTTTCAATACAAAGAAAAGATGTTATTTCTTATTGCCTTTCCTCAGGGTTTCATGGAACAAAGAAATGAGCAGTTAAAAACAATCACATGTGTAAAGTAGCATGGTAGGAGTGGTCTCAAAGTTTAAACAAGATTCTCAATCACTGGAAGTTGGATTATAAAATTGTATTATAAAAGTTACATTATAAAATTAGAACTTCCTAACCCACTGTGTTGCTCATTTTTAAATTTTATAAAATAAGAAAGGTGCTTGGCCTTCATTAGAAATTTAGTGAGATTATTTGAAAAATAAAAATTTAAATTATGAAAGCATATGAAACCTTTCATATACAATATAGGGTGAATTAACTTGGATCATTTACAGATATATGCCAATGGGAATATTGGATACATGTTTATTATTCTGTATGATTAGGTATTGGTTCTTATTCTATTTTTATTAAGCATGTATTTATTAAATAATAATATTATTTTTATGTTCAACTGATGCTCTTTTTTATGAACCATGATTTGTTATTGGAAGCATTTAGGTGTAACTGTGCTGTTTTAAAAACACAAACAAGTCACCTCCCTGTGTCCCTCTTTCCCCACTTCCTCCCTTTCTCTTTCCCTTTCTTTCTTGCTCCCCCCTTCCCTTTCTTCCTTCTTTCCTTCTCTCATCCCATCTATCCCCTTTTTTTTTCCTTTCTATATCCCATGAAATTCCCATGTGCACAAGCAGGATAGACGCCTTATCCTGTGAATAAACTGGCAGTGTTGATCTACAGCTGTATGCGCACCACATATTTCTTCCAAAGCTGCAAGGCACACATTTAAACTCAAATCTCAGAGATTGCAGCACCTAGATTGCAGTACAAATTGGTATGACCAACCAGACTCAGCAACCATCGATCTTCATTCTTCCTGCCACCCTGGAAACTGAAACCTTTTGTAGCAAGAGGTAACTAAAATTCTGAAGTCGACTTGCAATAAAGGGAAACAACAACTTTAAGACTGGACTGGAATATCTGACAGTTCTCTGAAACAAAACAAAAACAAAATGTACCCAGGTTTCAGTTACACTCTATTTGGTTTCTTTTCTTGTTAAATAAGCTCTGGCATATAACTCATTAGACACCTTGTGGGCAGCCCCACAAAGACGTGGGCAGTTCAGTTTAGAGTAAGTGGGAGGTGTATAATTCAGCATTTACGCTTCTGGATAAATCAGGCTTCAGCATATGAGATTTTTGCTTCAAATATTCTTATTTCCCTAGCTGCTGGCTCAAGTTTGAATTTAAACAGACATATAAACAATACATGGCGGGGGGAGCCAAGTTTTTCTAAAACAATTTCCATTAATAACAAAGCCTTGTTTGAGGCAGTAAACCAAGAGAACTTGTTTCCCTGATATGTTCCTTCAGTTTGAATGTGGATGGGAAGAATGTGTCCAGGAAGCCAAAACCAGAAGATCATGCATGTAATCCTTTCCCAGGTTGTTCTAAAATATTTTTATGTACCCTTGGAAACATTAACTGTGGCTCAGAGAATGTATTTTTAATAGAGAGGGCTTCAGGAGTTTCTCTCTGCTGGTATCTCATCATTTCTGCCCTGCTGAGGGCCTTTCCCAACACAGACAATATGCCCAAAACCAATGGTTGCATGTCTCCAAGAATAAATTGTCCTAAATCTGTTAAATGGGCAGACAGGGGACTAGAGACGGTTGTGAATTTTCCCTCTATCAGGAGAAACAAAACCAAAAACAAATAAAAACTGAAGTGTCTGTTATTTGAAAATCATCCCTTCTCCCCTGAAGATGATTAGAATGTTGTAGAATGTGATTTCCAGAGTTATCAAAATGAAGTTCATTACTAAGCATCAACAAGCAAAATAAAACAGCAACATATTATTATTTCCCAAGCAAATTGCCAAATATTTACAAATGAATAACTTACCCAATGCTAGTAATGGTGTTACAGTATTAGCATTGCTTCTTGTAGTAGATTATTAGCAAAAAATGACAGGACATATTCTCCTATCTGAGTTAACACCCCTTGTATGTTTGCAATTCCTCTTCTCAAGAGGTGGAGTATATTTGCCCTTCTCCTGAGTTTGGCCTGGCTTTGTGACTTGCTTTGACCAACAGAATATGGTAGAAGTGATGTTTGTGCCAAACATAAATATATTTTTATGTCTGCATAGAAGATCCTGGAAGGCTTTCTTTCTCTTCTGTCCTTGGCATAGTATAGAATCACCTTTCACTTCCTCTGCAGATCACTAGTCATTACCTTGCTGAGGGATGGAGTCTGTTATTAAACCAATTCTCATCCTTCTGATCCAGGTTAAGAATACTGGCTTCTCCTGACTTCCCTCAGAAAGACTGTTTTCTATTGCTTAATTCCATATATAGTTTACTTTTAGAATAAACATTTTAATCAAACTCTATAATTTGTGCAGGGCCAGACTAGGACGGGGTAAGTAAGACAAGGGAAACACTTGTCCAGGTGTAAAATTTAAGGGGGCAACAAAAGCCCACTTACTAAGAGAAATAGTAGTTTAATGTAATGTTTTTAAGAAATTAAAATTAATGCAAAAATTCATGGTGGACAAAATATCAAAATCTTAAATAAAAGGATGAGTATGAGATTACATGCATGGATTTTGGGCTAAGCATATCTAAATTCCAAGTCTTGATTTTGCTGCTTTTACTTATGAGCCTTGGAGGATTTATTCTCTCCAAATCTCAGTTTTTTTTACCTATATAATGAAATTACTATTTTCATTGGGTCCTTTAAAAGATTAAGTAAGATGAGCCATCAAATTGGTTAGCATGATGGGGTGCCTGGGTTTTTTGAGTGCCTATCAATGTTGTTGAAATTGCTCTTACCAGTGCTTTTGGAATTATGACTATAATTGTAAGCAAAATCAGCTCAGGCCTTGACTTTGAAAAACTTACATTCCCATAGGAAAGATAGACATTAATCAAGTAATCACAAACCCACATTTAAAAACACAATTGTGGTAGGTATATAATGGATGGGCAATGTTTCCCTGTGTAAATGCCAGTCTGAGATGTGTACACTACTGATCAGGTGAAATGGAGAGAGAGATAGCATTCCTAGATAGAGAATGCTTTTTTGCAAATGGTTTGATAAAGAAGCGTTTGAAGATATTGGGAGACGTCAATAGTTCTAAGGATGTCTGCTGGAGTTAGTGGCATAGAGGTCATTGGTCACCTTAGAGAGAGATAGGATTCTGGGTGCATCGGGCTCTCTGCTTGGCGGGGAGCCTGCTTCCCACCCCACCCCCCCGTCTCTGCCTGCCTCTCTGCCTGCTTGTGATTTCTCTCTCTCTTTCTCTGTCAAATAAATAAATAAAATCTTAAAAAAAAAAAAAAAGAAAAAAGTAAAGAAATGGAGATGACAAAAGGATCCATGAAGTAGCAATATTTCTATTACAGAAAGCATTTTCCCCCTAAGGTTCTAGATAGAGATAGGATAGAGAACAGAAGGAAGATTTTTTTGTTGTTTTTGTTGATTGCATGCTGGTGAAAGAGACTTGATAATGTTTAAAAACCACAGCAGGAAATACTCATTCCAGAGGAGGAATTGAATCCACAATGGAGAGGAAAACTAATCAATTTAGTCAAGTGTCTATGGAGACAAAAAGGAATGGGTTTCAAATCATCATCTCTACATAGGTGATGCAGATTATGATGCAGAGAGGGATAGAATGGGTACAAATATAGATGACTTGTGTGTTGGTAGTGAAGACAAAGGAGCAAATTCCCATCATAAAATCAAATGTGTACTTCTGTTATGATCACTATCCTATGATTGTGTAGTTCATGAGCTTGGCTTCAGCCCCAAGTATAAGTAGGACATCTTCTGTATACTATTTTGCTCAGTGACCAGGAGCTTTCTTTGCTCTTAGAATCATCCTGTGTGAAGATGGGAAAAAACATTCCCTATGAAGCAGTCATAGTGGCAAAGGAGAAGTTCCCCGCATTTCTGTTGTCTTAGTTTTCTCTTACCACTGTAATAATTTACTGCAAATTTAGTGGCTTAAACAAGACAAGTTTGTTATTTCACTTCCAATCTGTAGATTGGAAGATTAACACAGATCTCATCAGGCTAAGGTCAGGGTGTTGGTGGGTTGCATTCCTTTCCAGAGCCTCTAGTGGAGAATCTCTTTCTAGGCCTTCTCCAGCTTCTAGAGGCCATCTGTTCTCTGTGTCTCATGTTCCCTTTTCTCTACCTTCAAAAACCAGCAGTATTACTTAGGTCTTTTTAATGCTGTTGCTCAGGTTCTTTTTTCTAATTTTCTTATCTGATTTTAAGGATTCTTGTGATAACTTTGGGCCCACCTGTATTATTCAGAATAATCTCCCTATATTAAGGGTAGCTGATGACTAACCTTAATTGTTTAAGAAAACTTAACTTCCCTTTTCCATATAACATAATTTATTCACAGGTTCTGGAGATTAATATATGAACATCTTTCTTTTGGGGAATGGGATGGATTTGTCTACATAATAGTAGATTGCCTGAGACTTTGGGTTCTAACCGTGCAGTATTCCCTTAGTGAGGTTTTCTGACACAGGTGCTATGAAGACAGGCTGATCAGCTATCCCAAACTCTGACTCAGTATTGCTGAAATTTAAATGGCAATGATTGCAGGGTCCTTTTGGATTACTTATCTAGAACTTCTGAATTGACAGACCTTTTCTCAATCCACTCTTCTAACTTGAATCCTACTCTCCCACTCCACTACTTTCAGAACTTCTGGTTCCTCTGTATTACTCTGGAAGAACTCTGCTTTCTCTGGCAATCTCCATAGATTATGAATCAGACCAAATTGTGCTTCAATTATTAGAAAAATCTGTTACTCTTTCTTTAAACCTGGGATGTCTCTGTCTTTTGAAACCCAATGATTTGGATATCCACAACTTATGAAGGAATAAATAGAGGTAGGACATTGGCATTCTGATTCTGTCCTGGGGAAGTCATCATCCCTCACCCCCATACCCTGAATGGATTGAATGGAATGAACTCAATGATTCCCGAAACAGCTAAAAACAAACAAACAAAAGCCCAATGTGGTCTGATTGATCCTCTGTTAAGGGTCTCTCTGTCTTCTCTTTCTGACGTATATATTTGACATTATAACATATTAATATATATTATAAAGGGTTTTTGAGGAAAGGGTACAGATATCAGGAGGCTACTCAAAGTCATTCAGGCTAAAATTGTCTGTTTTTTAATGCCAAAGGCTAATTATAAATAACTGATGCAATGCTGTGCTCTGAAACTTACACTTCTCTTCTAGAAAACAACCATCGGCAAATAGTCCAACCTCTTGTGGAGTGTTAGACTAAATTATCCTTAGAAATCATTGCTACAGTACGTTGAGAGGAAAACGGAACTTTTGCTCATCTACCTATTAAGCTGCAGGCCTTGGAATAATGTCCCCTATATCCTGTGATGCAGGACAGAAGGCTTGATAGGCTTGTCTTTTAAATAAAAGGGATGCTTTAAAAGGAGAGAATATGTAATGAAGAGCAGTTAGAGTTGAGATTAGACCATAAAGATGAGCTGTTGGCTTCTGGAAGCAACATCTGGAGACTGTTGGCGCTTGGGATTTGTATAAGCTTCTGTTTAGAGTTTGAGAAGCAAACATGGCCAACAGAAATCTTTGGTGGAGTTGCTATCCAGAGCTGAAAGGCAAGGTTTATTTATAGCTCTAATATATTAAATATTAATTTCTAATTAATTTCTATATTAATCTGCCTAACTGACCAAGCCACCCTTGTGCCTCCAATGAGCAGATTAATAGCAGATTCATCTAGATAATCAGTATTTCCTAGCCTAGAAAAAAATTAAGAATATTGGTTTTTCTTTTTTTACTTCCTTCTTTTGTTTTTTTCACCCATCTGAGTTGTAAAATTTTTCTCTTGACTAAGGTAGGAGTTAGTGAATGGACTGGATCTGTTTGTGATACCCATAAACAATTTGGGACTTGCAACAACACAATGACAATGAATGAAAGCTTGGTAGATTGAGAAGGTCAATTCAGGAAATAAATCTTCCAGGCTAAAGTCGAGATTGTCAGAGAATATAGAAGGAGTATCATCAGGCAATTCAGAGGGCTTACAGCAGGGTAAACATGTAACACACACAGTTTCTAATAAGAGACAGACAACTCTTATGGTAATAGAAGAGCTTGATCCTGGTAGGATTAGGCCAGATAAGAGTGCAGTGGTATATGAACTCTCATATGCACTATGTGTCTTCTGTACCATACACTATTTTAATTCTGAATTGATTTGCCTTCATTTATAGTCTGCATTGTAAGGGCTCCAAAGCCTTTTCCTCTTTGGAGTATCTTTACCTCATGTCCTAAAATACTCTCTCCAAAGGCACAACTCTTTCTGAAGGTACCTTCTTTTGTGTTTCTCCTCTAGCATTTGATCTGCTGCTTGTACATAAGACTATACCCAGTAAATTGTGGTGCCTGGATGATTTAAGTAACTTTCTTTATAAGTTCCAAAAAGTCTTATAAAACACACTAAGTAGGGATGTAGATGTGAAGAGGTAGACAGTAGCCAACACCTATAATAAAAAGGCATCGCTTTTTAAAAATGATGCCATTGAGTTTAGAATAAATTGGGAGAAATAATTCACCTTTATGATGGATTAAGACAGTCCTACTAATGAGACATGCAAATGTTGATGACATATCTTCTAAAATGCAATTCGGTAAGGTAATAGAGTTGGTCAATAAATCAACTTTGAACAAAGAAGAATGACCATAAAAATTTAGTACAACATAAATTAAATATATGTTGTTGAAAAGATGAACTCTGAGATTATGATTAATATAATTAATTGTTTGATTTCAATATAATGGGGGTTTTAGCCTCATTATCCTGGGATTAGAAAATGAAGTTCGTAAAATATATTTTTATCCCAAGCAATGATGCTGCAACATAATATCAAAAGTGGAAATGCAGGGTCAGAGTTAAATAATAAGAATTTCCAAAGATAAGAGACCTAGAGGCGAGTTTCTCTTCTATTTCCAAGTAATGTAAGGCAAATCATCTTTGGTTGGGAGGTTTCAGATCTACCTCTAATTTAACAATTCAAAAAGATTTATTGAGTTCCAAATTTATTCCAAGCATTTTTGAGGCAGGTGACCATCAACCCGAAATGGGTTTTTTTTTGCCTTAAAAGTCCCTTTCCATATCTAGATTTTGTGATTTTACTACTTATATCTGTGCTTTGCAATACTCAAACCTCATGAAACTGTGTTTTAAACAAAGGTGACACAGAATCACAATATATACCCAGATCAGAGCAGTGATTCAGGTGTGCAGAACTTATTCTCCAACTGCTTGGCAATATCTTTTAAAATTTCTCCCACACTACCCCCAAAGAACTCTGTGCTATAGTCAATTACAATTTAATATGAACTTGACTGACTGACTGACCTAGACTACATTCATCAATATTAGTTTAGTAGAGAAGAAAAGTAAATAATGTAGATGTACTATCTGAATATATATATCTTTCCCTTGCTCCAAATCTATCAATGTTTTCATACTTTGACAACATCTGTTCTTGGCCTTCAAGGTAGTCCTTAATTTGGCCTTACTTCCCCTGGGTTAGTCAAATTTCCTACTACTCCTTAGCACAATACTGAAATAGATTGATTTTCCTTAAGAACTCAGCCCTGATTCTTGCCATAATACATCTATCCAGATGAATGCATTGTTTCATGAAGTCATCTCCATTCTCTTCCTAATTCTTTTTCAGGATCAAGTATCAGTCCTTGACTGAAATCTACCAATTCCATTTATGTAAAGTCTAATGAATTAAGCACTAAATTTTACATTGCTTTATATTACTTGCTATTATTTTATGTACAGCTCTTTTGGCTCCTGACTATTCTCTTGATAGCCATGTGTAATCACCATAAGAAAAACCCTTGATTTTCCCTATCCTTCTTTAACAAATTTAACAAAGCCCCTTAAAATTGCCAGAATTTAATTTACATAGTGCTCAAAACTTGGTGATGCCTCCATTTTGAATAATGTGGTCTTCAAAGGTTTTCCAGTTGACCCAAATCATGAAGACCATGAGACATAACTTCAAAATAACTGCTTCAGCACTGTTCACATTTTCTGTTGCCTTTAATTCCAGTCTTCTTTGTGGAGTTTTGGCCTAAGGAATCCCTAAGTCTATAGAGATATTCCAGTTTTATTCACACATGGCACACCTTATACCCAACTTTAGAGAAAATCTAGGTATCCAAATCATGATGTCAAAAGGGGATAAATTTGATTGAACATAGTGTTAACATCCAAGGAAATCAGATTTGATGACTGGATCCTAAGAATGAGAATTTCTAGGTGATGTCAGTGCTCTGAAATCAGAAAGAGAGCAGATGGGGATGATAGTTACCTAAAATGTCTGGAAAAGATGGTTGAGACCTTAAGAATTAGAAGCTGACAAGGGCCAGGCAACTAGCAAGGTTTTAGGGGGACCTGGGTGGTGCAATCAGTTAAATGATTGATTTTTGTTTTTGGCTCAGGTCCTGATCTCAGGGTTGTGATCTCCAGGTGTGCTATTGAGCCCCAGGGAAGGCTCCATGCTCATCATGGAGTCTGCTTAAGGTTCTCTCTCCCTCTCCCTTTGCCTTTCCCACTGGGTTCTCTCTCTAAAATAAATAAATAAATATTAAAAACAACAAACAAACAAACAAAACTAGCAAGGTTTTAGCCCCTGAAGAAGAGCTTGAATCCCAACCAGTAATGAGGGCAGAAATCCATACATTTGGACTAGGAAAGGGAGGCAGAGATGCAATAAGGAGCTGTGGATCTAGAGACAGAGGGGAATTTAGAACACAGACTCACGGCCTTCAGTGCTGAGTTTATAGTGGAATAACAAATTTAAATCACCAGGAAAAATGTCTTTCTTATACATTTTCTGCATAGTGGAGTGTCTCTGAACATGTAGTAAGCACTTGATAATGGATGACATGCAGTTGCATTTTTAGAGTGTTAAATTAAACCAGCCAATACTATTTTAAATTTTTATCTTCCCTATTACGTTTATCTTTTAATAGGATATTTGTATTTTCATCTTAAACATAGAAAATACCATCATTATTTTATTTCTTTTTTCACAAAGCAGAATTTTTTTCATTTTCTATGTTTAGCAAATAGTATGGATAATAATTTCAGCACGTTGTTCATCCATGAAAGCCTATGTATGGAAGGCAATAGAATAAAATCTTATAGGTGATGAAGTGATTTTTTTTTCTTACACGCAAGAATTATTCATGCTAAAATAAGTGTGGATTAAAAGACCTTCAGAAGTATATGTGTCACTGATTTAAATTTATTAATAAAAAAAATCTTTAGGTAGTGAGGGAACAATGACTGCAGCAAATTTAAGTAATAATATTTTCATCTCTCAGTGTTTTGTTTATATTGATAAAGTGTGTGATTTCTTACTGAAAACACATCTTATCCAGAAAACAAGTAGTAATAAAGTAATTAAAAACAGTAAGACTTTTTTTTTTCTTAAACAATTGTGGAATATTATGGTTGAGGCATAGTAAAGAAATCTGTTACCAATGATGTCAATATTATACCAATTTCATTTCAGACCAAATCTATGTAAGTGTGGACAAAATGCTTTCTGTAACACAGAGATGTTTTGAAGCCATAGTTGACCATCTAGGAGTTACAGCACTGATAGAATTGGTGGAAATCTCATATTTTAAAGACAGAAGAATGGTTTATTGTGTCCTTTAAAATACATAAAGTACTTTCGTTGTGCTTTTGCATCCGAACCTAAGAAATATCTGAGGTAATGCATTGTACTTATTATAGTAATACAGAGCCTGAGATTCAACCATTTAATTGATTTGTCTCAAGGCATACTGAATTGCAGAGTCTAGACTCAAAACTCAAGTTGTCAGCTCCTAAGCATTGTTGTCCTTCTCTTATAATAGCCTGTGTCCTTTTGTCATAATAGTCTCTGTCCGAAGGCTGAAGATGTAATTGGATAAGGCCTTGTGCTATGGAAAAACATGCCAACAATTTTCTAGGTTTTTAAATAGATTTTTGGATCAACATCATACTTTGGGGTTCCTATTTGCACTTATAGAACACAGGTTGTCAAAACCATAGGTGGTGTCTGCTTCACGGAACCTAGAAAGGAACGTGAGGAGGGTTTCTGGTGTGATGGTTGTACGGGTGTTTTTAGTTTATGAAAAATCCATTGAAATTCACTCACATATGTGTGTTTTCTGTATGTGTATGTGTATCATGATTTAATAAAAATGTAAAAGGTCATTCAGTTTATTATGTTTGAAAGGCAATAGACTTTGTAAACATTGTATTATGCAGATTTTAGGGTCTGGAACGGGAACCATATTTGTTGCTTGGTTATTAAACCCTTGAGTATATTTAAAATACCTATATCCCTTATAAGTCACACACATGGTGGAATAAAAATAATACAAATGTTATACACAATATCAAAAAGATTTAGAATTGTTCTTGGGAGAACACATGACTATATACATCATGAACAAATCAAGAGGTAAATGCCTAGGAAATTAATGTTAGAGAGAAAATTCCCAAGTTGAGCTACAAATAGAAATTGAAAGGACAATGTTGAGTTCCTAACCTGAGACATGAGATAAAACATTCTGAATAAATGCCTTGAATGTTGTAACAGACACAGTCGTTCCATACTGCCAAAGATGATTTAAAATGCATTCACATCTTGCTGAGATATTATCTATCATATATAAGAAATTTAAGCCAAAATACCTTACTTACCAAAAAATACCTTTTGCGACAAATGTGAAACCAATGTGAAAATTCAAGGTCTCAACAAGATTTTGCTCAGTAATGAGATAGTTTGATACCATCTATTTAAAAAAAAAGATAGAAAAGAAACTGCCTCAGGATTTGAAGGCTGATCTTATGAAGAAAAATATATATAAAATGGGCAAAACTTGTTAATTGCAGTTCCAATCTGAGATTTGACTTCACAATTTTGATATCTTTGTTACTGACAACAGAAATTACCTTGCTTGTATATTGGTTTTGGAAATAGATGTCATACTCAGGTTGAGAATTTAACATGAGGTAAAAACATAACATTTTATTTCATATAAGAAGCAATTTTAAGTATATAGCATAACTTCATGCATTTATAAGAAAGGATGCTGCTCTTTGGGGTAATTCTGACCTTGTTTAGAGCTGTGAGAGAAAAACCTGTGGGCTAAAAGCAAGTACTGAACAAAGAAGTGTAAAAAATACGGAAAGATAGACCTCATTGTTTCTGGTCAATTTGAGGAGAGTGAATCTTTGTGTGAACTATATAGATGAATGAGGCTGGAAAGAAATATGAAGACCTGGTTATAGTTCTTGGGATCTTTCTTTTCTTATTTGGTAAATAAAGGTAACATCATAAGGACGTCCTATTCTACTTAAAACATGGAGGCTGAAAAGAATAGAAATTACAAGATTGAAAGAATATGACCAGCTTATTTTGTTCACTCTTGACTCAATCATAAATTCTTTCTAAGAAAGACATACTAAATTCAGTTGAAAATGTTAAGAACTAAAGTTAAGATGTGATTATTGCTATTGACGTTAGACGGGCAATGAATGTAAAATGTCTGAGTGCCTCCAAACAACAGCATCCAAGGTCACAAAATAATGGATAGTAGGGTTTCTTATCATCCTCAGGAAACTGATAGTGTATGGACCTTATTTCAACTTTCATATTTTCTGGAGATTAATTATTAAAAGTTATGTTTATTACTAACATGAGATATTTAAAAAGGAAACTAGTTTTGAATCTAAAACTGTCCTAAAAAGTAGTCTAGTATAGGGACGCCTGGGTGGCTCAGTCACTTAAGCGTCTGCCTTCCGCTCGGGTTGTGATCCCAGTGTCCTGGGATCGAGTCCCACCTCAGGCTTGTTGCTCAGTGCAGAGCCTGCTTCTCCTCTGCCCCTCCCTGCACTCGTGATCTCTCTCTCTCTCTCTCTCAATCTCTGACAAATAAATAAAATCTTTTAAAAAAATTAAAAAATNAGTCCCACCTCAGGCTTGTTGCTCAGTGCAGAGCCTGCTTCTCCTCTGCCCCTCCCTGCACTTGTGATCTCTCTCTCTCTCTCTCAATCTCTGACAAATAAATAAAATCTTTTAAAAAAATTAAAAAATTTTTTAAAAATAGTCTGGTATAAAAAAAGTGATGGTAAGGCACATAAAAGGACTGATATATAAAATATACATAGGAGAATTAAACCCAACAGAAGTAAACAACCCAATTAAAAAGTGGCAAAATATCTGAACAGATACCTCATCAACGAATACACAGATGACAAAGCATATGAAAAGTTAGTCATCGTAACTTCTCATTAGGGGATTGAAAATTAAAACAACAATGAGATGCCACCACATACCTATTAGAATGGCAAAATCTAATATCTGACAGCCTAAATGCTAACAAGGATATGGAGTAGCAAGAACTCTCATTCATTATTAGTGAAAACTTGAAACAGTACAGCTCCTTGGTGTTTACCCAAATGAGCTGACAAGTTAGCATCCATACAAAACCTTGGAAGTGCTTATAGCAGCTTTATTCATAATTTCCAACATTTGGAATCATTCAATAATTCAGGAAGTGAATGCACTAAATATGACCCACACATACAATGAAACATTCTTCAGCAATGAATAGAAATGAGTTATCCAGTCATAGATATGGAAGGATCTTAAATACATATTGCTAAGTGAAAGAAAATAAAATGTTTTTTGGTTTTGTTTTTTGAAAAGACTACGTAGCATATCATTCTAACTATATGATTTTCCAGAAGAACCAATGCTGTGGAGAGAGCAAAAATATTAGTGGTTGCCAGAAATTTGGGGAGAGGGAAGGGAAAAATGAAAAGGTGGAACACAGGATTTTTAGGGCAGTGTAACTACTCTGTATGATACTATAGTGGTAGACACATGTCATCTGTCAAAATTCATAGAATATATACAAAGGATGTATCCTAATATAAACTATGAATTTTAATAATAATGTATCAGGATTGTCTCATTGGTTATAACACATTAATCACACCAGTGCAACATGTCAGTTAGCTGGGAAACTGTGTGTGTGTGTAGGAGGAGAGGGCATATGGGAACTATCTGTACTTACTGATCAGTTCTTCTGTAATCCTAAAATTTCTCTAAAAAACAGTCTATTAATTTTTAAAAAGTGAATTTTGTTATTAATAATTTGTTTCCACTATCAATTTCCTCTTCAAATATTATCGACTTCACAGTTACACAAAGAACCACTCATCTGGGAGCTTTTATCAAGTCTTAAGTGGAAGCTTTGGCTGAATATATTAAATATAAGCCTTAGGATATGAATTGCTGAGGAAAATATTCTAAGTTATGAAGAAAAATTTTTTAAATTAACAAAAGTTAAAGGAATTTTATTTCTCCCTTTTACACAGCTCTCAAAATCATCAGTTCCACAGAAAATAATATAGCAATGTAAACATAGTTTTTAAATCATAGCAGCTTTTGAATCATGTTTATCTCGTGGAAAGGTGCAGAGATCTTTGTTACATATCTAGAAATCCTACCCTGTTGGTAATTTTATGTTTAAGCGTGTTGATGAAACCATTTGTACTTCCATTTAATTATAATCTTGAGGCTGCAAATCAGCCTAATTTCCTCCAACAGTTTCCTTCCACCAACACACCTAATAAAACAGTTCATACTTTAGTAAGAAGCTATATAGTCCACTATACCTAGGGACATAGGGAAGATACGTTTCTGGGACAGACAACAGCTTATTTGTCAGAGCTGAAATCTAAGAGGGTCTTAACTGGGTTATTGTCAGAGAGGTGGGGTTGGGTCATTACAGAGAGTGCAGGGAAAGAACATGCAGGAATGAGTACAATTTCAATGAAGTGGATACAAAGGGCTGAGTAGATTCCTGTTTCCATGTAGAGATAAGAATTGTTTTGAAGGAGAGCAAGTCTAAGTTAAATAAGCATTAGGAGACAATGTTAGCATCTGAAAGCTAGGATTGCTTCAGCATTCCCCTTAGGCCTCTTCAAGGCTGGTTAGCATGCATGTTATATTTTCTTCTTCCATCAGCTTTTAGGAGTGTAGCAAATAAAAAGAAAGACAGGAGTTGTTAAAAGCCTTTCCAAATTCTTTCTCTGCTCTCATAGACTCCTTCCTCACCTTTCTCCCAAACTCTGTCCAAATCTATATTCAAATGCATTGATTCTTATTTCTTCGAATGATCTCATTTCCTTGGACAGGTTTTGAATGATCTAGGAAGCACGCCTGTGCTCAAAGAGCAAGAGTATTAAAAGTCACACCATAGTAGTGATGTTAACATTTATTGAACACTTACAATTTGCTAGAAATTCTAAGAGTTTTTTACATGAAGAGTCTCATTTAATCTCTTACCTCTTATTACTCTCATTTAATATTTAAGTAAATGGAGTATGGAATGGTCACATCTCTTTTTAAAGTCACACAACTAGTGAGAAAATTAAGATTCAGACCTAGATAGATTAATTTAGGAGGTCACATGTTTGACTGATAAATGAAACTGTCCCACTCTAGTACTGTATTTTGTCTGTTTTTTGTTGTTGCTGTTTTTTGGGGGTTTGTTTTTTACCTCTTATTTTCCACTCCTGTGCAAAAGCTTGCTCCATTATGCCTACCAGTGCTGAATCAGTTAAACTAGTGTTATCAAGTCTCCTAACTATGAATGTAGAAGAAAAATCTGAGGAGAGAACCTGCATTAGTTTTATCGATCGGCTTTTGCAGAATTGAAAACAAAAAGCCATCTTGAAGCACATCAATAGAATTGTGATTTCCCCTGTGAGAATTTACTGCATTGGCGTTCTGATTTGTTCTCTTCTAAAGAAGGAGCACAGAAAAAAATTATTAGGTACTAAAATAGGCTGGCCCTGATAAATTAGTGACAGTTCCACATATCTTTCTAGCGTTTTGTTTTCCCCAACTCATGCTAGCATTATTCATCCTGCACTTTAACAAATTATAAAGGGTTTATTCAGATTGACTCTTTTTTTTTTTTTTTAGAAATTAAGGCCCTAGGACATTGAAGCAGCATACAAATTACAAGTCATTAAATGAAGTTCTTCCATTAATATATATTTTACAGTTTAGCTTTTCTTTCATCCCTTCTACCTTAAATCCATCTATGTTCATGAGGACATTGATATGGCTATTGCATATCCTAGTTATGCGATGATGACACTGAGTTAATAATGGTGAGATGTTACTGCTTTCAAGGAAATTTTTGGAATGTAAAACTATACATGTATTTCATACACACACTGTATATATACATATAAAAATACACATATGAGAATATGTATATACATGAGAATTACACATAAAATTCATACATATGTGATATACATGTTTACATATATATGTACACACACAGAGAGACATGTACACACATGCACATACACACATGTGCACATGAGAAATTTCAGAGCCTAACCTGATGCCTGCCACAAGTCAAATGTGTTTATGCAAATCAGTTTGCCATTTTTTTGCTGAAAAATTAGTTTTAAGAAGGTAACAATTCAAATTTGCACATATTGGAATCAGCTAGATCATCTATAAAATGTATCTTTCTCAAAAAGAGTTCAAGAGATAACCCATACATTAAAAACAATAACAGCAACAAAGTGGTTGTATCCATTTAAGAAAGAGAGAGAGGGAGAGAGCACAAGCAGGGGAAGCAGCAGAGGGAGAGGGAAAATCAGGCTCCCTGCCATGCAGAGAGTCCTGCTTGAGCCATTGAGTCCTGATTGAGCCATACAGGGCTCAGTCACAGAACCCTGGGATCATGATCTGTGCCGAAGGCAGATGCTTAACTGACTGAGCTACCCAGGCACCCGAAGTGTTTTTATCTGAAGTGTTTTTCTCTGTTGAGGTCTCCTCTTTGGAGGGCACCTTGCAGTTTTGTGTGTCACATTGCTCAGTGGAAGAAAAGTT
The DNA here is from genome assembly GCA_002007465.1 of Ailurus styani. NCBI lineage: Eukaryota > Metazoa > Chordata > Mammalia > Carnivora > Ailuridae > Ailurus > Ailurus styani. The sequence continues at coordinate 3,258,020 of LNAC01000162.1, read as the reverse complement.
TAGAAGACTTGTTTGCAGATAGTTTGATGCCTTGTAAGTCACTAGGCTTTAATGATCTCCACCTTACATGCTCATCTACACGGCTTGCCCAGCTTTCTGGCTACCCGGAAGCAATAGTTTCCTAGCTCAATTCTGGAAGTTATCATTTCCAATGGGAACAAGACACTGAGTTCAGGGATAGTGCAGCCATTGGCTGAGGACCACAGACACTGAAGCCAAACAGCATTCCTTTTCTCACTTGATGGAGCACAATATGCCAAAGAGAAGTGGAGGGAGCATCATTGCTTGGTTAAAAAGTATTGAAAAGTCATGAGATTTGGGGAATCTTTCTAGCATAGGATTTCTTTAGAATTTGGATTTTCTATTTGAAATATATTTAAGCTTTTTTTTTTTTTAAAGATTTTATTTATTTATTTGACAGAGAGAGAGAGAGATCACAAGTAGGCAGAGGCAGGCAGAGAGAGAGGGGGAAGCAGGCTCCTTGCCGAGCAGGGAGCCCGATATGGGCCTCGATCCCAGGACCCTGAGATCATGACCTGAGCCGAAGGCAGAGGCTTTAACCCACTGAGCCACCCAGGCGCCCTGAAATATATTTAAGCTTTGATGTCAAGTCAACCACTCCATTTTAAGCATTAGGATAGAATTGGGAATCTTTCTTTGCTTAACTTTTTCCTCTATTCAGAAGTGCCTTATTGGGTGTAGAGAGTGTTTTTGAGAAAAGTCTGTGAAACTACAAGTCCTTCTGAGTTGACCTTTTTGGTGAAGCAGTGATCTGATGCCACTGGATGAGAGTAAAATGGTTTATGCTTCGTGCTTTTAAAATGGGTTATAAACAACATGAGGCTGCCTTTATTCAATTAACTTTTCTTTTTTAACAAACACCATCTGTTTGGGCTTGGCAAGTCTCCCACAGGAGAAAGGAAAAAAAAATGATATCCTGAAATAGAAAAGAGAGTATAACTTTTTCCTTCATAATTGACCCTGGTAATTTACTGAGGTTAGGTTATGCTGGTTCAGAAACACAGCTTATAAGTTTGTGGCACTAATTTAGTTACTTAGGTTTAGTTACTTGGTGCAAAAGTCTGACAGATTAAAAATAAATATTTGAAAAGCCATTTCATGTTGACTACCTTATCTGTTTTTCCCAATAGAGATGATGGATGAATGATCTTCATATTCTGTCCTCCCATTTTATAGGTTAGGAAAATGAGGCAGAGATGTTGGTGCTTTTTAAAAGATAATATCGGGAGCAAATGATAGAACTAAGTCTCAAATTTAGGTTTTCTGGCTACCAATCCCATCTTATTTCCATTCCACTCTATCGCTGGGCCAGTAGAAATGACATGAGCTTTATTGGACACCATCAAGATATGAACTTTATGAGGGCAGTGTCAGAGTAAGAAGCACCAACTGCTTCACAACTCTGACCTGTGTGGCACATTTTGCACATCACAAGGGTACAGGTAGGAATGGTGAAGGGATCATGACTAAGCAGGCTGCCTCCAAATAGAAATTTGCTGAGACTACTTGATGGAAATAGTCCAACCATTTTGGAATGTTTGACCAATAGCCTGGATAATGGCAGACACAAGAGAGTCAGCAAATGTAAAAAACACAGCTGCTCGGGTTTTGATGAGATGACTTCTTTCAGCATCATCAATTATTGGGGATGATCAAACTTAAATTCTGAAAGAAATGAGGCTAAAACTAAATGAAATGAAGAGTAGGCAAAAGAACAGTTAAGATGAAAGGAATAATCCATGGTGTGATCATGATTTTGGTGGCTGCTTGCTGGATGTATTCTTTTTTTACTTTGTAAGCAGTAGAAAGGAATTGTCAAGGGCTCTGCCTGAGGTGCTTCCAACAGAACTATCCCTGGCCAGAGTTCACTGCTGCTGATATGGAGGGGAATCTGTCTCTGGGTCTAGAAAAATCTGGTGGAGACAATAATGAGGACAGTCTCAGGCCAGGGATTCTGTGCCTGCGTGGGGGGTAACTGTTGGAGTTCTTCTTTGCCTACAGATAGGACTAGAGAATTCAAAGATCCACTGGCATCCTAAGTGACATTGTGCTGATTCCTAATACATTGTCTCTAAATTAAAACTGCAGCAGTATTTGAAATTAAATTTTTCGTTTGCCTTTCTGAGTGCTGAGCCTGGAATAATTTAAATATGACTGAGATTGAAGTGCTGGGTGACCAGTGTATGGAACATTTGTAGGGAAGATGCATTTTGTCTGAGTCTGCTGCACATCTTCAGCTGGCTATGGCTAATTCTCTAGAACATCCATAAAATAATCTTTCTTTAAGTCCTTTGCTCCTTATTCTAAATTCCTTAATGAGCAACACAGAGCTCTGTAATAGTGCTTGAAATAGCTCAAGAGGAAGTAAAATGGTTTATATGAGTACAATCTCAGCTTCAAGGACAAAAGTATATTAATTAATAGGAATGTATTTCAAAGTTCACTTCTAAAGCTTTCCATTTCATTACTGTCTTGGCCAAAGTACAAAGTGATGATGATCTTTATTATTTAACTCCAATGGAACTGCCATCCACAGTTTCTGATATTCTTTTTTTTTTTTTTTGCTAAGTAGATAATCTTCCTTTTTTTTTTCAGTCTGCCTCTTTGAAAGAAAATGTGCTACCCTTCTTCTCTGATGTTCATCCTCTAGCCCTTCTTTCCCTATCCCCATTCTCCCTCCTTTATCTTCTTCCCTTAATCTCCTTACACATGCTGTCGCCCACCTCACCTTTTCTCTCCCTCTGACCTTCCCTTTCCTCTTTGTATCTTTGTGATATTTACTGTGCATCATTTAGGTTCTAGAAAGGGAAAGGTCATGTTTTTTTTTTTTAAGGTCATGTTTTTAAATAATCATAATATGAACTGGTAAATAGAAAGTCATAAAAGAAAAACATATAGAATGCAATTCTTATTCACAGTAAAAAGCATTTCCCTTTAGCTTGGTGGTGGGGAAAGGATCAGTAAAAATTGATGGATGGAAGTTCTCTAAGTTGAGTCTTAAAGTACAGGTAGAATTTAGCCATGTGAGCATGTCAGGGCAAAGGAACTCTCTGAGCAAAAGCATGGAGGTAGGAAAGACTGATACTCCAATACTCCAACTGGAGGAGTTCAGTTTGTTTAATTTACTATTAAACAAAGAGAATAATAGAATGTGAAGATGCAAGGTCAGAATCAGAAAATGAAGAATTTAAATGCTATACTGAGTAATTTGAGGTTTACTCATTAAGTAAGGGGAACTGAGAAGATCATTTCTGTGGCTCATCAAGATTAACATGGCAGTGAGGTATAGGATGGTTTGAAAGTCACTGCGGTAATACCTCTTACTAGATTAACAAGGTCCTCTTTTCAACTTAATGACTGTTTTATGTTGGGTTTCCTGGGAAGAGATTTGGAGAAAAAGCTGAGTGTGCAGATTTGTTAGGGCCTGCTCTTGGGAACAATACCTGTGGAAAGAAAGGGAAAGGAGCACAGCTGAATATAGAGACAAATCTCCAAGAAAAGATATCAGACGATTTCAAGGGATGGTATGGCTCATTTGAATTGGGCTACTCATGGAATATGAACTGCCTTAGAAAGGGTCAAAGGGCTCAGGCAAGATGACTCTTCAGTGGACGTAATTCCTTGAAAAGCTTGACAGCTGAGTTCTGACAACAGTACTCCCCATAGTAGGTGCCTGGATGGCTCAGTAGTTAAGCTTCTGCCTTCGGCTCAGGTCATGATCCTGGGGTCTTGGGATAGAGCCCCGCATGGGGCTCCCTGCTCTGTGGGAAGCCTGCTTCTCCTTCTCCCACTCCCCCTGCATGCATTCCCTCTCTCTCTGTCAAATAAATAAATAAAATATTTTTTCAAAAATTATTAAAAAAACAAAAAACAAAACAGTACTCCCCATGGCCGAAGGAATAATTCCTTCGGTTCTGTCAGGAAACCTGGACGACACATCACAACATCTACTACAGTTGACTTGTTTATATCTTAATGTCTAAGATGTGTCCCGATAGAACCTTGAATATACTCTCTCAGAGCACATTATATTCAACATTTATTATAGGTTTATTTATTTGTCTTTGCAACTAAAAGGTAATCTTTGTGTGGGCAAGAACTGTGTCCTATGGTTCTTTGTATTCATACCATCTACGATGGTAGATAGGTGTTCAAGAAGTAATTTTTGAATGAAAGAATGAAAGAATTAATGGCTTTACTAAAATCATGCCTTTTCTAGGGGTGCCTGGTTGGCTCAGTCAGTCAGGCATCTGACTCTTGATTTCAGCTCAGGTCATGATCTCGGGGTCATGATCTCGGGGTTGTGAGATGGAGTCCCGGGTTAGGCTCTGTGCTCAGTCCAGAGTCTGCTTGAGATTCTGTCTGTGCTTCTCCCCCTGCTCATTCATTCTCTCTCTCTTAAATAAAAATAAAGGCTTTAATAAAATTAAAAATAAAATCATGCCTTCTCCAAATTAGGCATGACAGATTAAGTGTTTTGAAAATGCAAAAACAATCCAGTGATGCTTTAATACCTCAAGTCAACCATGTCTCAAATAAAATTCAGGGGAAATATTCCCTCTCAAGATGAATGATAGATTCCATTGTGTGGAGTATGCATTCATTTTAGGCATCTGATAGGAACAAATTGATATTTTTTCATTCTAAAGACAATAAGTAGTTTAGTACCTTAATGAACTAAGGTCTCCTGGTTTGTTAAATAAAAATAATTATTTCTCCATTTTTAATCTTTTTAGGGTAAGTCTTGGTTTAGGCAGGCTGCCTTAAAATGTACCCTAGTATCCACCATGCATTTCCTAATTTCTGAAGTTGGCACTCATTTGTAAAGTTGTTAGCCATTGTTGCTAATGTCTATGTGCTTTCGTTTTAAGGTATTGCTAAATATTCAAGCTTATTGAATGAATCAGCAAAGTACAAAAAGAAATTGTTTCCTGGAAATTATTTGAAGACACAAATGAGAGGAAGATATGATTCCTGTATTCTTAAATCTACATCATTCTTGATAGATAACACTTACAAATTTAATCTCCTCAGGAATAACCACAAAGCAATGTACAATGAGTACTAAGTAATGGTGAATAATTAAGAGGGAGGGAAGCATGAAAAGGACTAATCAAAGTGACAGTAGTTTACGGAGAAAAGATGTGGTATTTAAAAAGAGGGCTTCAAAATTATTTAACTCTTCTTGCAAGGAAAGATAGAGTTTATGTCTTCTCACTTTGAACATGGACAGGTTTGTGACTACTTTGATGCAAGAGAGTATAGCTAAACTATGGCTATGTGACTTCTGAGGCTATGTCAGAAAAGATCATGTAGCTTCCACACTGTTCTCTTGAAACACTAGCTTCATGGAGATTCCATTTCAGGAGACTATCAAAACCCAGCCACCATGCTGTAAGGAGTCCAAACCACATGGAGAGGCCATGTTTTTTGTTGTTGTTGTTGTTGTTTATTGTGTTATGTTAGTCTCCATAAAATACATCATTAGTTTTTGATGCAGTGTTCCAAGATTCATTGTTTATGTACAACACCCAGTGCTCCATGCAATACATGTCCTCTTTAATACCCACCACCAGGCTCACCCATCCCCTCGCCCCCCTCCCTTCTAAAACCCTCAATTTGTTTCTTGGAAGTCCACAGATTCTCATGGTTCATCTTCACCTCCAATTTCACCCAATTCACTTTTCCTTTCCTTCTCCTAATGTTCTCCATGTTATTCCTTATGTTCCACAAATGAAACCATATGATAATTGACTTTCTTTGCTTGACTTATTTTACTCAGCATAATATCTTCCAGTCCCATCCATGTTGATGCAAAAGTTGGGTATGCATCCTTTCTGATGGCTGAGTAATATTCCATTGTATATATGGACCACATCTTCTTTACCCATTCATCTGTTGAAAAGCATCCCAGCTCTTTCCAGAGTTCGGTTATTGTGGACATTGCTGCTATGAACATTGGGGTACATATGGCCCTTCTTTTCACTACATTTGTATCTTTGGGGTAAATACCCAGCAGTGCAATTGCTGGGTCATGGGGTAGCTCTATTTTTAATTCTTTGAGGAATCTCCACACTGTTTTCCAAAGTGGCTGCACCAACTTGCATTCCTACCAACAGTGTAAGAGGGTTTCCTTTCTCCACATCCTCTCCAACATTTGTTGTTTCCTGCCTTGTTAATCTTTGCCATTCTAACTGGTATAATGTGGTATCTCAGTGTGGTTTTGATTTGAATTTCCCTGATGTCTATGATGATGAACATTTTTTCATCTGTCTGCTGGCCATTTGTCTGTCTTCATTGGAGAAGTGTCTGTTCATGTCTTCTGCCCATTTTTTGACATGATTATCTGTTTTGTGGGTGTTGAGTTTGAGAAGTTCTTTATAGACCTTGATATCAGCCCTTTGTCTGTACTGTCATTTGCAACTATCTTCTCCCATTCTGTGGGTTGGAGAGGCCATGTTTTAATACTGTGGTCAATAGTCCCAACTGAGCCGCACTGATAAATGAAGAAGACATCTTGGAAGTGACACACCTCCAGATAGATGTTACAGCCCCCATCATTTGAGTCTTTCTAGTCAAATCCCCAGACATCATGAAGCAAAAAAAGTCAATTCTATTGTGCCTTTCTAGATATCCAACCTAATGATTTTGTAAGTACAATTAAATGGGGTTGTTTTATGCCACTAAGTTTGGAGTGACTTATTAAACAGTGAATATAAGGGTAACAAAAGGCATTATGAAGAACTGTATTTAAAAAAAAATATTCTTATTGTGCTCTCAAACACTAAGTTGCTTTATTCTGGAAATATCATACATTTTTAATTTCTCTTGTTCAGTGAAGTAGCTGATTGCAATGGGGTGAGTTACTGAGGCACAATTTCCTCATACTAGTAGACAACAAAAGTGGCAATTATAATTAATCATAAATTTAATGACATAATTTGAGAGCTTCCTTTGTGTCAGGTATTGTGCCAGATGCCTTATATGAATTATTAATTTATTTTTAAATATCCATCTTATTCCTCTAAAATAGGAATTATCATTATATTTTACATGTGAATATAATGAGATTTAAATACTGCATAAGTAAATGGCCCAGGGACATTCATATTTTCTATTCGGAGAGAGCTGGGAAGTGATTTAGGCTTGGTTAACACCAAAATCCGAGGTCTTAACTGCAATTATATAGGGCTTTTATTCTTTAGATAAAGTAGAAAAATATATAAGTGGAAGATAGTATAAAATTGCTTCTGGTAATACTTCCCGTGTATGGGAAAATAATCAATGTGCCATGATATCTTAGTAACTTTTCGTACTTCAATGCAAAATTTGGTGCAGAAAACTCTAGCTTGAACTCTCTTCCACAATATTTAGTAAGAGTAGGATCTTGAATGCCTATAAATGCTGCATAAATTCAAGAGGATGATCTAAAAAGAATTCAACCAAGCATTGGCCCTTGAAGATAAAGACTTCTCATAAAGTAAAACGAATTATTGTTCTTGCCCATTGCACTAAAACTCTAATATGACAGTAACCAGAAAGCTGAAAAAAATCATTTCAAGTAGGCCCTTTTTGTAGCTCTGGCCCTACAGATTGATTTTATATGCAGGTTTAGCACTCGGCAGCTGCCAAAAGCCATCAGTGCAATAGCCCATTCAGAGGAACACAAAATTTGAAAAGAGGACAGCCGGCAAGGACATGCTATAAAAGGCAAAGGACAGATATGAGAAAGATCTGCTGGCCCATTCTCTCAATCTGGACATTTACAATATCTAAGAAGAGAAGAGAAGACAGAAGAAAGACTAATATCAACTTTAAATGTGTGAAATAGAGATCATCTGCTCATTAAATCTTTATGTCTTTCCAAGAGAACTTGGAGTTAAAGAGAACTAGTTGAAATTGTATCATTTAAAGTAAGAAATCCCATTTGGTGTGGAGATGATGAGATTCTAGAAACTAGATGTATATGAGAAGTGATGAGATCCCATGATAATTTGAGTATAGCCCTCTTTTAGAGATGGCTTGAGCAAGGGAGGGAAGCAGTAGATGATTGAGATGATCATTGGAGATAATTCTAACACCTTTGTCTTGTGTTGAGATGTTATAAAGTTAGGGTGTTTACTTCAGGAATTATGAAGTACTGGTATGAAAAGGACACTTTAATCTTAACTTGGAATCTCATAGGGCTTTTACAATGTGAATCTTTAAATACAGCATTGTTGTGTGGATTTATGTGTCTTAATTCTCAAGGTAGCTCTATATGTATCTCTAGAAAAGATCTACTTTTTTTTAAATGGAATTTGCCATGAGGTAAACATCGATTTAGATGCAAAATTTTGAAAGTAATGGAAAATTGAATCCGTAAATATTCACACTTTTATTTTTATAATTCAGAAGGAATATCCCCTGATATTGTTGGTGGTATTTAACAAGACATCAGTGATAGCTTTAAAAAGACATAATTCAAACCACCCAACGTTCTAGATAATGAAGGACTTAGGGTGTAACTGAGCAGAGTGCCAGTGCACTGACCAGAGCCATGTGATACTGGAGCATGGACCACTTTCTGTGATGGATCTGATGTTCACAATATGGCATCCTGGTAGACTAAAGTGGCACTAGGAAAGAGACCGTGGAGCCTCTGATATGGCTTGGATCCAACTGTGCTCTGCAGGCTTCAGTAAAGCTTGACAAAGCATGCTGTCTGCATGCACGTTCAGATGTGCTTAAAGATCTAAGTAGTGTGAGCTCTGGAGTGACTCTGTAGCAAGGTGGAGTGGGAATTACAGATCTCCTTTTAGTGATTTCTTGTTTGGAATTATTTTATGGTATCTATATGCTTACTGCCAATAAGTTCAGATTCAGCTTAGAAGGCCAATAAGGCATCCACATATTTGAATCAATACAGCACGTTATTGAGTAATTACAGTACTTTTCAAAGGAGGTGAACTGTGTGGATTTTAGGTGGTAAATAATGAATGATACTAATATTAAACAATACACAAAACTTGTGGGGTGGTGGCAGGTTATTATAATAACGGAAGCCTCCAGCAGAAATATTAAGCTCAACACACTGATTTTTATTGCCATTCTAGATCAAGGCAAGAGAAAAAGTCTGATAGCAGAGCAATGCATTCTAAGACGGAGTTTGTCAAAAATATGCCTATCTGGATATTAGTAATGACCCTTTTAAACATTTGACCACAGGTGGAACTGATTTCCCCGCCAGAGTTTTCTTCATTTTAGTTTAGCAGTAAGCAAAACAAAAAAGTGCTTGCCCAGTGTTTGACAACTCTGTGAAGTGACAAGCTGAATGATTTAGAGGCTTCCCAACAGTGACATTTTTTTCTTGCCTTTGTTAATACTACAAATAATTGGGATGTTAATCCCTATTCCACTGAATTGAAGCTGTGTCAATTTAGTATAACTTACTATGCATGGTATTTTAGCTGATTTTAGCATTCAAGAAAGCTATGTTGTCCTATTGAATAGAGAAACCATTTTTAACACCCTTATAGATTTCCTTTGGAAAGAGTTGAGTTTACAGGGAGTTCACTTCAAGTAGTCACTTCAATCACCCCTTGTTTGCAGTCAGTGCTTTGGAAACAAGACTTAATAACATTTCCTTTAAAAATTTAAGAGTTCATGACTTACCTTAGTAATCTTTTCTTCTGTGTTAAAATTCTGATAGGCAAGATACTTTTTCTAAAAACCTTACCTGTAGTTTCAGTCTTTCTCTCTCTCTCTCCCTTTCTTTCTTTCTTTTTCTTTCTTATATCCTTATAAATAGAGAAAAATTTGTCCATCACCATTTATACAAAATCTTATACTCTACCTAAAAAGAAAATATATTTTGCAGGCTAAAGAAGCTGAGCTAGAACTCTATGTCATAAAACTACTTCTCAACCCGTATACACTCCTGCTTTCCATGTATTCATTTTCATGCTTGTATTGAGAGACTCTGACAAAATACAACACTCTTAAAGGATTAGTCCATGTTGGAGAATATGTTTAGACAACATTTTATTTTGATTTTATTTATTCACATTTGTAGCCATATTTATTTCCTTAAATGAAAATTACTTCAAAAATCTCAGTCTTGAAGACAACTATATGCTGAATAGGATTATATTTCAGAAATTCTGATATGACGTGGGGAGAGGATTCTCAGTTTATACTCTGGGAATGTCCACACACTCAGCAACTACACAGCTAAATTCCTTCTCACTGTGTGTCTTCATTTATGCTATTCTTGCTTGCAGTGTTCCTTCTGTTTTCTTTCTGTCTACACAAATCCCACCCAGACCAATGGTCTAGTCTCTATCTAGTTCATTCCCTCCTACAGTCCTTTTCTAATTAGCAAAGTATCTATTAACTTTCTCCTCCCCTAAAATTCTGCCAGTAAACCTTTAATTATGCAAGGTGTTTTGTGTTCTCTTAAGGTATTTACTGCATATGAATTTCCAAATAAACTCTTAAAGTCTTTGAGAGTTAAGACTCTGTCTTAAATGTCTGTTGTATATTCACAACAGTTAGCATAATGGTATAGTGCTTATGAACACTTGATAGAGTCACACAATCAATTGCTATCCTGAGTCCCATGGTTGATTTTTACAGTTAAATAGTGTGAGATAGAGTGAGTGTCACTTGGAATTTCAGAAACTCCTCAGAATTCAGACTCAAGTTGTAGTTGGAATTTGGAGGAAACATTCTATCAACCTCAACTTGTAGCTCTCTGATTTTATCAAACAAGCAATCAAACAAATAAGCAAAACATTCTATTCTCTTTTAGGCTTTCATACCTAAATTCTGACTACAAAATGTTAGCAAACCAAACTTGGTAAACAATTTTATAGAATGATCTTAAAATTTTTATCATTACATTAGCATCTGTAAACTTTGGGAATTATAATTTCTTTGGCACAATAATACTCTTACCCTCCAAATTTTTCTTTTGCTCCTTATAATTAGAAGATCCTAAAGAACCGTATTACTACTTAAAAATCCCGGTGCCGGCAAAGTCCGTGTAAGATCACTTTTTTCACTCCGTTTTTCTGATTGCCAATAATTTGAATCTGAACATAGCTGAAGTACTGAATAAAGGCTGTCCCACTTCACTTCACAAACACTAAATAGAAATTGTGACACTTCATGTTTTGATGACTGACTGTAAACTTCAAGGGCGCGGCTCTCAAGTTTCACACTGCTCTCTCTCCAGTGCTTAAACAGTCTCAGAAACAACACAAACATTCATTTTTCATGAATATGTTTATCTGTATTTCTTTGAGATTGCAATTATGTTCTGACTTTGTGATTTTGTTAATCAAAAACAGCCAATGAATCTTGGGAAGCAATGACTACCTCTTCCCTCTGGCTTTTAATTGATCTCAGCAACATTTGTTACTTCAATTCTCTGCCTGTCTTGGGTATTGCCTTTGAACAACTAACACTTTTTTAGATAATGTACTTTTGAGATTATTTTGAATCTTATACCAACCTAATTTTACATTTTATATTAAAAATAAAATTGTAGTTTTGAGTTATCTGCATTGTAGCGTATAATCTTCCACCAATATTATTTCCCTTTTTAACACGTGTGCTATATAGGCTGATGCCATCAAAGGCCAACATACTGCCTACTGAAGGCCAACATATTCCAAATGTTATACAGTAATGAGACCATGACAATTAGCAAATACTTTCATTGCTCTTGGTAGAACTTCATAGATCTTAGCAGCTGCCTTTTAACTTACTCCTCTTCAGAATTAATGACTTTGCTTTTGAAAGGCAGTATATATTTTTTCCCTCTACTTTAAACTCTTATTTGAATAAGAAATTCATCACACCCAAGAGGATAATTGCACAATGTCAGTGGAGGAATATCAATACTTCTAATATTCTCCATTACCCACTGTAGCGAAGATATGTCAAATAAAAAGTGTACTCTAAATAAAAAGAGGGAATGTACTGTGCAACCGTAGTTTCAAAATACATTTTTTAGAACTCCTCTTACAACTAGATTTCTCTGCCTAAGCTCTTCTTATTTAGAAGTTCTGGAGTCTCCACTGGGAGGTATGTATAGAGATTGTGCAGTTATTGATTTATAACAACAACAACAACAACAACAACAAAATACCATGTACCAAATTTACCAAAAATATATGATCACATTTTAATTATTTTTATAGTGACTTTGAAAGATAGATGTTATTTTCCCATTGTTTAACTGTGTAAACAGATGTTTAGAAAGGTAAAGTAACTTGCCTACGTCATAGAATTATTGTGTCATAACTAATGGCTAGATTGGAAGCCACTCTGTTTTACAGTAATCTGTGCATCTTGTTCAGCAATAGCCTCTCTCTGTTCTGGGCAGTTATGTTACACATCACTAACAGGGAGGTGCAAAAAAAATATGTATCGCTCAATTTACTTGATTGAAGAAGGAAATTAAATAGACAATATCATTGAGAGAAAAGAGACATTCCATACTTTTATCTCTCAAAAAATTATCCATTTTACAAGAAAGGGATTTAAATAGAATAAATTTAAGAGATGTTAGAGATTGGGAAAACATTATAGTCATTTATTCAGTCATTCAATCAGTAGGTAGTTTGAGTGCCTACTATGTGCCACCATTGAAATAAGGCACTGAATATGCAGTCGGATATGCTCAAAGCAAAGGTTTCTTCAGTGAAAATTACGCAGAAGTCATATAGGGTGACACATCAAAGATTTAATTATAGGGATTTCGGTGGAAATGCTGTACTAAAGCTCTCAGTTCAATTTTATGCAACAGTGTGGAATTCTGTATTGCTAGTGAGAGACAACACATTGACCGTGTTATGTATTGTCACTGAACTTACTGTTCTTACAGTGTCATATCAATATATAATTTGTTATTGTATGTTTTCAAATTTCATGGTCAATCTTCATATTCAATAATTGTGCTAATTCTACTTATTAATTCTAATAATTTGACTATAGATCATTTTGAATTTTATACAACTGTGTTGTCTGATATCATGAGTTTTGTCCTACATTCAAATTAATTCTACATTCAAATTAATTCAAATTACATTCAAATTCAAATTAATCTACATTCAAAATTTAATCTTACTTTTCTGCAGTGACTAGGACATTCAGTACTATGTTCAATAAAAAGGAAAGAATAGACATTGTTGTCTCATTCCCAGTCTCAGAAGTGTAACTTTTAATTTTCGCCATTAACTGAAATGTTTGCTTTGGGATATCTGTAGATACCACTTACAAGATCAACAAAGGACTTCCCCTCTATTCCTAATTTGCTCAGTTTTTATTGATGAACTATACTTTATTTTATCTTTCTTTTTTCTCTTTATTGTATTGATCACATCTTTGTTCTCTATTTTATTAATGTGGATAGCCAGCAACTGGTTTTACATACTTGGAATATACTGGACTTTTTGTGGTTTAATTTCCTGTTTATTTTGTGGGATTCATTTTGCTAACATTCAATTCATTTTTAAAAAGTTCTTTAATTGAAATATATTTGACATGTAACATTGTGTAAATTTAAGGTATACATGTTGACTTGATACATTTATATATATAATATAATTTCCATTGTAGTGATAATTATCACCTCTATGACCACATAATTATCATTTCTTTTTAGTAGAATAATTAAGATCTAGTCTCTTAGAAAATTCAATGATTATAATATTGTAGTCTATATTCATTATACTATGCATCAGAACTGTAGGACTGACTTACTACTCATTGCAAGTTTGTACCCTTCAGCACGTCTCCTATCCCCTTGCCTCCCAATCCCTGGTATAACCACCATTCTATTCTGCTTTTACAAGTTCGGGTTTTTTTAGATTCCACGTATAAGTTTTATCACACAGTATTTGTCTTTACTTGACTTATCTCACTTAGCATAATAATGTCTTCAAGGTCAATGTGTGTTGCTGCAAATGGAAGGATATATCTTCTTTCTCATGGCTGAGTAATATGTGTGTGTGTATACAAGCATATGAATAAGATATATATACACACCTATATCATGTATATATATGCATATGAATAAGGTAGATATATGTGTATATGTGCATATATATACATTTCACATCTTTATTCATCTATTGACAGACATTTAAGTTATTGTTTCCTTATCTTGGCTACTGTGAATAATGCTGCAATAAACATGAGAGTGCAGATATTTCTTCAATATTATGTTTTTATTTACTTTGGGTATATACTTAGAAGTGGAATTGCTGGATCATATGGTAGTTCTATTTTTAATATTTTAGAAACCATCATGTTGTTTTCCATAGTGGTTGAATCAATTTACATTCCCACCAACAGTGTTACAAGTGTTCCCTTTTCTCTACATCTTTGCCAGTGCTTGCTGGCATGCAAACTTTTAAGTATAAGATGAATAAGGTCTGGGGATATAATGCAAAACGTGGTGACTATAGCTGGTAACATTGTATTATATAATTGAAATTTTCTGAGAGTAGAATTTAAATTCTTGCCAAAAAAAGGTATATGAGGTTATGTGTTATGTGTTAATTACATATTGGGAATCGTTTCACAATGTATGCAAATATCAAATCACTGTAAGTTTACTTTAAATATTTTACAATTTTATTTGTCATTTATACCTTAATAATGCTGGGGGTAAAACTTCAATAAGTGATTTTGTCAGAAAATTAGAGCAGAAAATACAACAGGTTAACAGTAGAGGACAGAACAAAAGAAAATATATATCTTAATTGAAAACAGAGAAAATAAAATGGGAAATAAAGAAAAAGAATGTAAAACATGTAAGATTTCCACTGTCCAACACAATAGTAATTAGAATCCCAGAGCTGGAGGCAACAGAGAGAGGTGCAAAACAATATTTGAGAGTATATGAATTTGACAAAGCTGATAAAACCTGACCTTTAACAGAAATAATGAAATCTGGGTGGCTCAGTTAGTTAAGCATCTGACTCCTGGTTTTGGCGCAGGTCATGATCTCAGGGTCATGAGACTGAGCACCATTTCTGGCTCTGGCTCTGTGCTGGGCATGGAACCTGCTTAGGAATCGCTCTCTCCCTCTTTCTCTGTCCTTCCCTCTCCCCCTATTAAAAAAAAAATGAATGAATGAAACTTAGAAGAAAATAGGAAGATATCTAAACTGTGGGAACTTATATTTGTATACCTTATGCTGCTATCCTTTAAAATGAACATAAAATAAAGTTATGTTCAACAACAAAAAAAAATAATGAGAATTTGTCATCAGAAAACATGACTTAAAAATAATAAAGGATTTAGGTAAAAAGGAAACAATAATAGATGGAAACACTGAAACTCAGGTAACAATGAAGAGCAATGAAAAGATTAAATACATGGCTAAATGAAAATGAATATTAACAATAACTGTTTTGGAATTTAAAATATATATCAAAGTAATACAAAAGCCAAACAGGATTGAATAACTTAAAGGGTCCTAAGTTTCTAGCATTATTTGGGAAGTTGTAAAACAAATAGTACTGCACTGGAGCACCTGGATGGCTCAGTCAGTTAAGCATGTGACTCTTGATTTCTTCTCAGATCATGATTTCAGGGTTGTGAGATGGAGCCCTGCATCAGGCTCGGCACTGGGTGTAAAGCCTGCTTAAGTTTCTCTCTCCCTCTGCCCCTCCCTCATCTAAAAAAAGTAGTACTGAACTGTAATAAATCAGAGATGCATAAAATATATAAGGTAATCATTAAAAGAAAGACACATAGTTTGGAAATAGTTGATAAAGAACGAACATTGCATAATCAAAAATATTTGACTACTCTAGGTGAAGGATTTAAGAAAGAAAAAAATATGAATCGGGAATGAAGTATATAAAGCATATTTTTGACATTTTATACATATAGACCTATATAGATGTAAAATCTTATAGTATGTGTATATATGTGTGTGTATAAAATGTTACAATGTATATACACATATGCATATTATACTTACATATTTGTGTCTAAAGCTTTTATCCAATTCATTTTTTCATTCTTCATTTTATTTATTTATTTATTTATTTATTTATTTATTTTAGAGAGAGGGAGAGAGCAAGAGAGAAAGCAGTAGCAGTGTGGGGCAGGGTCAGAGGAAGAGAATCTTAAGCAGACTCCAGGCTGAATTGGGAGCCTGACACAGGGCTAGATCCCATGGCCCTGAGATTATAACCCTCGCTGAAACTGAGTCAGATGCCCAACCCACTGAACCATACTGGTGCCTCTGTTCTTTATTTCTCTTATGGCTTCTTTCTTTCCTTCTTTGGTTGTAATCAAGTATTTTCAAATTCCACTTTATCTTTTTGTTTCACATCTTGTGTCTTTTTCTTTTTTCTTTTTCTTTTATTTATTTATTTATTTTTTTGGAGTATAGTTGACCTATGATGTTACATTAGTTTCAGGTCTAGTATTATTNGGCTCCCCGCTGAGCAGAGAGCCCGACGCGGGCCTCGATCCCAGGACCCTGGGATCATGACCTGAGCCGAAGGCAGCGGCTTTAACCCACTGAGCCACCCAGGCGCCCCATTCATTAAGTTCTTACAGACTTGAGAAGATTATGCATATTTATCTATGTACATAATGATTATATGTGTATATATATATAAATTATATATGGTGGGGAAAAAATAAAGATGAACTTAAAATAGCAATAAAAATTATTATGTATCTAGGGAACAATGCAGGAAAACCAGTCTGGAATTCTGCACTGGAAACTACAAAGCTAATTAAGGGGAATTAAAGAAGATCTAAATAATTGAAGAGATGACTCAATTTTATAAAGAAAACTTACAGTTTTTCCAAATTTTGTATGTAGTTTTACCATAATAGCATTCATAGATTTTTACCAGCTCTACATTCAAAATGTATTTATATAATCGGCCTTCTTATTCCCACCTGCTCTACTAGTACTTTCATTCAGTCTCCATCATAATCATATTTTGCCTGGGCTTCTGCATTGACTCTTTCAACTGGTCTTGTCCCTTCTACTCTTGTTCTTCTGCATTCTATTCACATTATAGGAGCTACAGTGACATGGTCACCTTGTATAAAGCACTCCAAGCTTGCCAAATTGTTCAGAGCAAAAATCAGCATTCATAAGAATCCACAGTGTCTTTCTTGATCTACCCCTATCCCTACTATCTCAGATCTCATGTCCTACTACCCTCTCTCTGTTTACACTGCAGCAGCACAGTTGTCTTCTATCTACACCTCAGACATTCTTGGCACTTGCTGTATCCTTTGTCTAGATGGTTTTTCCCCAGTTAGCCACAATCTTGCACCTTTACTTCTTTCAAGCATTTAGGATCTTCAGGCCTGCCTGATAACAACATTTAAATGACATACTATGGCCTGAAGAATGCCAACATTGATAAGATTCAATATTTGCTTCAAAGAAAGTGTCGAGGTGGGGTTATAAGTATAACATAACAACTAACATTTATATAGGAGCTGCAATTTACAAAGCACATTTATATATTTCTTTCATTTGCTCCTCACAAACAACACTGTTGTGGAGAGAGCAGGTGTTTCACAGATGTAAACTTGGAGAGGTTAAATAATTTGCCCAAATGGGAAAGCTTTGTCTCAAAGCCCGGCTTTCTGACTTTGAAACTTTTTTTTTTCTTTAGTCACACAAGACTGCATTCTCTTTGGACTTTGGGGAATATAATAGAAGAGTAAAATAAAGTCTATGCCTATAATAAATTTGAAATCTTTGTGGGTCAAAGCTATGGCATGAGAAACAAAATGAATCCCATGATAGTCAGTTTCCTCAGGTTAGTTTATAATCTGTAAAATGGAAATCATGCATACACAATTGCCTTTGGAGACACAGAGAAGATTAATGAGGCTATGTTTTTGAAAAATCTTTATACAGAGAAAAACATTATCTTCAGAAAAGGAACTATTAATAATCCATATTTTTATACATAAGGTTAGCATATGACTTTGTGAAAGAAAATCCGTGACTGTTTAGTTCAAACTTTGAAACTCACTATTATTTAAAAAGTAGTGTGTGATTTAATAATCTAAATGTTGCTTAAGTTCTTTAATAAAAAAATAAAAGTTAAGAACAGATATTTTCCAAAGGAGTTCAAATTTGTAGACCATCCATCCTACTATTACGAGCCTGAAAGAAATTAAGAACCTTAAAATTCTTAAGCTTTGAGGCAGTTGGATTTTGAAAGAATATAAAAGATATCAGGAAGAAAATTTAAAACCAACATTGGACAAAAGAATTAAAAGAGACCTATTTTTCTCTTTAAACAAAAAAGAACTATTTCATTTCCAGTCTCAGGTGGATCATTAATATATGAGAAATGGCATTTAATTAACAAAAACTGTATTTTCCTTTTTTGTTTTTTATTTAACAAAAACTATAAAGTGACTAAGAAATTAGTTTCCTTAGGAACGTTAATTTTATTAAGCCTATGCCTTTTTATAAGTAGATTTGTAAAAAAAAAAAGTGATAAAGCAGTAGTTATATAAAAAAGAAAAAAATATTTCCTAAATTATAATCCTGCCTAAAGTACTAGGGAAACATTCACTGAGGTAGCTATTACCAGGGTTTAAAATAACAGTAATTAACCTATAAGCGTTAGCTTTGAGCTTACTAAAATCTGTGAGTTTTGTTAAAAAAAAAGATTTAACTCTACATTCAAAATAGAAACTTCATATATAGCCAGTGAAACTTACTGAAAATGTATGAAAAATTAAGATAATGCAAAGATTATGGAACAAATGTTCAGCGTCAGAAATTTTTTTCACAAACTTAAATTAGCTTTTGAGGGCATTTTATAATAAATATGTTACTTTACCTCTCCTACAGGAGTTTTATCAGATTTTCTGCTTAGAAAATATTGCAAGTCATTTTTCATTTTGATGCATTTTCTTAAAGATTAATAATAATACTTCATATTCTTAAATAATATTTTAGAAATGGAGTCATACTCAGAATTCACATTTCTTATTTTATAGCACTATATTTGTAATAATAGATAATGATGCAATACAATTTAAGTGAAATAGGTTTCTGGTCATTTGAAATGGCAAAGGAGGAATTGTAACAAACAAAAATGTGATAGTGTCAACTTGACAACTTGACCAGGCTGTGGTACCCAGTTGTTTAGTCCGAGGCCAGTCTACATGTTGCTGTGAAGTCGTTATTTAGACATGATTAAAACTTAAATCAATAGACTTTGAATAAAGTATATTAGCATCCATTATGTGGGTGGGCTTTATGCAGTCAGTTGAAGGCCTTACGAGAAAAAGCTAAGGTCCACTTGAAGAGGAAGGAATTCTAACTCAAGATTGCTCAGGACTTGGGACTGAACCATCAACTCTTACCAGAATTTCTAGTCTGCCGCCCTGCCCTGCAAATTTCAAACCTGCCAACTTCCAAAATTGCATAGGTCAATTCCTTAAACACATACACATCTACATACACACATGCATGTATCCTACTGGTTCTATTTGGATACCCCTAACACAGAAAACACCCAGCCATACCCACCCCAAACAAACACTAAATTCTATAGAAACCATGCTAGCATAAGAATAAACAACAAAAGCTTAGGGAGAATTAAAGAAACAGTGGAGCTGGGCACACAGCTGTTTTCCATTCCTGAATTTTGTTTTCAACTGGAGTAAAAGCTTTGATATAGTATGCCTTGAAATTTTACTTGAAAAATTAATTGGATTTGGCTGGGATGAAAACAACCACATTATCAGTGCTAAAAACTGGCTTAAGACCATAATTCAAAGCAGAAAAAAAACCATCACTGTATATTCTTAATGAGTTAGACATGGAGAATTAGAACATTTAGAACAGTAAAGAGACTGAAAGTCAATGGTATTTTTATATGAGTGAGATCTGATATTACCTCCCAGGAAAGGAGGTAATAAATCCTCTCAACATGATTTCAGAGATAAATAGTTGGAATCCTGGAAATATTTTTGCAAAATGGCGGTGGTGTTCTAAGCAGAATGAGTATGGACTGGGTTTTGTGACTTGAAGATTATTGTATGAGAACAGCTTTGCTTAGCTAAATATTCTTTACTCTTACACACTAAGGAGAAACATAAGAGTCTACAGAAAATACTTAAAGGAGGTTGAAACTGTAAGTCCTCTAGGTTTCTGCCATGGCATCTCAATATTAGTCTTTTTGTTCATTCTTGAAGATGACAACTCATGAATATACTTGATAAGTAATTAAGATCACCAAATGGACTTTATAACTGGAGAGATACTGTAAAAAGGATGATGACCAAACCAGTGAACATTAGAAAATGTGATCAGACTACAAATAAAGGATCTTGTTAAGTCATAAGCACAGACATTTTTCAGAACCATTCCTGGCTATGAATACTTGGGGACAAGAGGTTGGATGAGCTGATATTTATGGATTCTTAACATTTTCATTTCTTTTAATTCCCGTGCTAGTTATTTGTCTGTTTGGTTGCTAGTGTATTTCTCACATTCTCTTGCTTTACTCTGTATTACAGAGTTTTCTGTCTATTGACTTCTGGTTATATTCAGCAAATTGCAGGTATTGGTGGGTGAGAAGAGACTAAGTTGGGGTTTTCCCCCCTTTTCCCCTTTCCTGCCTACAGTAGCTTTCCTAGCAGTGACTATGTATCCATCTTGATTCCTGCTCCTGGTAGAAAGCCAGTGTTCCATGGTTCCTGTTTCTGTCTGCCAAGCGGTAGACAACCCTACCTTCTTGCACTTCTCACACCATTTCCTCTCATTGTCCCCTTTTGCCCTAGGAATACTTGGTGTCTTCCTGCTTTTGCTACTTTTTGGAGTGCTTCAAGGCACTCATTTTGGTTCTCAACTTTATCACTCATTTAATTGATTATGTTAAATTTCCTCTCTATGAAAGCACTAAATGGATTTCTGTTCTTCTTACCTCTTATAGTTCTTTTTTTTTTTTAAAGATTTTATTTATTTATATGACAGAGAAAGATTACAAGTAGGCAGAGAGAGAGGAGGAAGCAGGCTCCCTGCTGAGCAGAGAGCCCGATGCGGGCCTTGATCCCAGGACCCTGAGATCATGACCTGAGCCGAAGGCAGAGGCTTTAACCCACTGAGCCACCCAGGCGCCCACCTCTTATAGTTCTTAAAAGTGGTCACATAATTCTCTCATAAGAGAACAGAATTTCTCCCAAATCAAGTTAGGTATGGTCTCACATGAGGACAGAAAATTAAGATTTGGGAATTTCTCAATATTTCTCCAAGAGTTATCATGACATGTACTTTTGGCTGTTAAATGCAAATCAAAGAGCTCGTATTCTTACATTCCATCACTTCTTTAACAAACACCTTAGCATTGCTCCTCCCAAAGAACTTTTTTTTTATTATTTCAGTTTTAAATAGGGGATTTAGAAATGTATTGATGATGAAGTGGAATCACAACTGGGACCTTTCTGTTTCTGCTCTGGATCTTAGCTATTTTAGAACTGATTGTGTTATTTGGTGTAACTAATTACTTTGAAAATATCTCTAGGCTGAGTATAAATGCCAGTGTTTAGAAGAAAATTTATAAAGACATTGTATCTTCCAATTGCATTCTATTAAACAATATTTCACTAGACAGTAAGTGATTACATTACAGATTCCTTATTACACTGTTCTTGAGATCCTTGCCATGGGCCCACCTTGTAAGCAAGACTGGAAAACAATTACTTCAAGTTATTTAAATGGTTTACTTAGAGGACATATGTATACAAAGCCTTTTTTTTTTAATCGTGAAGTTCCATGATTTATTTCCTTGATCTATATGTGACTCATTACTTTATCCATATTTTAAACATTAATGTAGTCCACAGTATCCTCAAGAGTATAAGAAATCTGGCCACTGTGCTGAGCTGGACTTTGAGTGTAACCCAGTTAGACCCCAGGGAGAGAGTGAATATTAAAAGCAGCATGCACTAAAAAAGAAGTCCATTGGGAGAAGAGCAACATTCTGTTCTGCCTGAGTCTGAGCTCGGTGACCCAGATGCAGCTGAGTGACCTTAGAGCTCCCAAAACAATTCCTTAACTTCCAGAGTGAATGGCAGCTGGGACTTCAAACTCAGAAAAATCATAGTTTACATGTATGGAAAATGCTGAAATGTTGGGAAATTATGTAAGGACTGGATGCATACTGAGTGCGTGTACACATTTAAATTTAAATAAAAATTTAAATATAAAACAAATTACCATATAGAAAGAAAAGCAATCATGAACGTGTATATATGTAGATAGATAGATAGATAGATAGATAGATAGATAGATAGATAGATAGATAATCCCAGTGTTTAAATCCATTACCTATGAGTTAATCTCAATATATTCTCAGTATTTGAGAATTCTCTCAATCTTTTTATGATATATACTCAGATTCTACAACCAAATGTAGCATATGTTGGAAAGCCATAAGTTGCTTCAAGGTGAAATTCAAAGGAAATGAAAGATTCCTCTTCATGTTTTTCTCCAAATGGTTGGAGTCTCTCTTTTGGTACTTATGATAGACTCCTTATTCATCATTAGGATTCTTCTCAACGAAGTAGCTGAGACTCTACAGACTTTTTATTAAAAAAAAGTTCTTCAGATATGATATTTCTTTTATATCACAAAAAGAATCAATAAGAGTCAGCTCTTTAGGATTAGAAGATTCACCAAATACTGGAGGGATTTAAAGGAGAGATTTTGTTCCATTCTGCCAGCCAGAAGGTCAGGTTCAATTTGATACCACACTTTTGTTTTTGTGGTTATCTTAGAGCTTTCACATAGTTGTAACACAGAAGTGGAATTCCAAAGAGCAAAGGAATAGAAGAAAAAAAAAGTTTCAGAGTTCTAAAGGCTTTTATGAAGGAAGATTTCTCAAAACAAAACAAAAAAATTAAATAAATAAATAAAAAGTGAAACTAGGGCAAGGGAGTCTTAGAAGTTTTGGCTTTTGAATTTCAAGCACCACAGGAAAAAATATTTTGTCAATCTTGATCTAAATTTAACAGGCAATATGCAGGTGGTAAAGCATTTTGTCAACTACCTGTGGGTAATGAGGCATCTCTTGACTACATATGAGTTTGCAGATCTCTAATTATATGCCAGAAATTCTGTACCTGAATTGGAACTAATATCTGTTATTTTCCTCATTATCAGTGATAGTTCGGTAACTAAAATTTAAGGAGGACTTAACCTACATTTAAAAAAGTGAAATACAATTGTTAAACTTGTTGTTGTTTTTAATAATTGCCAAGTAATACATAGTCAGATAATTTCCTTGTTATAGGGGTTTATTTAGAGTTCTATTGACCCCTTAGGAATTATACATAGTATGATATGAAGAGATTTGTATAACAGTGCTTAGAGTTGATGTTATTTAAAACTATATTTTTATAACAGCCATATGGTATGACTGTCTCTAGGGAAGTAGTTCTGTCTCTAATTCCTTTATGAGTTGCTATAGTTTACTGATAATGAAATAATACTATGGTTCTCAGTGCATTCAGCAAAAGTCAAGATGTCCTATTGACTCAAACAATAATTTAGTGGTATCTAGATTTATCATTTGTCAGGGTCAACTTTGCTCTACACAGCAGCAGTGTTCTGAGATCTTACTGTAATGATAGCAAAATGTACCACAGAGATGTTTTTTCACTTGCCTCAAATTTCACATGTTTGAAGTGAACGTTGCTCTTTTCGGGGGTCCCTGGGGGGCTCAGTAGGTTAAGCCTCTTACTCTTGATTTCAGCTCAGGTCATGATCTCAGAGTCATGAGATGAAGCCCCTCATGGGTGTCTGTGCTCAGTGGGGAGTCAGATTGATATTCACTCTCTCCCTCTCCTTCTGCCTCACCTGTCCTCTAAAATAAATACATAAGCCTTAAAAAGAAAGTTGCTTTCTTTCTCAAATAACTACTCCATCCTCTACCCCACGGTGGCTGAGAACATGATTCCAGAGCCCCACAGCCTGAATTTGAATGTTGACCCTGCCAAGAGCTAACCAGGTGACCCTCAGCAAATTACTTGGCCTTTGAGACTTCAGTTTCCTTACTAGTAAATGAGGAATAATGATACAAGTCATCTACTAGAATTGTTATGAGGATTGAATTAGTTAATATTCAAACTGGTGTTGCTACTTAGGGAATAATGGCAGTGGTGTATGTACCTTGTCCTTCAAGCCAGTGACTTAGGGTCTTCTATCTCCCTCTCTTACCATATCATGATCAAAAAATACTAGCTCGTTTCTTCCTTTCTTTTGTTCTCCTTTTTCTAATCTATCAGATTTGTCTTTTTCATTTCTTCCCCCATTAACCTTGAACTTGGGCTATTAGAACCGAGGTCTCTGTTCCATCTTTTATACTTTTACACTCCTGGTAAAGTATTTGTGAGATTTCCAAGCTTGAATCTGTTCACTGGTTTCCAATTGATTACTGCAGTGGCTGTCAAATTATTCAAGAAAAAAAAAAGCTTTATTCAAATCTTTATACAAAGAAACTCTTTCGTGGGCGTTCAATACATACAAAAGATAAGCACTGAAATCCCCTAGTTGCACTGGGAAATGGAGGTAGTAATCTTCCCATTCACTGTATTTTACCTCCTCTTGGTCCCCTAGTGGCCATGAGACTGTGTAACCTATTCACATCCCCACATCGCTACTCCCTTTGTCAAATAATCTTATCTGTGGACTCATAGAACTCATAGTTATATGTATAATTTATACTACTTAAATTTTATGACATTTAATCACTGGTATTCTCATTGCTATTGTCTTTACTGGCCATCTTCATAGTGCTAAGAGTGCCTAGCACTGCACTAGTGATGAGGAAAGGAAAAGGTCCTTTTAGTTAAACCCTTGTGGCCCTGTGCTGATTTCCTACTCAGGGCGTCTGTGGGAGTCAGGTCTCCCAGGTGCCTCTCATCAGGAGACTTGCCCAGGATGACAAGGCTAAGCAGTTTCCAGGACTTCTGGGTTCCCGCGAGATTCTGGCCCCGAGATACTGCGAGATCTGGTCTCAGGTGACTCAGCTACGGTGTTTTGGAGCTGGCTGCAGGCCGGCTGCCCTTTGTTTCCTCCACACATTGCTGTGGCCCCAAGTAGCCCTCAAGGGTGAAACCCTGGGACTAATCAAAGGAAACCTGCCCGCAGATTCGGAGAGTCCGGTTTGTGTAAGCTTTGCTCCTCACCAGTGTCCTGCCCACAGGATTCTAGGACCTCTAGGTTTCTGTGCATACGGGCTAACCCCACCCCTACCAGTCCCTTTTCCTGGAGTTAGGGGTTACCCTGCCCAGCACTTATGATGCCGAGAAGAGCAGGAGGTTTGAGTGAGACCAGGAAACCCCATGCAGCCCTGTGCCTGGGGAAAGTAAGGGAACCGGTGGGATTCAGGTCCCCTAGGTATCTCTTATCAGTGAATTTTCTGACCATACTGGGAATGCAAGGCTTAGGCGTTCCTACAAGACCTGGCTTTAGGGGAATTGGTAACTTGAGGTTTGGCCAGGGGCGCTGGTGGGGGGAAGGGCAGAGGGGGGTGGACCTTGGTATTCCTATGAATCCCCCAGAAAATCGGGGGCCCTGTTCATCCCCAGAATTCCTGGACCTGAAGGCTGATGGCACGATACTCTGATGTGGAGACACAGAGGCTCACACATGCACTTTTCAGTCTTGGTACCTGCCCCCAGCATTTGGTCCACACCCACGGTGGGCTAGGGCCCACCTTTGCTCACCAAGCCATTTCCCTGAGATAGCATTTCTCACATTGATCCATTGGTGAAGGGATTTGAATGATGGTTATCCTTGGACCATTTGTGGACCTCTTGTTTTTACCTGACTAAGGTCCTGTCTCTCACTCTTGTTTTCCAGTCCAAGATCTGGGAGATCTGGCTCTGTGATCTCATGAGATCCGGAGTCAGAGGAATGAGCTCTACTGTTCTGGAGCAGGATGGACCCTTTTATCCCTATGTGTGTTAGTTACAATTGCATATACCCACAGGTAGTTGTGTGGCCCACCTATGGCCAAAACTCTCAGTACACCCTTATGTTCCCAACTGGGAGAGGAACAGGAGGAGCCAGGCCATTGACCCAAAGCACCCAAGCATGCTCTCTTTCCTCCCTGCACATTTCCTACCCTAGGGCTTGTTGGATTCCAGACCTCTGTGTACAAGGAAAGCTCCAGCCCAGAGGCTATCTTCTTGGAGCTAGAGTTTCCTTGAACTGCACACATGGCACAATGACGGAAATTGTACTGTAATTAGTTCCCTTATGAATCTGTGCTGGGAAGAGACTCATGACCTCTGTGGGAGATAGATCCTCCAAGTGTCTCCCATCAGTGGACTTCCTGACTAAGGAGTTCCATGAGATCCATCTTCAGTGGAATAGGAAATGTGTTTTGGAGCAGGGTAGCCCTTGGCAAAAAAATTAAAAACAAACAAAAACTGGACTCTATTTTAAGAACACGCATGCAGTTACATTTTGTATATTCCTTGAAACATCTAGCATATAATTATGTATACAACAGATGCCTAATAATATGTGAATAATAGATCATTTATGGTTCATTTCTGCTTTCTGTTCTCACTTAGGCCAAGAGTCGCCCTGTGTCTTTTTCATAACCCATACCTTTCCCTTGTGTTTCTTAGCCTTGAAATGCCTTCCCAGAGTACTAACCCCTCTGGTCTGCCTTTCATTCTTGTAGGCAGAATTCCTAGGAATATCTTAAGTCTGACATTAAACAGCTTAATTCCTGGTATATTAGTTTTCTATGGTTGCTGTGACAGATTACTACAAGCTCCAGGACTTTAAATAATCCAATCTATTATGTTAGAGTTCTTTAGGTTAGAAGCCCAATGCACGTGTCAGTGGCTAAAATCTAGGTAATGGCTCTATTCCCTCATGGAGGGTCTAGGGGAGTCTGTTTCTGTACCTTTTGTAGCTTCTAGATGCCATCCACAGACTCATTGACTCATAGCTGCCTTTCTTCATCTGGAAAGCCAGCATTAGTGGGTGAATCTCTCAGATCTCATCTTGTCGATCTCTTCTGCTTCCCTTTTTTATTATGAAGGACCCTTACATCGGGCTCACTTAGATAATCCAGGAGAGTCTCCCCATCTCATACCCTTTAATTTAAGCATACCTGCACAGCCCCTTTTCTAATGTAGGTAACATATTCACAGGTTCCAAGGATTAGGATGTGGACATCTTTGGGGGCCGTTATTTTGCCCACTGAACCTGGGCCTGTTTGCAAGAATTATGTTTGGCAATAATACTTTGCATTTTCATTATATGTGTACCGTTTTCAAATTCCTTTGTCTTATTTCATTTAATCTATACAATACCTGGCAAGGTTAGTCCTCACATAATTTTCCTTACTTTTGTCTTACAAACCTTAATTTATATCTAGGATCATATAGGTAGTCTTAAATATATATGAGCCTCCCCTATATCCTAACTTGAGCTTCTATTTCCAAACAACCTATAGCTCATGTTTGTTTTCATTACTTAAATTATTGACTGAAGAAACTGAGGCTCAAAAGGGTTATGTGACTTATCCAAACCAGTGTTTAAATTTTTTGAATCTACAGCTAGTACTCAGATCTTTTGAATTATGTATGAACCAAAATACCTTCCAGTTTACCCCAGTGCTGACAATGTCTTGGTTGACCACATAGCTTATCTTCTTTAGTGTTGTTATAGGGATCTGAAAAGGCCTATTTATGAACACATTGAGAAGTGTATAGTAATATAAGTTGCACACCATTATTATGGTAATTTTAATATAAATTTCCCAGGGTTGAAAAATTTCCCAGAAAGAAACAAAGGTGTTTAACAAACAAAGGTATAGAAAATTCTCAACACAAAAACCATTTGTAGATTGTTTCAGAGTAGATTCTATTTCTATCAGCATCAAATGTACCAAAGTAGTATTCATTTATGCATTAAAATATCTGATATAAGTAAATAAGTAATCAAGAAAATTAAGGATTCAGAAGTTTTTTGTTGTTCTAGCTAATAATTTGGTGATATTGAATAAATAAATAATTTAACATTGGGGAAACTTGGAGTCTTGAGGAAGAACATAGATTTAGAAAAATTGAGGATGGGATGGTTTTAATACACTTAGAGCTGACAATTGAGAAGCAGGAAACCTTCATATTAAGGGTGTTATTTCCTTATAATCTCTGAGCTGTAGAAGGCATAATTTGAGGTATGAAACTTGTGGAGAAGGTCTGGATTAAAATTCCAAGACCTTTGGTATTAGTGACTTCATTGTCACTTGGAACCAGCTGGTTACCATATGCTTTATTTTGTATGTATCTCATTTTTAAACACACAGAACAGTCACACTCTGAAGAGGTATATGCTTTTTCTGCAGACAAGATGAGGCTTCATTCAAGGGAGATTTCTCTCTAGAGCTTCACTGAACCTTGTGTTTTTCATCAGGATGCTATGAAGACCTATTAGGGCCTTAGGATACAACAAATTGAGCATAATGACTTCAGACTCTGCTTCTTACAGCAAGGAAATGCTTCTGTGTTCACCTGTTGGGAAGGATAAAATGTCTTTGGTGCTGAAAAGAAAAGAAAAGGAAAAAGCCCTTTACAGTTTGCATAATATGCCACTAAAACAAAGTGATGGAATAACTTCAGTCTTCTATACACACATTCTTTGCCTGACTTTTATTGACTTTACTGACTTTTGACTTAACTGGCTACCTAATTCTGCCAGTCCGAAAGAGTTTGTTCTCAGTGAGGTTTTTTGAGTCCCTAAAACTCTTGGGGAACTTTACATCTAATAAGTAAGAATATCATTAAATGTATTTAATGGAAGTCTATAGTTAGAGTTTGATACATAAAGCACAGTTTTTTCCCTCCTCAGGAGATGATCCAAGATTGACACAAAGTAGCTGTCTAGGGTTAATCTTCAGGGAAATTCTGAGAGATTAAGAGACAACCTCATCAATGATAGTATGCCATTAAGATATGACTTTAATAGAATAACCATAATTAAAAAGCCATTGTCTTAATATGTTTAGAACAAACCAAGGCATTGAAACCTGCTTTCTTTTTATTTTTCTCTTATGCCTAGAGATGGCATATAAATTTGAACAGCTTCTGGAGATCATTTTCAAGAGAAGCAACATGGAGGGACACATATCAAGCAGAATTTAAGATCAGGAATGCAACTTTTATGAACTTAGTAATGTCATCATTTGTTTGAAACCAAGTTGTTCATTTTCTGTCACATAGATTTTATTCTGACCTTAATGAGAAAATAGCATATTCCTCTGTGTGTGTGTGTGTGTGTGTGTGTGTGTTTTCTTCTCTGAAGCTGAATATAAAAAAAGCATAAATCAAAGCTGTTTTGACAGATGAACAACACAATTTTGTAACAGGATAGAAATTAAAAAAAAAAAAAGACTGAATAGCTGATAAAAGATGAGTCGAACTATGAGGATTGATGTTAGAGCTGAAGGCACCATTAGAGATTAGATGCTCATTGGCTTTTCAGCAAGCCTGGTGACTCATTCTACATAAATGAAGTTTGTGATATGTAATGAAAAGCTTTCTATCTTCACTGCAAGCAAATTAGCAGGTATTTTGTGGCAGGAATGTTAATGTTATCTTGCATTTGTTTCTGAGCAGGAACACATTAACAGAGCAGGTTTGAAAAGAATTTCACTTTTATAACATCAGGTGCCGGAGGTATTAGAACAAGGTCACCTCTGTAAAGTAATGAGGGAAAATTAGGTTATAAACATGCAGTGCCTAAAAATACACTGTCTTCTCTGCAGAGTGAATGCCATATAGGATCGCCCCACATTGCTAATTTTCTTTTACTTCAAATTACACTCAGATCCCAAACCGAATCCAAAGAGTTAAATAATAAAGCAAGACAGAGTGGAGAGCAGTTACTGAGGCTTATAATGGGCAACCTATCCAAAGCAATAGTGTTCAAATATCTCTCTCTGTGTGTGTGTGTGTGTGTGTGTGTGTGTGTGTGTGTGTGTATGCAACTTGCTTCATAATTTATAAATCAGGACATTTGGAATGTTTTATATAATAAACCATGAAGGTCCACATTATCTGTTTGGGAGAAATAGTAGAAAAATGCAAATGAAAGAGAAAGGCAAAACATTGCCTGTTTTGGATGACATTAAAACTTAAGAAGAAGTTGAGTGGTTGCTGGGAATACTACCAAGATTAAGAGAGATGAGCTAGAAGATAAAAATGACAATAAGGTTTTCAAAAAGTAGGGTAATGGGAGTGTGAATGATTCTATTCCTTTTATGAGTGCATACAAAGAGACAGGATGAGTAATGTGTATACAGAAGGCCCACCAGATCTGGATAATCAGGTTTTGGGCAGGATATCATCTTCTAGGATGGACCATTATGGCACCAATGACCTAAGTCTCAAGATTTGGGTAATCATACTTGCAACTTTCCTGGATTTAGAAAGAAACCTGCTGATGTAGTTCCTCATCTTGCCCTAAATATACACTCACTTGTCTAATCTCCTATCTCCTGGGTCATGTTTTTTCTGCCTTACTATTCATTTCTGCAACTAAATTAAATCTTGTTGCAATCCACTTTGTTCTACCCAAATATGGTGAGACCATAGAGTGATTATTAAAATATAGGAAACCAACACTGACCTCTAACTACAAAAATCCTTCAGAGTAATATAACAATTTAATTACTTAATTAAGCAATTAACTAAGCAGAAAGGTGAAAGAAAGAGTGTTTTGAATGGCAGTTAATAAAATTTTTGTGCAATTAAAATTTCATTTTGGTAAGAATTTAATTATAAATGAAAATGCACTGCTGGTTATGATAGTCACTTCTTAAAAAGTCATGAAGCAGGGTCAGTGACTTATTGATATTGGTTGTATCCAATCTGGACTTAGTGTGTCTGGAATCTAGTAGATAAAATTTGTTGGCCTAGTAAAAGATAAAAACAAATCATCTAAACTTTTTATTTTACAGGCAAAAAAAATCTGAGATTTGGAAAGATGAAATGACTTGCCCAAATTCACAAGGTAATTACTGGCAAACCCACTTGAATCTAGTGTCTTTAGATTCTTGTTTTGTTAAAAACCAAACCAAGCAGCCAAACAAACAAAAAACAATTTTATTAACTAATGCACATACTTCTCAAGCCTGGCTATTTGTTAGTGTCACTAATGTCCAGGCACTACTCCAGGACAATATATCGGGGGGTAAGGTGCGCCCTGCATATTTTTATAACCTTCTCCAAGTGATGTGATGCAAAGCCAGGACTGAGAAACGCTGGGCCATTCAAAGATTCCATTAGAAAATGTTGCAGTTCCTTTAGCCCAGGACTACAGTGCTATTTTACCCAAGGTAATTTTGAGATGAAAAACATAGGAGGGTTTGTTTGATGATTAGCATAGAAAGTGCCCTATGTATGTCTTTAATGTTTCTGACATGTATTCAGTTAACAGCAGGGCATGTATCAAGGAAAGAGCCAGTGTTAAGGTAACATAGACCTCATTTTTGAAGCAATCTTTAAAATGAGAGGTCTGGCAAGATGAAACTCAGGAAATAAATCAATGCTTGTCTAAAGGTTATAGAGTAACTTGGGAACTATTTGAGCTCTAGTGATTACAAGATCAGAAGATTAAAAAATAACCCTGAGGGTATACTTTAGGAACCATTCCCTCTGAAGATATATGGGAGATTTATGATTGAGTTGAAATCATTTTTGATTGGAAATAACTCCAACCCATGAAGAACATGAGAGTAAAGCCGAAATGGTGGAAGGAACATTGTCAGAATATGTTCTTTATTCACATTCTAAAGGCTAACCAATTACCACTGAAAGAATAAGAACCACTTAATAAATTACTACAACAACTAATGAGAAGCCTACCAATCAAATAACTGCTAACTATAATTAAGACAGTTGTAAGGGATGGGATCAGACTACAAAGAAGATCAAGGTAGTCCTCAAACTCAAAGGCTTATATATAACTCAAATATGGCAAACGTTTGAAAAGTTAAATAGCAAAAGGAGAAATAATTGATAATCTGATGCTATAATAGATTGTTATTTACAAAGCACTTTTTTGTCAAATGAATATTTAAAAAATAAGTACTTCTGGGAAATCAGAAGCAAAGAGAACAAAAGCAAATGACCATCTTCCAGATAAAATCTAAATACCTTAACTTGGAGAATATAGGTCCTTATTTACTTTTTCCTTGCCTGCTCTTTTAGTCTCCGTGTTCAGTACTTTCCACTTAATGTAGCTCTTAATGCTGGGGTGGAGAGAGAAAGGACAGTAAGTGTTGAAACTGGCCTTTCTGACCTAGCCTTCCCTATCTTTATACAAGAGAAAAGATCCACATGGTTACCTTTCTATTCGTTATAATCACCAGTATAATTTCCTTGCCCCTCTTTGTTTGATTAAAAACTACCTCCATCTATATGAGGTGATGGATGCTAAGTAAACTTACCATGGTAATCATTTCACGATATATGTAATTCAAACTACTATGCTGCACATCTTAAACCAGACAGTGGCATATACCAATTACATCAATAAAACTGGAAAACACAAACAAAACCTTCCTCTAAAAGGGAGACAAATTATTATAATCAATTAGAAGTTTGATCATATTTTTAAAGGTAGTTATTTAAAAATTTCAGAATTTTGTCCTTTTTTTGGAGGTTTTTTTTTTCTTTTGAATTTTGTCCTTTAAAGAGGAATCCTGCAAAACATAATGGTGACTAGAAAGGAATATAATGTGATAGTATATTTTAGGTACTGCAATACATGGCTTCTTATTTGCTTATTCATTAATTTAGTTAGTCCCCAAAAGTAGGTGGAACATAATTAATAGGTACTACTATGAGCCACGCATGATGATGGCTCTAGGGTAAGATGAAACTCTTAAGACTTGATCTCTCACTGAATAAGGCAATAATATTGTGATTGAGAATAAGGTAGGCCCAGAACTAAGTAAAATGCAAGATATACTATTAGTGTCATAGGAGAGGTAAAAATATTCTGCATCTCTCAAACCTGGTCCTCTTTATTAGAGAGTATGGGACCATCCATTCAGTTTGCTAAGTCAGTTGTATAGGAAGCAACACTGATGTCCCACTGCACAGCAAACTCACCTCTTAACCATTAGCAAGTTAGTGATAATTTATATTAAGATCTTCTTTCTATTCTTATGACTTTGCTCTGTCTCCTGTGTTTCTGTTCAAATTAAATTTAGGTTCACCTATCACCTACACTATTGTAGTTTCTACCGAACTAGTTTCCCTACATATGCTTCAGTAAGAGTGTTCTTTTCAAAATGCAGATTGATCATACCACCACACAGATTAAACTTCATGAGGGCAGAGAATTTGTCTCTGAAATTCATTATATCTGTAGCAGGTAATAGCTCAATAAATTTCAATAAAAAATAAATTGTGAAGTTGGGGAAAATCATTTGATGGAAGAGTTCTCTATTCTGAAAATTTAAATCAACTGAAAGAGACTAGTCTGCTCATCCCAGAGGATACTGCTCACACAAAAAGTTTTCCAGAACTTAGCTGGCAAAATGCCATTAACAGCTCATGATGTCCTAAGTATAGAATCTACTTATTTATTTTATTGATAATGTGAATTTGTAGATAGGTCTGTGAGGACAATATTTTCTACCTAAATGTTTATGGAAATTTTTATCCAAAGTCCACCTAAAGTGAAATAAATGGAATTATGTAACAAAGAATGTCCTTGGTGGTACTGCATTAAACTGCTAGTGAAGCAAAAAAGAAATTTTTTACATTTATAGCATAGCAGTTCTTTACAATTTGGCCTTTATTTTTATTCCCCCTTTCCCTTCCATATAACACCCTGACTTCCCTCAGTAAACCACCCTTCTTCTACTTTCAGCTTATTTGATGGTATTTGACTCCTTTCCAACTTCTGAAATTAGGCACTGCATTCTCTTGGCCAGAGTAATTGGGGTTGTGGGGGAAATCACCTGACACAGTCAGAGCTAATGAGTTGTAATCAGAGATCTCCTGGGACTATAGAACTTGCATTCACAGGATATGAAGCTGAAGCCATTGCATCCATTTTGGGGCCATAAGGGGAATTCCTATCAAAGAATGGAGCCAACACAAAGAACACAGAGCTAAGTGTTTGAGAGAGATCAGATCCTGGTAACATTAACGTGAGCCCCAGGATCAAGGCAGACCCCTTCTGTAGGTGAGCTAATCAAGTCATTTTTTAATAAACTGGTTTGGTTTGGTTTTCTGTCACTGATAAACAAGAGAGCCCAAACTGGTAATATCAGCAGCTTCTACCTTCCCTGGTGGCTGCAATGTGACAGTTCATCTGAGGCAATTGGCTTCAGCCTTGAAATGCAATAGATTGTCTTCTGGCCTGGGACATGGTTTCTTAGTGAGTCAGATAGGCTAAAGAAGTGCTATAAGCACAGAAATTAAACTAGCCTCTGCCACGCAGACTATGCCATGGCACTTATCTAGTTTCGCTGGTAATAGGCTGCACCTGTTACTAAAAAACATTTCACAGCCAAAAAGACTTCCAAAGTGAAGCCTGAGACAAAAAAAGGTGACAGAAAAATCCAAACTGACAAAACATGGTTCTGCTTAACAGAAACCATTGATTTTATGACCTTTATTGAATAAACACTCGGAGTAGGGCCTCCTCCATGTACGTTCAGCAACCCATGTGGGAAACAGAGATAGGTTTTCAAGCAAAAGGAATTTAACATTTTATGATGCATTTTAAGTAGAAACACAACTCCCCTTTTTATTCTCTAATTATTATTCCTTTTATTATTTTATCTATTGAATATTTTCATTGCTTCTGCAGAGAAAGAGGGGCCACCTGAGGGCAGTCCATACTTCGACATGAGGACCAGAGGAAGGTAAGAACTTGGCAGCTGCTCAGCTAATCCTAGCTGGCTGTCTCTGCCACTCAAAATGGTGAAAAGATGAAGACTGCAGTTATGTCACCATATCTGCCTGTAAGTGGTTCTTTATGTATGAAATGGTGTTTAGAGAGTGCCCCTGGATCAAAGGAATTTAGGACATGGGTGGATGAGGAGGAAACGTCAGGCTGGTAAAAGAGTAGAAGTCAGAAGTTGGCTTTTTAACTTTTGCATCATGGTGCAATGCTTTCTTAGAGAAGCTCCTGACAGCACATCCTCCAGAGTGCTGTCTGCTTGAACTTTGGAGACCATGTGTCTGAGCAGGTATTGGTAATAAATGAGGTAGCAGGCATTATTGCTGTCCTCATCGGGTCTTATTCACAAACTGTAAATGCTAATCCAAAATAACTTGAGCCAAGATCCAGTGAGAGATATAAGAAACATGTGATAAAA
This sequence comes from Ailurus styani, assembly GCA_002007465.1. Classification (NCBI taxonomy): domain Eukaryota; kingdom Metazoa; phylum Chordata; class Mammalia; order Carnivora; family Ailuridae; genus Ailurus; species Ailurus styani. Next base: position 3,222,615 of record LNAC01000162.1, on the reverse strand, counting down.
AAACCAGGAAGGTGGATGTTTCCATTGAGAGATTTTTCATTAAAGAAAGTACATCTAAACTGTGACTTAAAAAATTAAAAAAATTAACTGTAACTTAAAGGAAGGGTAAGGATTAAATATGTTGAGAAGAGTGAAAAGGATTTCTGGTTGAATCCTTGCATAAACAAAGCTCAGGGGAAAACAAGTGAAGTGTTTGTCAATGGGGAAGGTAAAGAAAAGAATTTGTGAAATAATATGTTCTTAGCAAATCTATTAAGGATCTTTTGGAGAGAATTACATAGTATTTTTCTGTTATAATTTAACCTCATAGCAATACTTTCTTGTAAATAAATTACCTGAGGGAAAATATATGTTTTAATTCACACTTGGATATTTTTAGAAATTAAAAAACAATATATGGAGTTAGCTTATCATTTTTGATGATCTGTAAAACTTACTAGGCCCAGAGGAATTCCAATTATTCTATTAAATTACTCTATAATTGAACTAACATCTCCACTCTCAATAAAACAGGTTCTAATGTCCAAAGCAGTGTGTGAGCTATTGCTGAGTGTCTTAATGGCTCCTATGTTTGCCTACATACTCTCATACTAGTCTCCAACTAATTACTTTGTAAAGCACTTTGGGATAATTTGGTTGTGAATAGTATTGTATAAAGCAAACACATTTCTTTTCTCAAACATTGGCTCATGTTGGGAGCNTTTTTTTTTTTTTTTTTTTTTTTTTTTTTTTTTTGCCTTAGCAGCAGACACTTTATGTTACATATGCATGCATTTTCAGGTCCTCTTTTAGAATGATGTGTTTTCAGGACAGGGCGCAAAAACCTTATATAATTAGTGGATCTATTCCTGCTGACATAGGCATGATACAAAGTATTTATTTTGTTCTAAAGTGTTTTATTAATGAATATGGAGTATTTTATAAATATTTCCCATGGAATACTTGTCCTTTTAATATTTATTAGATTTACATGCAGCACACTTTCAAATACAGGAATCTTCCCTCACAAAATAAATATCAACAAAGTCAATTTTGTGAAAATTGTTTAAAAATTTATAACTAGTGAACTGTGTCTCATCCTGTGCTTTCTCTAAGAATTAGTGGCATTATACCAGATTCATACACATCTCTTTACTGATAATCTTTTTTTTTCCAAGTGTTGGAAATGGAATTTAGAACTTGTGCCTGGAATAGGCTGTTGTGCACATATACAAGGAAATACTACTCCATCTGAATTATTTCAGGATATGCTGATGTTATTCTGGAGAATAATTATATAAAAATCTCAACTGTCTTGTGCACTTTGTGTTAAAACCCCATAAGAATAAAATTTTAAAATGCAGTTTCATTTTATGAGGTTTTACATTTGTGGTGGTAAGAGAATTCTCAATGATGTTTCTCCAGCAGCAATCTGTATTTGGGTACATTACAAATATATGATAACTGGTGTTGAGGACCATTTGTTGACATCAGATTGCACACAAACCAAGTGCTGACCCCAGCCACTGAGCAGTGTACATGGTTTGGGAATAAGGTGTCATCGTGAGCCAGTGAAGTTAGAAGTCACCGTGAACTGTGTTCAAGGGGATTCACTTATAATGACTGTGGTTATCTTTGACCATCTTGATTCGAAAACATGACATTTCAGGGGATGTTTTTATTGCTATTTATTGCTTTAAGTTAGACAGGACAATCAAAGTCAATGAATTAAAGGAAAAAGTCCAGGTTTTCTCTCCATTCATTATCCAATAGCCTAGAGACTGAACTGCAGTGCTGAGAGGCGAGTTGGGATTTTAACTCAGTATGACAATATGGCAAATGTCCAGACCATGATCACAAAACAGCTGTTTTCCTCCATAACAGGGTGAATTATAGTACATAGTGGAGCCAAGAAACCTCTTAGCATTTGTGCAAAAGGTTCTTTTGCCAGCCAGGGAGCAAGCATCAACAAGCACTGGCTTTGGAAAAGTTGGAATCTATTTAACTGTTTGCCCATGACAGAAGTCTTCACTATGAGAAGTTTTGCTAAATGTTTCCTTAAGGATTTAAGATGTTGATGAAGAAGAGAGCATCATAAGTGAAAATGTGGGTGGCATTTTCATAAAAAGCCTTTTTTGAGGAAGTTCTTATGTGATCTAAATGTGGTTCTCAAAGATAACATCATTAGTGCCTGAAATGTATTACATTAATATGATCAAATCTGAAAACTAGAAAACCATTAGGAGACATCATCATCAAAGTCAGAAAACTGGAGCCCATATGAAGTTACACTTTATCTCTGAGAAGGAGACTTAATGACCTTCCATAAAATAGTAATAAGATGTGGAGGTCATGCTTATCATATTCCAGAAACTTAAAAAAAATAGTCAAATCAAATAAGGGGTTTGGTTACTAATTGCAGGAAGTTTCAAAGAATGGGAAAAATGGAGGCATTTAACTATGGAGAAAATATTATTCTTCCTGTAGATAAATCTGAAAGAAAGCAAAGAATATGACCTCAAATGGACAGTACCCAAAGGTGGGTATTATATCTTTCCTTTTAGCAAAGTCTGGACTGAGGGCTCCTGGAGCAGAAGTGGTGAATTGTATTTTATATCCCCAGTCACAGTGACCAGTGTTACCTGAATTGACTTTCCAAAGAACATATATTTCTTTCTCATAACTACTTTCAATTTGTAGAATTGACACAGAATCTCAAGGCAAATGCTCTAATAAAGATAGAATCGATATGAACAGCATTTTTCTTAATATTTTCTTCTGACTTGTAGTTCTCTAGGTCATCTATGAAACTTTTCAAAAGTGTATATGGCTAGTTCTCACGCTCTGGACATTCTAATTCAGAAATTTGGATATGGGATGAGATTTCTTTATTTTAAAAGTTTCATGGAATTTTGAGGTATTAAATGATCTCTGAATTGCAGAGATTATATATTTTCCTTTGATGATGAGTGAGGATGGATTCTTGTGAGTAAGGATGGGTTTTGTGTGCCCATCACAAGCTTCTTATGAATCAGGATGGGTTTTGTGTGCCAGTGCTTTGACTTCTGTAAGAACATGTTGCAACTCCGTTGAAGCCAAGCCACAGATAGCAAAAAACAACTGCAGACAGCCGGTGTTCATTTTATTCCACATTTACCTTTTACCCAAATGCACTTCAAAACCACTCTTGACTGCTTCGTCACACTCCTGCTCTGTTCAACTGACAACCCTTTTGAGTGTAGCCTCTTAGTTCTGAGAACTAATAATTTGCATATCCTGGCTGCTCACTGTATATCCCCTTGTAGTTATAGTACATTTTATCTTTCCTGGTTAGATAATGCTGGAAATGGTGTCTAAGTACCAGACTCCTGTGTTTGATTTCCTTGGGTACTTACAGAATTAAGAGCAAGGTGTGTTGTTGTTCCTAACAGTCTGTTACGATCCTTTGTATTTCTGTAGTATCAGTTATAACTTGTCTTACATTTTTTATTTTCTTTATTTGAGTTCTGTCTCTCCTTTTTTTTGGTGAATCTAGCTAACAGCTTGCCAAATTTATTTATCTTTTCAGAGAACCAGCTCTTAGTTTTATTGATCAACTTTAGTTATCTTTTCAGTTTCCATTTCATTTATTTTTGCTCTAAAATTTATTATTTCTTCCCTTCTAGTAGGTGTGGACTTTGTTCTTTGTTCTTTGTTCTCTTTCTAGTTCCTTGAGATATAAAGTTAGATTATTTATTTGAGACTGTTTCTTGAGGTAGACATTTATTGCTATGAACTTCGCTCTTAGAGCTGCTTTTGCTACATCACACAAATTTTAGTGTATTTTCATTTGCATTTGTCTCACTTTTTAAATTTCTTCTTTGATTTATTTGTTTAGTAGGATGATGTTTAATATCCACATATTTGTGAACTTTCCAGTTTTTTTCCCATATAAGTAATTTCTAGTTTCATACCATTGTGATTGGAAATGATGCTTGATGTAATTTCAGTCCTCTTAAATTTATTAAGACTTGTTTTGTGGCTTAACGTATGATCTATCCTGGAAAATATTCCACGTGCACTTGAAAAGAACATGTGTTTTGTTACCTTTGGATGGAATGTTCTGTATATATGTGATGTCTCTCTGGTCTAATGTGTCATTTAAGTCCAGTGTTTCCTAATTGGTTTCTAACTGGATGATCTATCATTTGATGTAAGTGGTATTTTACAGGCCCCTACTGTTACTTATATTGCTGTCTCTTTCTCCCTTTAAGTCTGTGAGTATTTGCCTTACATATTTAGGTGCTCCTATGTCAGGTACATAAATATTTATAAATGTCACATCCTCTTTTTGAGTGACCTCTTTATAGTTATATGACATACGTCTTTATTATTACAGCCTTTGCTTTCAAGTCAGTTTTGTCTGATATAAGTATCACTACTCCAGCTTTCTTTTGGTTTCCATTTGCGTAGAATATCTTTGTCTATTTCTTCATTTTTACTCTGTGTCTTTACATCTAAAGCGAGTCTCTTGTAGGAATCATATAGCTGGTTGTCTTTTGTTTTGTTTATTCTTTCCACTCTATGTCTTTTGATTGGAAAATTCAGTTTATTTACATTTAAAGTAATTATGGATAGCTATGTACTTGTTACCATTTTGTTAATTGTTTTCTGTCTGTTTTTGTAATTCCTCTCTGTTCCTTTCTTTCTTTTTTTTTTTTTTTAATTTTTTATTCTTTGCCCCAGGGGTACATCTATTCCTTTCTTAACCTTTCTTCCTTTATGGTTTGATGACTTTTTAAGTGGTATGCTTTTATTCCTTTCTCTTTCTCTTTATGTATTTACTATAGGTTTTTGCTTGTGCTTATGATGAGGATTATGTTTAGTCTGTAACAGTCTAAGTTGATAACAACTTAAGTTTGATCCCATTTTAAAAGTCAACTTTTTTACTCTCCCTCCAACATTTTATTTTTAATGCCACATTTTAAGTTTTTTTGTCTTGTGTGTTCCTTAACTGTTGTCATCATGATTATTTTTACTAGTTTTGTCTTTTAACCTCCATTCTACCTTCACTATATATTTAGCTTTCAGTGAGATTTATTCTTTCATATGTTTTCTTACTATTCTTTAATATCCTTACTTTTCAGCTTAAAGAAGTCCCTTTAACATTTCTTACTAGTTTAGTGGTGATGACATTCTTTAGCTCTTGCTGGTCCAAAAAACTCTTTATCTCTCCTTCAATTCTGAATGATAATTTTGCTGGATAAAATATTCTTGCTTGGAAGTTTTTCTTTTTTTTTTTTTCTTTTCTTTTCTTCCTTTCTTTCTTTTTTTTCCCCCCTTTAAGCATTCTGAATATATTATACCACTCTCTTCTGGCTTGCAAAATTTCTGCTGAAAAATCTGCACAGTCTTATGGGGATTCTTTTGTATGTAAATACGTTGTCTTTTTCTCGCTGTATTTAATATTCTGTCCTTATTTTTTAACTTTTGACATTTTATTTAACGTGATCCTCTTTGGGTCCATTTTATTGGGAACTCTTTGAGCTTCCTGGATCTAGATGTCTGTTTCCTTCCCCAGGTTAGGGAAATTTTCAGCCATTATTTCTTTAAATAAGCTTTCTGCCCCTATCTTTCATTCTTCACCTTCTGGGAGCCCTATAATGTTAAGTTAGTCAATTTGAGGTTATCCTATAGATCCCTTAAGCTATCTTCACTCTTTTTTATTCTTTTTTCTTTCTGCTGCTCTCATTGGGTAAATTCCACCGCCTTGTCTTCAAGTTGAACAATCATTTCTTCTGTTTCATCTAATCTGATGTTACCCCTGTAGTGTATCTTTCAGTTTGCTTATTGCATTCTTCAGCTTTGTGATTTCTATTTGGTTCTTTCTTATATTTTCCATCTGTATGTTGAACTTCTCACTGTTAATCCATTCTTTTCCCTAGTTTAGTAAGCATCACTATGACTATTACTTTATTTTTTTTAATTCTTATTTATTTATTTATTTGACAGAGAGAGAGAGAGAGATCACAAGTAGGCAGAGAGGCAGGCAGAGAGAGAGGAGGAAGCAGGCTCCCCCCTGAGCAGGGAGCCCTATGCAGGCCTCGATCCCAGGACCCTGAGATCATGACCTGAGCCGAAGGCAGAGGCTTTAACCCACTGAGCCAGCCAGGCACCCCATGACTATTACTTTAAACTCTTTTCAGGTAAATTACTTATCTCCATCTCATTAATTTTTTTCTGAGGTTTTTTTCTTGTTCTTTCATTTGAAACATTCCTTTGTTTTTTCATATTGCTTGGCTCCTGTTTTGGTTTCTATATAGTGGATGATGCAACTACTCTCCCAGTCTTTTTTTTTTTTTTTTTAAGATTTTATTTTATTTATTTAACACAGAGAGAGATCACAAGTAGGCAGAGAGGCAGGCAAAGAGGAGGAAGCAGGCTCCCCGCTGAGTAGGGAGCCCAATGCGGGCCTCAATCCCTGGACCCTGAGATCATGACCTGAGCCAAAGCCAGAGGCTTTAACCCACTGAGCCACCCAGGCACCCCTGCTCTCCCAGTCTTGAAGAACTAGCCTCATGTGGGAGATAAAACTTGCTGTTCAATCCTGCCTCAGCTCTTTGTCATTTCTCAAATTTTTGTGTTTTTCCAAACAGCTTAATATATTTTTACTAGTTTCAGTAGTTGAGGATATGCCAAGGCCTGTCAGTGTTCCTAAGGGGAGGATCTCAGCATCTAGATTGAGTCTGTTTGGAAGCCAGACCCTCAAGCAGCAGCTTTTAAAAGTATGCCAGTATACCCCATGGGACCACAAGCATGAGCCCTGCTGGCTCCTAGAGTCAGGCAATCTTGCAGTGTCCCCTGGACAACAGTTGTATACATCAGGGCTCCAGATAAGAAAATAAGCTCTTTTCTAGGAGATACTGGTGAAGCGGAGCAAGGCAAGTGGAGGGACAGCACTAAGATGGTATCCATGGCCTGTATTCATTTAAGTTGCTCCATAAGCCATTAGATGTACACCAAAACTGAAGCCTGTCCCTCAGGCTGAAACTCCAGAACCACTACCAAAAAGACAAGAAATAACAAGTGTTGACAAGGATGTGGAGAAAAGGGAACCCTTGTAGACTGTTGGTGGGAGTTTAAATTGGTGCAGCCATTATACAAAATAGTATAGAGATTCCTCAAAAATTAAAAATAGAGGAACACCTGGGTGGCTCAGTCAGTTAAGCATCTTTCTGCCTTTAGCTCAGGTCATGATCCGGGGTCCTGGGATCGAGTCCCGTGTTAGGCTCCCTGCTCAGCAGGGAGAGTGCTTCTCCCTCTCCCTCTGTTCCTCTGCCCTGATTGTGCTCGCTCGCTCTCTCTCTCTCTCTCTTTCTCTCTCTTTCACTCACTCTCTCTCTCAAATAAATAAATTAAATATTTTTAAAAAATTAAAAATAGAGATGCCATATGATCCACCAATTCCATTTCTGGGTGTTCATTCAAAGAAAATGAAAACACTAACTTGAAAAGATATATGCACCCACATGTTCATTGCAACATTATTTATGATAACCAAGATAAGGAAGCAATTAGTGTCCACTGATGAATGAATGGGTAAAGGAATTGTGTGTGTGTGTGTGTGTGTGTGTGTGTGTGTGTGTGTGTGATGGAATATTATTCAGTCTTAAAAAAAGAATGAAATCTTCCCATTTATGACAATATGGATGGACCTTAAGGGTATTATGGTAAGTGAAATCAGACAGAAAAAGACAAATATAGTATGATCTCTTACATGTGGATTATTTAAAAAAAGAGAAAAGATAAACAGGCCATAGGTACAGAGAACAGATTGGTGGTTGCTGGATATGGGGTAGAAATGAGTAGAGAGAGTGAAAAGAAAAAGTAAAACAAAAACAAAACCAGAAATCCTCTACAAACGTAAGGGAATTTCAGACATGTACTTTGACAAAGAGTTTGGGCCAATTTAGAGATGGTTAGGAAGCTCTGTTCTGGTGTAATTACCTTAAAGCCATTTAAGGAACAACTCACTCTAAGAAATATATTTACTTCCAGACCACACATATATACATATGAATCCAGAAACAAAATTTTGCTGAACAATATTTATCCTTACTATGTGTCTTATAACTTATTTGCTGTTCTTTTCTATTTCATTAATTTTTGTTTCTTCTTGACATGCTAATGGGTTGAGACTTTCAGCCCAATAAACACTTTTATAAGATAATTTTAAAAAATTAGGGTAAGGCTTTTCATCTGTTATTTGTTACAGCACCTAGAACAAATTTAAGTATAGTGATTTAAATAGTGTTCCCCCAAATTTCATGTCCATCTGCAATCTCAGAATGTGACCTTATTTGGAAGTAGGGTCTTAGAAGATATCATTAACAAAGGATCTAAAGGATCTCTGTCATGGATTTCGGGCAGGCTCTAATCTAATGACCAGTGTCCTCAGAAGAAGAAGCAAGGACACAGACATGCAGGGGAAGACAAGGTGAAGATAGCAGTAGAGATTGAGGTGATGTGTCAACAAGCTAAGCAATACAAGACCCACCAAAGTGATAGCTCAAGGAACGGTTCTTCTCTGGAACATGGGAGCACAGCCCCTCTGATGCCTTGATTTCAGACTTACAATCTCCACAACAGAATTGAGAGAGGATACATTCTGTTACCTTCTTCAGGAATGCTGTATAATATATACTTGACCATTTGTATTTCCTATGGATTTGAAAATCAGGTTTTTTTTTTTTTGCAAAAAATAACTCATGAAAATTTTATTCATTGTTCATTTAATCTATTATTTGCATGTATTTTAATTTTAACATTAAGTATTCTAACTCATGAACCTAGCAGATCTTTCCATTTATTCAGGTAACTTGTTTAATTTTTCTCAGTAATGTTTTTTATTTTCTAGTGTTGAGGTCTGTTACATCATGTATTAAATTTATTTCTGATAATATTTTTAGAGTTATAATTTAAATTTTCATTTTCTATTTGTTTATTGCTGGCATATAGTAATTAAAATGTTTTTGCATATCGAACTTGTATTTTGCCATCTTACAACATGTGTTTTTTAAAATTTATCCATAGATTTCTTGGGCACTTTTATTGCTTCATAATTCTTATAATATTTTTATTTGCTTTATTGAGCTGGCTATTACTTCCCATTACAACTTTGAATGGAAGGCTTTTTTTTCTCATTCCCAATTTCAAAGGTAAAAGTGCGGAAATTTCTCATTAAGTATGATATTTGATTATTGCTCAAATAACCTTGACTATTTATATCTGTAATTTTTATTTTCTAATAAATGGTGCCTATAAAATAATACTGGAAACTGCCGGTGTTATATCTTCTAAGAGAAAGAATTATTTCTTTCAAGTTTTGTGCAAGCAGAGAAATGTTCTGGTCACCTCAGTCCCTTCAAGAATTAGGCTGAGAAATAGCTGGGAAAACAGTTTGAATGAGACTGATTATGTATCCAAGTTGCCCTTGTATTCTTGTGTTTTTTGACTTAGGAACTTGACAGAGCTTTCTCTGCTCAGCTCAATATATTAAATACTGATCATCAGAGCTTTTTAATTAGCTTTTTAGCTTCCCATTCCATAGGGCTTCCTAATTTGAAGTGAAAACTCACCATGTGTTTGAGGTTCCTGAAGTTGTCAATTTTATCACTACAGCTTCTGAGTGCTAAAATGATTGCTGCTTTCCCTGCCCCCATCAGCCACCTGACAGAACCGACTTTGGATTCTTACCCTCAAAGTGCACCCAGCACTGGAATACACTGTGTGTCCAAGGAAGCTGCTCAGAATCAGCGTCAGTCCAGCAACCCTTTAGGGCTTTTGTCTTTTGCCTGTTTTGTTTCAGGCTCTCTTCCTCTGGCAGTTGCTTGCTCAGGACCCCATGACTGGGAGACATTTCATCCTGCCTTGCAAAAGCTTTCAGCCGAACTTCGGAATTCAGCTTGAGGGGAAATCTGGTTGTGTTCTAGAGTCTCTCCAAGTCTCCAATTCACTCAAGGCTCTGGAAATTGTTAAAAGCTTTGCTGGATGTGTCTTCTCCAGAAGCTGCCCTCAACTTGGTCAGACTTTGATCTTAAGTCTTCATTCAAAATTATAGATGAGTCCCCTGGGCCCCAGCCCATCTTCCATCCAAGATGGGGAGAAATTAAAATGAAAACAGAAACACCAAAAAAACAGTTGCTGAAATCAGCCCACTTCTGACAAGCTTTCCACCTTCTGGAATTTTAATTTATCTAGTTCTCATTATAGTTGGCCCTTGAACAGCATACGTTTGAACTACGTGTGTTCACGTATATGTGGATTTTTTCAATAAATATAGTATAATACTGTAAATGTATTTTCCTTATGTTTTTTAACATTTTCTTTTCTCTAGCTTACTTTATTATAAGTGTACAGTATATAATACACATAACATAAAATATGTGTTAATTGTGTTATCCGTAAGACCAAGATAAAAGATTTGTACACTGAAAACTATGAGACATTGATGAAAGAAATTGAAGAAGACACACACACACAAAAAGGAAAGATATCCCATGCTCACGGATTGGAATAAATATTGTTGAAATATATAACCCAAAGCAACCTACAGATTCAGTGCTATCTCTATCAAAATTCTGAAGGAATTTTTCAAGGAAATGAAAAACAAACAAACAAACAAACAAAAAAAAACCCTAAAATTTGTATAGAACCGCAAAAGACCCCAAATAGCCAAAGTAGTCTTGAAAAAGAACAAAGCTGGCAGGCTCACAATTTCTGATTTCAAAATAAATTGTAAAAATATAGTAATCAAAACAGTATGATATTGACATAGATACATAGATCAATGAAACTCAGTAGAGTCCAGAAATAAGCCCATGTGTGTTCAGTTAGTTTAGGACAAAAGAGTCAAGAATATACAATGAGAAAGGACTGTCTCTTCAATAAATGGTGTTGGGAAAACGGGACGGCCACAGGCAAATCAAATGAAACTGGATCACTATTATACTATACACAAAAATCAATGCAAAATGAAATAAAGACTTGCTTGTATGACCTGAAACCTTAAAAATCCTAGAAGAAGAAAAATCCTAGAAGAAAACATAGGTGGTCAGCTCCTTGACATCATTCTTACTGATTTTTTAGATCTGACACGAAAAACAAAGGCAACAAAAGCAAAAATAACAAATGGAACTATGTCAAGTTAAAATGCTTCTGCACAGTGAAAGAAACCATTAACAAAATGGAAAGGCATCCTAAGGAATGTAAGGAAGTATTTTCAAATCGTTTATCTAGTAAGGGATTAATATCCAAAATATATGAAACTCCTACAACTCAAATAGCAAAAAACTAAACATTTCAATTAAAAAAATGGGTAGAGGAACTGAATAGACATTTTTTCCCAAAGAAGACATACAAATGGCCAACAAGTACATGAAAAGGTGCTCAAATCACTAAACTACATAAGGGATCAGATACATTGCTCAGACCATTTTTGAAAAATACAATGTGCTTCTTCAGTCCTTCCTCTGACTATAACAGTACACACCTCTGCCACATGAAAAATGCACTCACCCTCTCTCTCAAGGCCCTCCAGATTTTCAAACCGTTACAGCCTCACGTTTGGGGTCTAGGATCTCTATCTAAATCAGTTGTGTGTGGAAATAAGGAACCTCAGGCATGGTTCCTTGATCACAGCTTTTCAGTTAATTCTTTTTTATCTGAAAATGTTGGAATTAAAGAGACGAGTTGTCTATTCTATACCACTCAAATACAATGGTGGAACAAACTTAACATATAATGGTGCAGCAAGAATAACCATTACGTACCTTCTCATAAAAAGAAAAAATGGGGTTACTCATGGCTCTGACTTCCAGGCTCTTGTTTTGGCCTGTGAGTCTCCCTTCCTTTTCAGTAGAAAGCATATGTGTTGCAGCTGAGCAGTTTCCTCAGCCTGCTCTCTCTTCACGAAGTTGAGGGAATGGGGACGCTTGGGTGGCTCAGTCAGTTAAGTCTCTACCTTTGGTTCAGGTTATGATCCCAGGGTGCTGGGATTAAGTCCCACATCAGGCTCCTTGCTTCTACCTCTACCTGCTGCTCCCCGTGCTTATGTTCTCTCTCTCTCGGACAAATAAATAAAATCTTAAAAAAAAAAAAGTTGAGGGAACAAATATGCTAGATGTGAATGGTATCTCATAGTAGTTGTATTCTCTGTTTAATGATTATTTGAGTGTCTTTCTCTGTATTTTTTCTTATAATCTGCATATGTGTGTCTTTTATGTGTTTCTTATGTATTATTGATCTTTTTGTAATTGGAAGATAGGAATTTTAAATACATATTTTGTATGTTAATTATTTGTCAGAGTAAGTGTGACAAATATCTTATTGAGCTGTCTTCTCATTTTCTTGATATGTTCTTGATATATACAATTCTACTTTAATCTAATCACTTTTTTTATAGTTTGTATTTATGACACCTTTTTTAACAAAAGATATTTCCCTGTCCTAAACACTTAAAGATATCATCACATTCTGTCTTCTCAAGGTTTTAAAGTCTTATTCCTTACATTGTCCAATTTACCTGATGGGAATTAATTTTTTAAATGTATATAATGCTAGGAAAGTATAGTAGTTAATTTCATATATTAACCTGATGGGCTAAGGGATCCCCAGATAGCTGGTAAAACATTATTTCTGGATATGTTTGTGAAGGTTTTTCTGGAAGATACTAGCTTTTGATTCAGTAGACTAAGTAAAGAGATACATCCTTGCAAATATGGGTGGGCATCACCCAATCCACTGAGGGCCCTGATAGAACAAAAAGGTGAAAGGACAAATTTGCTGTCTCTTCTAGAGGCAGAACATTTGTCTTTTCTTGCCATTGGTCATTAAAGCCCCTGGTTCTAGAGCCTTTGGACTCTGGGACCTAAAACATTAACCCCATGGTTCTCAGGCCTTTGGACCTGGACTGAATTATATACTGGTTTTCCTGGTTCTCTAGCTTGCAGACAGCAAACTAGACCATGCAAGCAAATTTCTATAATAAACCTCTTCTTATTACGTATCCGTCTTATTATATATCTGTATTCTTAATATGTATCTGTTATTATCCTATTGGTTCTGTTTCTCTGGATTCAGTTTCTTTGACTAATACAGACAGCATGAATATTCAGTTTTGTTTTTTTTCTCCCAACTTTCTATGAAGAGAATCATAGAAGAGTTTGACTACAGTATTTTTCTATATATTAACTTGTTAAACTGTATCATTCTAATCATCTGTAAATTTACAGATTACTTAACTGATTAATCTATTAATTGCTAAAATAGGTTAAAAAGTCTCCCTTACATTTCTAAGTTTATACTTTAAGTTTGGTTAATTATTTGCATTATATATTTTGAACTTAGGTTATTAGATCAGTGTTAAATCTTTTATGTATTTCAAGTGAATTTAACTTTTTGCCTAAATTTTGCATACTATAGAAAGCACTTCTCCCTATATGTTTCGTTTTTATCCTAACTCAGGACTATAAATATTACTTCTTTGCAGATGACTTCCCTTATCTGTATTCTAAATTCTAACCTCTTTTCAGAGATACATTCCTGTATTTCCAACAACTTGCTAGATATTTTCACTAGTACATTCCATTAGAATGTACAGTCTGTACATTCAAGTACAGTCTGTCCCCAAATTAAATAACCATGTTCCTTCTTAAACCTACTCCTCTTTCTATTTTACCTGTTTCTTTTAATAGTGTCCTTTGGGTAAGACACTCATGCTGGTAAAGGACCTTTTCACTCTCCCTTGTCTTGTATTTGTGATTAGTTGTCAAGTGTTATTGATTCTACCTCCACAGCGTAATTGTGATCAGTCCATACGCTCTGCAACAACAGTTGAAGGTCCACAATACTTTTTTTTTATCATTGCAAATCAACCTGATTTCCCTACTTCCAGCATCAACTCCATCCTATGTTTTTGATCCATTAGCTTTCAGATTGAACTTTCTGAACAAATATTTATATCATGTAATGTCTCTTTAAAAATGACTTAATAGCCTAGTGATTAAATATATGGCTTTGGAATCTGATGGTCTTCTTGTACTAGATATCTTCTGTTTTTTTCCTGGTCTATTCACATCCATTCTCTATTCATTTCCACTTTGTTTTAGCCTGCAGTAGGGGCTGAAGTATCATGAACTGTCATATTCCTCCTGCTCTTCAGCTTCTTGTAGACTGTTTATTCACCCTGTCTTGTCCTTGAAGTCTTGGGTCTGGCTGTGTTCTACTGCCAAAAGCCACAGCGCCCATCAGTGTGGTCTTCAGGCAGTGTCCTCCTTCCAGTTTCTGGTAATAGTTTCTTTCCTTATGCCTTCAGATATAGAAATATAACTGTCTCTCCCTCCATCCTATCACTTGGGCTTTGCATTATCCCTAGTAATTTTCCTATATGATATCTTTATAGATAATTCCTCCATTAAACTCTTATGTATTATACTAATTTTATTGTACTATCCTTTTCCTGATTGGAAATTATCTTTATGTCCTGACCTTGCCAGTTACTACTGAATAAATCTGGGGAATTTATTTAATGTTTTTGAATCTTATTTGGTCACCTGAAATGTGGGCTAATTATCTAGAAAAGTTGTGTCATATATAATAATGAGTAATATATTATTTATAAAATAGAAATTCTTTAGCTTTTAATTAAAACTATGTCAGGGGAAAAGGAAAGACGAAAAATATTCTCCTTTCCAGTATAATAGGCAGACAGTGCTGGGACACACAATACAGTGATATACAGAACCTCTCCAGTGGAATTGAGCCACAGTTGTCCACAATGAAAATCAGCTCAATAAAGGACCCTTGAACTGGCTTTTCCTGCTCACCTGTTTTTGCTATTCTGTCTTACCACTCGTCTATATTTGATTGTTTTCCCAAAGAAACACTTTGTCTTCAAGGGAATCGTAAGCTATCATACAATTACTGGGATTAATTTTTGGGTGATATGGTCAAAGATTTTTTAGTTGAAAAGTAAAGATCAAGCTCTAGTCACTAACACATAGTATCTGAGAATTTCGGAAGCTAATATTTTACTGTTCTGCAAAAAGCATTTCTTATTCCTTAAACTTTTATCACCAACATTTTATCAATATTTATTACCAACTTTTGGAACTGGGAGAAAATAAAAACTATATGTCTATATGTAGTGGTATTGACTTTATGGTAAAGGTAGTAAAGATATAAAACTTAGTGTGTAACTTTACCAGATAAATGATGGAATATTTTGGTATTGGCTGTTAATGCTTAATTCTGTTGACATAAATATAGTTGTTTCATTTGGAAATATCTAATTTGTGGTGGTATCAAGCCAGTTTTACATGACTTCATTTATTATGTGGCACACATTTTACATTACTATATAAATTTTTATGTACACTAAAAAGCAGAGTGCTCTAAATCACAGCAAAAAAAGTCCATAACAAAATGTTACTCTTTTTGGAATTTATATCTCATTTTTGCTAGTTTTGACTGGATTACACTCTAATATGCATTCAGTGTAATTTAACAAATATTTACAGAGTGAGTGCAGTGTAACTGGATGCCCATACTTCAACAATTCTTTATCCTGAGCTCAATATCTGGTTTATGAGGACTGAGCATCTGATTTAAAAGTGCCATTGAAAATAGGAAAAGCATAAAGCTTGAACAGACCAGGGCCAAATTTTCTTAACGTCTGTTAATGCAATAACAAGAGAGTATCAGTGTTACACAGAATAAATAATTAAGTGCATATATATATATGTATGTATATATATATATATATATATATATCTTTTAATATGTCAGACTTCAAGGACTTACATTTCTCTTCTAAAGACTAATTGTATAAAACACTCTGGAATCCTTCAGTGTGGCAAATATCCTATTCTGCACGCACTGTATTTCTCACCAAACTATTGATGCACTAGACATAAGTGACTAGACAGTCAATGAGAAGCTATGTTTATTTACTCACTTATAGCCTTTTCTGGTGTACCTTTGTCACAGCTTGTTTGCTGGTTCAATAGCAAATCAGAGTGAAAACAATAATCTTCCCTACTAGTTTTGAGAGTGGTGATTACATCTGGAGAAGGAAAGCAGAAAATACAATAATTGGGAGAAGAATAATTGAGTAGTATCTATAATATTTATTTTGTTAAAATAATCTGAAGCAAATATGGTAAAAGTTAATGTTTAACAACTTAGCATTGGGTTTTGGGGGGTAAAAATTAGGATACAAGCTAATTTTGTGGCAAGTGAATCCTAAATACAGAAGCTAAAAAACAGGATGGAAGCCTGTTTTCACTATACTTCATGGTAGTGTAGAGGTAGGCAGTTCTGCTTCACAAACAAGATCAAGAGATAATCTGGCTTTCTTATGTTTTAAGCTCTAGCATTCAAATGGGTGTTTGCCTAAATTGGATTGTTGTAGCTGGCACATCGGCAGTGCTTCCGGCTCTAGCCTAGGAGAAGGCAAGTAGAGAGGCAGGCAATTTTCTTTTAGGGAAATTAAGAGGAAATTGTATGTATCACTTTTTTAAAAATATTTATTTATTTGAGAGAGAGAGTGTGTGTGTGTGTGTGTGAACACACACAAGTATAAGAAGCAGAGGGAGAAGGAGAGAGAATCTCAAGCAGATTCCATGCTGAATGTGGAGCCCAGTGCAGGGCTCAGTCTCTCAACCCTGAGATCACGATCTGTGCTGAAACCAAGAGTCAGATGCTTAACCAACTGGGCCCCCCAGGCCCAATTTTTTACTCATATTTTACTCACTTTTACTCATATTCTATTTGGAAAGACTGAGTCCTTGTTCACATACAGTACAAGGAGATTATCAAATATGATCTTTAGCTGGAGAGCTATATGTATACTGCTAAAGCCCTAACAACAGGACTTAGTTTCTATTACAAAAAGAAAGGTCAGAATGAAATCCGGAGGGAAAGTAGTTTTTCCCGTAGTGAATGTCTATTACATTATGTGTTGTTAAGCTGTATATGTTATACATTTCTATTTTTTTTAAGTTTGAAATTTAAAACTTGAAAAGATAGTTTGTTCATCATTTAGGCATCTGAATTAATTTATCAAGAACATATCTTGCCATCTAATACACTTTGTGGTTATTGCTTTTCATTATTAAAGTGAAAGAAGCGGTGAATGGTTTAGACAATATATCTGAATTTCTATAAGACATTGAACAATATATTTAAAACAATATGGGATACTGTAGACAGAATGAATTATAGGTTGGCATATTAAGAGTTAATTAATAACCATTCCCAAGTATATTATTAATAGATCATAGTGAATTTAGAAGGCAATTATTGATGGTATCTTATAGAGTTTCTTCTTGAATTATTCAGTAAATGTTGCAGACATGAAAATGAGGTGGGGAGAGAAATGCAAACTGATAGCTATTAAGGGTCTGTTGTGTAGGCACTGCTGAAATTTAAATGTGGAATGTAACCTTTTACATGTATAATTTATTAAATTTTATTATTAAAAGCAGACAGATGTTATTATCACAATTTTATAGGTAAATGTGATTATATAACTGGCATAAAAGTTAAGTTTACTGAATCTATGGAAGACAAAATTTAGGTTAGTGAAAATATTGAATATGTAATCAGAATTAGGAACTGAAAGTAGCATATGAATTTAGGTAGATTTTGAGTTATTTATTGTGTTAAACAAGTAAACATTTTAAAATCAGTTGATAACTCAGTTGACTGTCAGTTGTATTTGCCAAAAACAACAGAAGCTAAATCAAATGTTATCTGTAGAAAACCTGATACTATCCAGAACATGGGGGTTAACATCCCCATAATATTCTGTTTTAGTTAAGTAGTTTGGCCTATTGTATTCACTTTGAGAGTCTGCATATTAAGAGACATATTAACTGCCTGCAACGTGTCTGGACTAAAAAGGGATCAGAATCAAGGGATGTTTGGAAATTGCACTCTATGTAGAATGACAGGACCAAGAATAAGTATGTAAAATATTATCTTAAAATTTTGAAGGATTTTCCTGGAAAATATGCAGTATATTATATATATCCTTTGTCATTTAGATGTCAAAACTAAAGCCATTGGTTTATAGGTAAGCAGAGAAGGACTCATGTAAGGAAAACATTTCTAACAACTTTGCAATTATGGTTGTTCATAAGTGTAAAGTTACTTCCTGTCAAGAAAAGAGTTCCAACAGAGAACAGATCCCTCTCTAAAGTGTATCTGAATTTACTGATAGGTGGAAATAGTAGTGCTTGTGTATCCTTTTAACTTTAAGTCATAGGGAATATTTCTATCCTGTTCCATTTGTCTGATATCTGTCAGACACTGTTCATTGTTATCAGGAAAAAATAATGTATATATAATATATGTGATATGTAATAAATATAAATCAATCCTCTAGACAATTGTGTCTTAGATGATTTTGCAGAAGGTAAAATGGACAAAGAGGATTACAGGAAATACTATAACATTTTACCAATAGAACTTGAAGACATGAAAGCAGAAATTTTTTTCCTGTTTTTTTTCTTTCCCCAAAAAACATTGGACATGGGAAGAATTCTCAGGCTCTTCATTCCATGGGTCTAAACTAGGACATTTGTAAATGTGTGAAGGTATTTTTGGTTGCACAGTGACCAAAAAATATCCCTAGAATTTATTGGGTAGGAGGCAGGGATGCTTAATATACTGTTTGAAACCCATTAAGAAACACTGTAGGGGATGTTCCACCTTAGGAACTGACTTTTGTTTCACTTACTCATTCAGGAAAAATAATAGTAATTAGTTTTGTTCCAGTTACATCTAGTGATAAACAAACACATAGTCAATGCCCAGGACAGATATAGTAAGGTGGAGAGGACTTGGGAGCAGAACATAAAACCCTTTGGCAGTGGCAGACCTGGGCTTCTTCATATCCAGCAAAAAGTATCTTTTTTTTTAAAAGGCTCTGTGCTTTCTTGGGGAACTTTGGGAGGACTGAAAAATTTGTACCTTCAGGTAGTAATATGCTGCATCACCTCCTTCTCTATTTAATCATCTCTCTAAGTTTCTTTATACTTTTCTTTAAAAAAATGTAAATCCCTTAATTATGTCTGCTTGTGTCTTTCTATTATCACACCAGTGTTTCTCAGGATAACCTGAACCACTCAGGAAAAGGACTAACTGAATCAATGTACAGACATGTTAAAAATCAAAGTTTTCTTTGAAAAGACAGTTTGTGAAATTATTATTGGAATTATTAATTGAGTAAGTGCCAGTTATTTACTCTGCCTTGTTATTCAGTTGAATAGAGACCAGGGCTGAGAATCAGGAGAAATGTGTCCTATCAATATCAATTTGATCTCTAAAAAATTATCTTAATATGGTTTTTACTTAATAATATCATTGGAAGATAGAGATAATAATTGTTAAATATTGTTTTTATGAAAATAAGGCATTTTATGATGGGATTTTTAAATGCTATATAAAAGTAAGACTTTGTTATTAGAGACAGTTTTAGATTATTCAGAATAACTTAACAGATGTTTTGTAGTTTTACATTCTCATTTGAAGATGCCAAATGTACAACTAAATCTCCTTGGAATTATGGGATCACTTTATAATAATTTCAGATATTGTTGTAAAGAAAGACATATCTGTGATAATGCACATAAACTAGTCCAGTAAAAGAAACTAAAGAATGGATATTAAGCCCACTAACCTTGGGCTTTTGCCCCTCACAAGCAACATGCACTCAACAGAGCTTATGACACTTCAAAATTCTCATTGAAATTCATATTATAATAGTAAATAGTACAGAACAAACTACTGAAATCCATTCAGAGCACAGAAAAACAAATAAACAAAACACAAGTCTCCAGCATTGTCAAAACTGTACTGCTGAGTTAAGAAGTCAGGCAAGAAAATCAATTTTCTCTAAACATGAATTAAATGAATAAAAACTCAATATGAAGACAGAGGAAAAATAACCCAGCATCCCTAAGCCAACCTCAAAATGCCCATTTAGGGCGCCTGGGTGGCTCAGTGGGTTAAAGCCTCTGCTTTCGGCCCAGGTCATGATCTCAGGGTCCTGGGATCGAGGCCCGCATCGGGCTCTCTGCTTGGCAGGGATCCTGCTTCCCCCCCTCTCTCTCTCTCTGCCTGCCTCTCTGCCTCCTTGTGATCTCTCTCCCGCTGTGAAATAAATAAATAAAATCTTTAAAAAAAAAAAAAACAAAAAGACTTCCTTTANCTTGTGATCTCTCTCCCGCTGTGAAATAAATAAATAAAATCTTTAAAAAAAAAAAAAACAAAAAGACTTCCTTTAAAAAAAACAAAACAAAACAAAACAAAATGCCCATTTAATGGGAGGAAGAAACAGTATTCATTTGCATGTTTTCACTTATTTATTCAACTATTAATGACTAGAAATAGTATTAGGCGTTTGAAATACAGAGCTACCTCCAGTATGTGGCTTCTATTTTACTGGAAGTGCAAACATATAAGCAAATACAATGTGACAAAGGTTTTGGTAAAGGATAAGGTGCATAGGAAGCAATTTTAAGAGATACCTAATCCATACTGGGAGGCCTAGGGAGGGATTCTTGGAAGAGGTGACATCTGTGGTAAGCTGTGCCAGTTAAGAAGACATTAATCAGATGAAATGGTATAAGAGCATAAGCACACAAAGTAACAAGTGCATAGATGGGAGGTGAGAACTTTGACTAGCTTGTAATGCAAAAATGAAATAATTCAATATGGTTAAATCATAGGATGGAAGCCAAGCAAGAAGTGAAGTTGGAGGTGACCATAGATCATGATGTGTGCTTTTCTAAGTACTATGAATGTGATGGAGAGTCGGGCATTTAAAGATCTTTGCAGGGAGTTAATATTGTTGGATAAAGCGCTGGTTACCATCTTGGTACAATTGATTTGAGGATTTTCTAGGTATTATTGCATGAAAATCTTATTTTAATAAAAATAATAGTAAATAGAGGAGTTGAAAACTGTATTTTAGTACTCCCTAGGTTTTGGTTAGGAATAGTATAAAGTTAGAAATCATGGTCTTCATATATATTATACTGCTAACAAATCATGAGGTAATGGAAAATATGATACTTTGAATCACTAATTCTTTTACTTAAATTTGCAATTCTACTTATAAAATGTGCAATGTAAAAAGAAGTCATAACTGCTTTTTTTTTTTTTAGATTTTATTTATTTATTTGACAGAGAGAGAGTGATCACAAGTAGGCAGAGAGGCAGGCAGAGGGAGAGGGGGAAGCAGGCTCCCTGCTGAATGAAGAGCCTGATGCGGGGCTCGATCCCAAGACCCTGAGATCATGACCTGAGCCGAAGGGAGAGGCTTAACCTACTGAGCTACCCAGGCGCCCCTCATGACTGCTTTCTATCAATCCACAGAAGCAGTAAGATTAATGTGACAGTTATAAATATGCATCTCAAAACTGATGGGCAGCTTGTTTACTTCGATATAGAATATTGATAACCTTACAATTGGATGGATGTTATTAAGTATACAAATATAACCTAATTCCCCCACCTATTTAGAATGCATGGTAAAGCTTATGCATGCCTCTTTTGGGGCCAGTGATTTACAATAAGGATTTGCAAAGGTTGCTTTGGAAATCTGAATAAAAATTTCTGACCACTGTGTTTGTGACAAGATTTTTGTAGTTAGAGCTAATTATTGAAAGTGTATGGATACCTCAAATAATAGAAATTATATTTAAAGATGATTTTTTAAGGGCTAGAAATAAACAACAAAAACAGTCTGTAAATTCACCCCAGCCTATGGAATTCCTGCAAGTCTGTATTTTCTTTCACATCAAGACCTTTCCTTGTGCCCATTGTGCCTGGCCCACCTGTCTTTGACCTGCTCTTTCCCCTACCTGCTTAATCACTCCAGGAAGCTTTGTTTATCCACCAAGATATTGTCAGATGCCCTTTTCTTTGTCCCAGCCATCTTATGGGACCTCTTCTCCTCCCTGTTTAGACAGTGAGCTCTTAAGCTTGTACACCATGAAAGAAAGAATAATTGGAACATGTTTAAAAATATTTGTAGAATTGAATTGGATCAAGACATATATCTCTTTATAACCAAGAATTGCCAGCAATATTCTTCCTTGCTGTGTTATTTGTGAAAGACAAACCACAACTTGTCAATGTCAAAATCACATGATGAGAGACTTATTCTATATACTCTACTACTGTTTTAGTAGGGTTAAGGAATATTTTGTGCTTTGAGAGAAAGACGCCACATGCAATAAAACATGGTTAAGCAAAATATTTAAAAGGAAATTATTTTAATTACAGGAATTCCTCATTCTTCTTCCATCCTCAAATGATGCACACATTATTTTTATTTAAAACTTTATTACAAATTATGTGGAATTTTATCTGCCAACTTTTCCAGTCCAGTCTATATAGAATCACGGTGGAGCAAAGCATTCCTTGTTTGTTCACCATCTGGTAAATTTCATAGTCTGTACCTCAAATATTGGGCTAAATCACACTGAACCTAAGACATGCACCAAATCCTTCCTTGTAAGGGGGCATTATTGATTTTGCTTTCATTTTTTTGTTGTTGTTCACATTCACTTTAGCTTACATTATTCCCTATATCATTTTGATTATTAATCTATAGTTTTTAAGTATATTTGTTGCTATGCTATATAGATATTTTGATGCTCAAAATAATAAAAACACAGCTTGCCTGTCTTATGGAAGGAATTTAAAGATAGTGTGGTAGTCATGTTTTAGAATCACTGATACCAACAGCTTAAAGTAAACAGATGATTTGCTTTCATAGCTCTTTGGTTATTAAAGGTAAATTCCTCCTAAAAGAAAAGAGAATTATCTCTTCTTGGTCAGAAGAAGAGTATGTCTAGGAAGGTCTTTTGTGGAATAAAAGAAATTATGTCTCCTCTTTAGAAAGGACCATTTTTGAATCAACTATAAACTGTTCTCCAGAACTTCCTGCCTAGAGTGTGCTGACATAGAATATAGAACATCTGCATAGCTGTTATGTGAGATTTTCTGGTCTCCCCATGTGATACTGACTTCTGTGTTTGCAAGCATTTTGGAACAAGTTGAATATTTTCTCATGGAAATGTAGTTTATTTACAATCATCAGCACTAGTGCTGGGACATCTCATTACCATCTTATAACCTTTGCATGCATATTTTGCCTTATTTTTTAAAAATTCCAACTTAGGATCCACATTTTCCCATTGCACTACCATTTTACCATGACTAGTTATTTAACTTAAAAATGGAGTAATTGAAGAAAAGAAAGAAAGTATGTAGGCCAAATCAAACCAGAGTAGCTTGCAATCTTGAAGTCATATAAACATGCCAGTAAGGATTTTTAGAACAAATTATGGTTTTGTTTTGTTTTTCTGCAGATGGTGGCTTAGAGATGTTTCTAAATAGAGACATCCCCCATCCATCCCCACCTTATTAGGAAGATTGCCCTAGTTACTTTGATATGTGGGAATTTGGGGAGGTTATCCATAGACAGATCAAATATTCTCTCCTATAGTGTTTCTTATATATGCATGTGCTAACTGATGCAGTGCCTTATGTCAAAAGGTAATAATACAAATTTAGAGCTCAGCAGATATATAATTTAAGTAAGCAATCAAATTTAGTATTTTTTTTAAGGAAAAGAGAATCACACCTCTACCCAAGACTAGTTCATCATGAAAAATGTGGGCTTTTTTACTTTACTCACATAAACACATTTTATCATTCATAATAAAATATGCAGAAAATATATGATGAGAGCTGACCCATTTTGAAAGAGCAATAAGTAACCTAACGTTGTACTGTAAAAAAAAAAGTGAGGACAGTTCATCAGGAAGAGGTACTTTCAGTGGCATATTGTAGAAAAAAAACAAGGTTGTTTTCTAAAACTACTCCACACGCTAATTTATTACATTATTATTTCCCTCTAAAATTTGAAATAGTGTGGTTGGAAAAGATTTTATACTTATCAGGAGTTCTGAATCCTTAAATTTTCAGTGCTTTGCATTTTCAATTCTTTATATACTAAAAGGAACAAAATGTTCCAAGTTCTCTCTTTATTTTTATTTCTGCTCAGAGATGCTACAGAAGCTGTCACAAAGAGGATTATCTAAACATGTGCTGAATTTAAAACATGTATATGGATAAAGAGATATATGATTCAAGAGGAAAGAACAATACCTCCTGTATGAAAGTGCTTTTATCACTATAACTGATTCCTTGCAATCATTATTATGCAGATAAGTTGAAAGCAGCTAAATATTGTGAGCTTCTAGCACAACATAATTAAATAAACACATTGTCCTTTGTGTTTTCAGGAAAGTGGCTATAGAACTTGCAGCCTTTGGCAGTTCTCCAAGGCTGTTGGGCATCTGTGGCAGGGTATTTTTGTTCTCTGCCGAATGAAAACTACAATTAACAAATGGTCTTACATTCTGAAGTGTGAGGAGGGGGAAAAAAGATATGTTTCAGTGTGTACTAGTTCACATTAGTTCTTTGTTAAGTATTGATATGTTATCCCAACAATATTTTGTGAAATACCCCTGCTGTATAATGAGGTACATGTTGGCAATTGTCACACCATACTTTGGGATACAGCAAGAACACAGTACAGGGGTGTCCAGATCAAAGTCATTTACTTCACAGAATGTGAAGTTAGATAAGAAGAGATGAAGGTGGAGCTCTGTTGGAAGCAGGAGGCAGGCTATAAAGTAGGAAAAATTTTGTAGGGAGAGAGCAGGACAAAGTCTAGAGAGAGACCAACGATATGACCAAAAAGCGTTATCAGTCTTCAGATAAGAGGAAAGAGAGAACATGTTAAGTAATGACTAAAAACCCAGAAGAATACAAAGTTGTTTCTCCATACTTTATCTGAGGACTGAAACATAACATAAATAAGAATAGCCCTGAATACATAGGAATGGTAAACCCCCCACCCACTCTTCAGTCTACTTACAAGTGTGGCCACTTGGCCGTTATTTAAAACAGAATTCCTTGACCTCAGTGATAATTGACTTTTGGGGCAAGATAATTCTTTGTTGTGGGCGCCTGGGTGGCTCAGTGGGTTAAAGCCTCTGCTTTCGGCCCAGGTCATGATCTCAGGGTCCTGGGATCGAGGCCCGCATCGGGCTCTCTGCTTGGCGGGAGCCTGCTTCCCCCTCTCTCTCTCTCTCTGCCTGCCTCTCTGCCTCCTTGTGATCTCTCTCCCGCTGTGAAATAAATAAATAAATAAATCTTTAAAAAAAAAAAAAAAGATAATTCTTTGTTGTGAGGGGCTGCCCTGTGCATTGTAGAATGTTTGGTAGCATTTAGGTGCCAGTAGCACACCCTCTAGTAATGACAACAACATCTGCAGAGATTGCTAAATGTTTCTGGAGGACAACCACACTTCCAGTTGAGAACTGCTGATTTAGAGTTTCTATCTCAAATGCTACACGTTTCCTAGAACAGAAAGGCTTAAGGGATTGTATGTCAGCACTATTGGTTTTAGCATCAAATCATCCTTCCTCATAGACTAGTCATGAGCCTGTGTTCAACTTTATGAGACTCAGACTCCAATCTGTGCTTCTCTTTTTTTTTAAAGTGGACTTCTCCAGTATGCCTTCTGCCTGTATCTCTATATTGTTAATTTGAAAATGATTCCACCATTCTAGTAAACAGATCACTACCTTACTCTTACCAAGGGTTGTTCTTCATCCTTTCCAAACATACAGCAGCTTTTTTCTCCCCTTGTCCACTACTATAATAATCTCCATTTAAATATTCATGATAAGTTTTGCTGATATAGCTGACTTGTTCACCTAGGTTCCAAAGTAGGACATATCTTTCACGGATACAGCTGTGAGTAGAGTTTTATGCTTTCTCCAATGAGAAAAGCAGATTTATTGTCAAAGACCAAATGAAGAATGAGAACATTCACATCTAGCCTAGCCAAGACAAAGTCATAAGGCACTCAAGGCAGAGATTGCTTTAGAATGCTGATGTTTCCTTTTGGAACCAGAAATAAAATTATTGAGCAAATTTATTGAGATGGATATATTGGGAAGTTTTTTGTCATACTATTTCTTTGTAGTTACTTTTTGTTAGAAAGACTCGTGGAGAACCATATATATGTTATCACCATGATTCCTTAACAGTATCACCTACAATTATTCCTTCTGCCCTTCTTTATCTTCTGAAAGAACACTTGCTGGCCAGAGTGGATTTTCAGAGCATTTGCTATCTAACCTGAGTGAGAATAGGGACAATAAAAGGTTTTTTACAACTGTAGGATTCATAGCTGTGTACTCTGTGCAAAATATCCAGTAGGCTTCAAAACAACCATTGGTATCATATTATTTCCCCTGTATGTTCTGTTCCTACTTCCCTCTCTGTTTTGCCCTTCACTGATGACCAAACTTTGTACTTAATTGAGAAATCAGAAATAATCGGACATGTACTTTTTTTTTTACTTTCCCATTACAAAACTTTGAACCCCCCTGCATCCGTAACCCCTACACTGTCTGATTTACTCACTGTTACTTTGGATTAAGTATCCCCCTTCCAATTAAACATGATAGGTGTATTGTGCATTCCACCTTCTCAAAAAAAATGTGACCTCTGTAATTACCCACCTCTCTCTTGTTCCTCTACGGAGATAAAGGCAGCCTGAATTAAGGTTACCTGTGGAACCAGAAAGAGTATATAGATGAGAGATATGGTGGAGTGAAGATTGTAGCACATTTTCTAAACAAGCAGAAAGTGCCATGAATTGGACCTGGGGAAATAAGAGAGGAACATTAATCTTATTATCTTTGATTGATTCACACACACAAATGCAAAATTACTTCCTATCTTTCCCAGGTAGAGAGAGCTGTTGTGGCTTTCTATGCACTTAGGAACTTTCTAATGCATCCATGAATTCTTCGATGATGTTATTTCTAGAAGGATCCTTTTACTTTTTACTTCCCACCTTTGGGAGAATCTTTATCACATTCTAGTTAAAATTGTGCTCCATGCAGGGCACCTGGGTGGCTCAGTAGGTTAAGTGTCTGCCTTCGGCTCAGGTCATGATCCCAGGGCTCCCTGCTCAGTGGGGACCCTGCTTCTCCCTCTTCCTCTCCCCTCCATCCCAACTCATGCTCTGTCTCTTGATCTGTTGTCTCTCCCTTTCTCTCAAATAAATAAATAAAATCTTTTTTTAAAAAAAGCCTGTGCTATGTATAAGGGTGATTCATGTATTCATCTCAATAATGGAATCCCAGTGTTTTCTCTTCATGATGGTGGAGGTTTTATTTTCTTGCACTACATTACCAAAATAACTATAATGGCCTTGGGGGAGAAATATAAAAAAAGAAATCTAAAATGGTGGTTGTGACTAAATTTTACATGTTCCAATGATTATTAATTCTTCTAATATATAGTTTGATAATAATTCCTTTCTCCATTGAGCTATTGAATCAAAATATTAGACTTGTTTTTCATATTTCTAATTTTAAAGATTTTATTTATTTATTTGAGAGAGAGAGAGAGAGGGTGCATGTGCACAAGTGGGTTGAGGAGCAGAGGGAGAAGCAAGCTCTGCTGAGCAGGGAGCCCAATGCGGGGTTCGATCCTAGGACTTCAGGATCATAACCTGAGCCAAAGGCAGCCTAAGGAACTGAGCCACCCAGGCGCCCTCTTTTTCATATTTCTAAAGCTTTTTTTTCTTGATAAAATTCACTTACCAGTACATAGCTTTTTATTTAAGAAATTAAGTGTGTTATAACTGATATTAATCTACTAGGTTCCTCTCTGAAATTGATAGCCATGATCTCTATTCCAATTTGAAACATATAAGCAGAATTTAAATCTGTTGGTTCCTATAAGTTGTCAATACTTATTGATTTAACAATCTTGAACATACAGCATTGTTTCTGCACAATGATACACACATAAAATTTTATAAATGTTTATAAACTGTCACAAAACAACGGGATTTATAAGGTAAATTCCATGAGATCACTTCTTTATAATGAGTTGTGTTTGTATACTTCTTTTTGTGTCAGCTGTTCATCATAGACTTGGAAGAGGGCAGTGTAAAAGGACCAATGAAAGGTACAAGGGAGGAAAGCCAGTAATACAGCAATAAGTTCCTAGAGTAAAAAAAAATCTTAAAAATTTAGTATCCACTTCTATTTGACTGATCTCTATGGTTGAATGAGCATATATCAATTTCTTGGGACAGTATTGGTTTCAAATTGTATGTCATTTTCCCCATGAGCACGCTTAAATCAAGTTATTAGTTGAAGGTTTGATTTAGAATATATTGCTGCTCTATTTCAAATGAACTCAGACTCAAATTTTGAAAGTTTCTATAATCAAACGTGTTCTGAATCTATGTTCTAAAACAAGTAGAGGTAAATAGTTGAATAGAGATGCCAAGGTGTGGTGAGTGCACTGTGTTTCTTACATTTCCTTATAACATCCATGGACACTATTCTCAATGAAACCTGAATTTAAAGATGTGAATAATTCTCTTTGTAAAAATCGTAGAGAAAAGTGAGATGATTTGAGATTACCAAAATTATTAAAGAAACAGCATTAGCCTTTAGGTTTGTCTGGAGATAATCACATCATGGCTAGCAAAGTTTTCTAGGTCTTGTACTATGTCTTAACTCTTCATCTAAGGTGTTCATTTATTCCTCAGCTCTATGTTGAAGAAAATTTACATATATATGTGTGTGTGTGTATATATATATATATATATATATATATATATATACATATATATGTGAACCGTTGAGGTCCTGAATTGTTCCAGTTTTTAAAAATTAATTTTAATCTCCCTTTGAAAGATTCACAGTAGCAATATAATCATTGCGAAACTATGTTTTGTCTTAAATTTTGGCTCTTGGTTTGACATAGAGACTTCCTGGAATAAGTACTCTCTAAAACACAAATTCCTGGGTGCCTAGGTGGTTCAGTCGATTAAGCCTCTGCCTTTGGCTCAGGTCATGATGCCAGGGTCCTGAGATCGAGTCCCACATAGGGCTCCCTGCTCAGCGGGGAGTATGCTTCTCTCTCTACCCCTCCCCCAGCTCATGGTCTCGCTCTCTCTCTCTCTCTCTGTCTCTCTTTCACTCTCTCAAATAAATAAATAAAATCTTTAAAAAATATAATGAAACAAATTCCTTGAAATTTTCTTTATACAATGAATCATCAATAATTTCAAATCATGCCATAACCAAAAATTTTCAGTAATAAAAGATCCAGATTAGTTATAACCACATAAGATTCTACTGTAATAATATGTTGCATTACATAGTTTGAAAATGTATTTATTAAAATAGGTCAAAATTGAAGTTTTGTATTTCTTTTGCAGCTACGAAGAGGCCTAGTGACTGTGGCTCTTAGTATTGATTGTTAAGCAGAGTAATTTAGACCCCCCCCCAATTTCACATATAAAAAGCATCAAGAACAGAAATCCTATTCATTTTCATTCTCTCAGTCATCCTGTTAAAATAGCATGAATTTTCCTTACAGTTTTCCAAGAAGGATTATCATGTAGACTTGTTGGTCCAGCAAAGCAACAAAACAGGCATTAGCATGAAGCAGTGATGTGGCAGTTAGAAGATACTGACTTTGTTTCTGCCTTCATCACTTGTTCATTTTGTCACTTGACCATTACTCCTTCTCTTTGAGCCCAAGCTTTATGTCTATAAAATATGTTGTGTAGTACTATAGATCCAGGAGAGCCTCAGGAAATATTAAAAGATGATAAATGGTAACGGTAAACCTGCCTCTTACCGCTTGACTACAGAGTGTGCTTTGTGATTGAATAAACAAAAGGCCTTGAAATTGTGGATGGAGTTGTTTGTTTTTTCCAGCAGTAGTCAGTGCATTATTCTCTGCTTAATTATGAGTTGGACATAGAGGAAAATATACATAGAAGACGGTGGACATCTAGATCTTTCTTTGATGTGCTTACTATTTAAAGCAGTTCTTCATCCTCTTCTGCTGTTTCCTACCTTCTTAAAGTTTTATGGAAAACAGCAAATATGAAGTTAAACTGGTACTGTAAGGTTATTCTAAAGTTGCCTTTCTCTAGTAATAATATTCTTTGAACTTTTGAATAAATTTCATTTCCCTCTAGATGTGTGCCTTATATGTTACATGTATTTTATGAGTGGTTTTATCTATTTGTTTATTTACTTTGGGCGTTACTCTGACAACACACGAAATGGTATTGTAAATGGACTGAAAAGAATAATGCATCTTCCCAAAATAAGAACTAAATTCATACTTGATATTTGAATATGATTGTTTTTTTTCAGATGTAAAGTCATTTCAAAGGTGGGTTGGTAGGGAAGTCCTTAAACTTACTCACCTCTCTAAAATTCAAGCTACATTTTAAAATAAATGCACTTACTTTAAAATTTGAAAAGATTTAAATCTCTATTAAATAAACCATCTGTAGAATTTTCTTTTAAATGGCTTTGTTATTTTTCTGTTTTATGTGAAGCAGTTCTTTCAGCTTTACTTTACAGTCTCTGGTTATCAAGATAATGGATTTCATCCTTTTAATTTATCTCAAGTTTTACCTTTTTATAAGAATTTATTATTTTCAGGCACAATAGAGAGAGCCATTCTTTATCAAAATGCAGCTATCTGATATTTATTGAAATAAACATGTATTTCTGATAGCATTTCTCAGAATCTAAGAAAATGAATTCTCTGGCTATTCGTTTTTGTTTGTGTTTAATTATGCTAACTTTGTTTTTGGCATATGATATGTTTTCTCATTTTTTAATCAGTTTTATGTTTCTTTATTGACTGATAATGTTTGTACACAACAGCAGAACGTTGCAAAAATATTCTGCAGATAGTAAAAATGTCTGAAAATATTCCTGGAAAGTCAATAGTTGGAATTCAAAAATGGTTAGATCCTGCATATAATAGGCATTTTTCCTCTTTGTACTACACCTGAGAGGAGATTTCATTTTATATGCATAGAACAAAGTCCGTTGTATGTATTAAAGCAACTTTATGACAACAGGGAATCTTTGTGGGTCTGAAAAATCAATGAAATATTTATAAGAAAAAATAGCTACTGAGAACATACAGTCCCTGGTCATCATCCCGTGTTACAGGTGATGGCTTCAGCCATTTTGGAGTTACAAAATACAATTTATTACTGTAAAATCTTCCTCATCACAAAGCTGAGCTCTTTACAAATTGATGCAAGTTATTGCCCTGCAAGGAGGTAATGCTCATCTCCACTCAGAGCTCAAATAGTTAATGTTCAGCACTTGGGACCAATTTGGCTGACATGAAAGAGCCCCTGGAGCAGTAATGGCTCTTTGCTGGTGATCTGTATATCACTGCACTTAAGTTCTAGAATGCCAGGAGTGCTTCAGATGTGGATTTATTTTGTTACTGGGCTTAATGCACCCACTTGAATATTTAGACGAGTCACTTTTCTGTCAAACAAATTTGTTTTTTGAATATCAAGCACTTAAAGATAATGCTGATAAATAGGCAATGAATAGAATTTTTTTCTGCTTGATCAGTTTTTTTTTTTTTTCCTTCTGGAACCACTAAGATCTGTATAAGCCTTCACATCCATTTTGAACTGAAGCAGGTATAGAGCAATATGAAATACATAGACAAAGATAGACAGACAAACTGATTTTGGTTTTATCTGGCTGGGTTTGCGCTGCTGTCACATGTGGCCATGCAGCTTGGGCATTACATACACTTAGAGAAACCCAGTCACCTGGAGTCTCTCCTTGGATAGTGCACAATTGGCACGACAATATGTGGAGACATCGACACAGATAGATTCAAAGCAAGTAAAGAGTTTGATTAAACCATTGTTATAAAATTGCATAACATTTCCATGGCTGGTTGCATGACTAAAACAGACCCTTGCCTGATCTGATTGCTTTCTTTTCTTAATGGCCTTTGATCTTAGACTATAAAAACCAGAATTAAGAGTTCTTCTAATTCAAACTTCTTACTATCTAGGAATAAACTAACACTCTTACCATCCAGGGACTGAACTAAACCACATAGCTAGTTAGTGGCTGTCAAAGCTAGATCTAAAATTCAAGTCTATATACTTCCTTTCCAATGATCTGTTTTCAAAATTATATGCTCTTTTTAGCTTATTAATGTGTTGACAGTCACCTCTCACCTGAAGATTATACAACACAACACAGGGAAGTGACCTTACAATAGTAGAATCCTGGTTTTAGTCTCTCTTCAAGTCCATTCTGCTATAGGGATTCTACAGTTTTGATCTTGGCTTGTTAACCTCATTAGCATTGATTCTCAACACCTGTGCCTGTGGTTAGTTGGGGACCTAGGGTGTATGACTTCTTTGTACCAGAGCTGACAACCAATCATCATTTCTCTTGTGACCTAATAGAATATGAATAGCCAGAAACAGTGAATCTGGAATCAGTTATGGATGTTGAACAGGTTATAAAAATTTTTTGTATAATATATATAATACATTAATTTTGTATAACATATATATTTACTTATTTCATGTAACAGAGATTTTGGACGGTAGGCGAAGCATGGCAAAATAATTTAATTTCTTTTTCTTTTTCTTTTTTTTTTCCCTAGTGAGGCTGATGGGGTTTTGTTTACTTTCCTAATGAGATGCTGATTTACATGTTTTGGAGAACCACTTACTCTGTGTTCTCAGTGCATGGTTTCAGCCTTGAAAATCTGAATTGGAGTCATACATGAGTCCAGAGCAGATGTGTGCAACTGGGCAAACCATTTTGCCATTGCTTTTCCTTGGAATGATAATCCACATGCCGGGATTTCAAATGAGTTTAATACACATTTTCTTGATTAATGGAAAATGGCAGAGTGTAGGAGACTGAAACAGTTCGTGCTTTGCTTGATTAATTAATAAGGGACTCTCTTTTCCCAGCTTTGACTCATTATGCTAATGAAGTGTCATCAATTAAGGCTTTCCCTTGATTATTGAATCTGTCAGGTAGCGCTCAGTGAAAATGCTGCATTCCTTTGCTCTCTGGGTGGAATTGCCATTACAGCCCTTTATGAACTGCTCCTTCCAGTAGCTGCTGTTTGTTCTCTTTTCTCATTATTGTGTCTTTTTCCTGACCTTAAGAAAGATGATTATGGAAAGCTTGGAATAAACTGGAAAATGTTATCTCTGGGAATATGGATCAAGAAAATGTGGTAACAGAAAGATATACACCATTCTTCATTTGGAACTCATTTTTAATTAATGATACAGTAAAAAATGAATCAAAAGAATACAGTGAACTTTCTGAAGTAAGTCTTTGACATTAGATTAGATAAGCAGTTCTGAAATAAATGGTCATTAACAATTTCTCACCCTACTATTCAAATTAAATTTTGAGAGGAAGGGCTTTTCCTAAGGGAACTACTCTGAGAACAAAAGAGTATGTATTTAAATTTTTTATTCTAATCACGTGAAGTTCTAATTTGTTTAAAAATATTAATTGCATTTGGATCCAAGGTGAATAAGGTGACAAAATATAAAGATAATAGAGTATAACCAAATACAGCCTCTAGGTCAAGTTTAGGAAACATTTTTATGTCTTAGTGGCCTTTGCTCTTCACCAAAGATGAGACTTCTGGTGTGGATGAATTCTATCCACTCATGTTGCCAAATCCACTTATTAGGGAAAACCTTCCTTTAAGATTAGATAGTACCCATTAATGAGAGACTGTTAAACCATTCATTAAAGGTTGTAAGTGATGGAAGACCTGAGTAATGCATTTACAATCACCTATCCCATCTTGGATTCCATAACACACATCTTAGGGGAGCAACATTAACACATTTGTTTCATTTTCTCATTTTATTTAACATAAAGTAAAAAAAAGTTTTATATTTTTATGTAACATCT
This sequence comes from Ailurus styani, assembly GCA_002007465.1. Classification (NCBI taxonomy): domain Eukaryota; kingdom Metazoa; phylum Chordata; class Mammalia; order Carnivora; family Ailuridae; genus Ailurus; species Ailurus styani. The sequence goes on along the minus strand of LNAC01000162.1, from coordinate 3,188,710 downwards.
CTGGCTTTAGGGGCAAAAATTTTTAAATCAGTGGTGTCACCTGTTTAATTAACCCATCAATGTCTCTGTTTCCCTAACTATGGAATGAGGAGATAATGTTCATTCATGGGTACTTTTCTAGAGATTTTGAGTATAAATAAATGGGAAAGAAAATGGGATACTTTACTACCTCCTTTTAGGGAACACATTTATAGTCTGGTGCTCTGAGTTTTAAAATTAGAGGAAGACACTTGATAGAGCTTATTGCTGAGTGTATTGATGCTTAGTTACCTCTCTCAGTTATACTAAAGTTTAATTCTCTTTTCAGAGAGCACTCTTTTTCTCTGCTTTTGGGAATAATGTTTCCAGTTCAGTGGAACTCTAGATGTGCTGTCTTCAGTTTATGTCTTTAACTCTCTCCTATGTCCCAAACCTATGACAGTGCTGAGGAAAGACTGATTCATAAAGTGAACGAAGTGTGCTGCTGAGCACAGGCAGTATTGACTGCCTCAAGAAAGAATCCCTGCATTATCTTCTCAGAAGGATTCTGGTAAGAAATATATCTAAATCTAAGGATGGACAAGTGGGAGGTTGGTATTCAACAGAACTCAGGACTCACACTGGAGCAGTGCTACTCCTTTAGTGGACTAGCCCCAAGGACCAGATTCTCCACATGTGGTCCTGCACAAGGGCCATTTATTCAGCCTTCATGGCCAGGATTCAGTTTGATTGTCATACTTGCATTTGCACATATGGTTTGGGGAAATGATAAAATAACCTTTAAAACAGAAACTAGTGGAAGATCAAATTTCCCAGCTAAAGAAAAATTGGTTTTAGATTTTAAATCCAAGCCACAGCGCATGCCTTTATTGCCATCATTTTAATCTTCCCTTCATTTTGTTTTGTTTTGATATCAAAGTCATGATGATTGACTAGGTAGGATGAGATGGGCTGAAAGATATCTTTTACATTACTCTCCATAAGTTTCTTCTTTTTAACAATAAAACTTTACTTTCATTGTAAAAACAAACAACTTAATTTCAACTTTTCAGCAAAGGTACATGTTCATGCTGTCATTAAATTTGAAGTTATTTATAACACTGCAAAGTTGGTTGAGTGAGAAAAATAGAAAAGTATCATAGGTTTGAGGATATGAGATATGACTGTCATTCATAACTAAAGTCATGCTGGGTATGTAACACTATCTCATTGTGTCCTGCCTGGTTTGAAATACACACTAAAATGTGTGTAGAGAGGAATGCCATATTTATGAATTTTAATTATTTCTAGCAAAATAGACTTTAGGGCCTGAATATATATGAAGTTTGCAGAGCAACAGATAAACAAAAAGTATTTTTTCAGATGGACAATGTTATGTGTTTAGTCAGTTACCAAGAGTTAACCAAAAGGCAATAGGATATAATCAGTTTAATAAGCATGTATTATAAGAAATCACTTTCCTTGGCGGCCAATGAGTCACTTGTTCCTCTAATAAAATTTGTTCTTTGTGGGAGTCGAGCATTATGTGAGACACAGCATAGAGAAGTAGGTTAAATATGTAAAGCCTGGAGCCAAACAGCTGGGGGATGAACCCTAGCTTTCTGCTCTTTACCAGCGGTGTAAACACGAGCAATCTCTTTAATCTTCCCATGCTACATTTCCTCTTCTGTAATAGTAATACCTACCCTGTTCAGTTGTGTGGATTAAATGAGTTAACAGATGTATAGCTGCCAGAATTCTGTTGGCACTGGGTAAATGCTATAAAAGTGTTTGCTATTATAATATAGGACGATATATTAAACTGGCAGTTTTGATTGAATTGTAGGATCAGATAGATGGGTGTTTATATTCTGTCACTATAGGTAACTTAATTATTTTATTTTTTGTTTTTGGATCTTGGGTATGTACTGAGATTCTTGTACCTCAATTTTCTCTTCTGTAAAATAGGCATAATGACAGGATCTACCATATGTTTCATGAAGATTGAACAAACTCTGTTAATCACTGCTTAATAAACATAACCATTATCTTTAATTTTTGTGTACACATGGAATACCATTGCCACACTAATATAGCTTATTGTCTTTGACCATATTCAGGATATATTAAAATCCCTTTGTTTCAAATATGTAAGCTAGAAAGAGGTGTAATGTAATATACTCCAGATTCAACATTATATATGTATTATTTAGCATTTATTTTGAAGTCCAGTGTTCTTCTATCTTGCCACAACAAACTCCTGAATTATATCAGGAAAACAAACATGACAACCCTAACATAAATGAATTATGTAGACACAGAAAATCCTTCCTACTGTTAAAAGATATTGGTTTTCTTAAAAAGGAATGTTTGCCCTGTGATTGGCATAATTATTACCTAAGCCACAGAGTGATCAGAAATTAGAGCTTTATTGAAACTTGAAAGTTTACTTTCTGCCCTTTCATTTATTTATTTTTTGGCTAGATGCATATTACTCTTGAAATAAAATATAAAACCTCACAGCCTAATAATAATTTCATCATCACTGATATCAAAACATGTGTAAGCAAAGAGACAGTGACCAGGAGAATATATATATTCATCCAAGGAACTGAAGGAGGAAGTCTTTCCTTTCAAATTATAAAATGTAAATTATGAATGACTATAAATTCACTGGTTACTGTTACTCTTTCTGTTCAACATATTTTTCTTTTACTTTTCTTTACCCTTAATATTTTTATATTTTTAATCATATTTGATTCTCATGAGTTATGCAACCACTTTTGAGAAATTCAGAAGCAAGGTGAATACTACTACCTGCTCACTTGCTCTTTTTTCTCCTGGGTGCAAAACTAAGGCTCTTTTGATTTCCCTTGCAGACTACTGTGAATGTAACCGAGTATCCTCTGGTAAACTGTGAGGAAAGTGATATGCACATTTCTGGGTCAGTCTTATAAAAATCACCCATGACTACTGCTTTATACTTCTTTCCCTTTCTTTCACCCTAAAGAGAAACTCCTAGAGTTCCCCTACGCTACCCCCAGGATTGGTCATTGCCTAGGAATGTCCCAAGACAGTTTGCATGAGAATGATACTATTTTAAATTACAGATTTAGCTCCATTATCTATAGCCCAACTCACCCTAACTAGTGGAAAGTTGATCATATCAAAATGGAGTGCCGCTGTAAAAAATTAAAATGTGTTATAACATAAAATTTTGCTCTAACAAAAAACAAATGGAAGTCATGTGGTAGATGGTGAGAAAAAAATGGATACAGCAAGTGACAAAATGGAATCGGGTTATGTGGTAGCAAAACATCTTGAAAACTCTCACTTGTAATTATTTGGAAGGTAGAGCAAATGCCTGCTGGACCCATAGCTCTAGGGCAAGTGATTAGAAAAAGCTAGAAAGTTTATAAATGTGTGACTGTTATTTGCTACACTGAGCCATGTATTATGAGAAAGAGCTGAGCTCACACAAGAATTAGCTGGTTTTAAACAGAGATTGAAGAGAATAGGGAAAGCTAGATTAAAAATATTGTAGAATTTGAAAATGCAACTTCTCTGAACCCTGAACAATAAGAGATAAGACTGAAAAAAGCTCTGAGAACCAGAAGCACATTAAGATAGTATAATCAAAGGGCTTCAGCTCCTGCAAAAATCAGCTCGAGAGGGGCCATCTTCTTGTGCATTCCTACCGTTTCAGATGACCTTAAAGCAATATTGGTGAGAGAGAGAGACAGAGGCAAAGATAGAGATGGAGAAAGAGGAAGAACAAAGAAGTAAAGCCAACTTTGTAGAAATGACTTAAAAATTATGGCTAGGAAAAAAACTTTGGCAGCATTTACTAGAACATGGAAATGACAGGAACATGGAATTTATCAGAAGCATATACATTTTTAATGGAATTATATTGTCTCAGAAACCACAAGCCCATAAAATTATTAACAATTTGGGAATTTCAGTGATATGGATATGGGGATTTTAGTATTATTCTTTCAACTTTTCTGTAAGTCTGATGTTATATTAAAAACTTAAAAAGAAGCCCTTATCTCCCTGTAAGGAGGGCAAGGTAGAATGTGATCATCACACCCAGTCAATGCCAGGAATTTCACCAGCAGGGAAATAGTTGTCCAAGCTGAATTAAAAAAAAAAAAAAAAAAAAAAAAAAAAAAAAAGGATATACTTCACCCCACCCACTTAAGATGTAGCCACTGAAGACAAGGAGGGACTTCTCAAAGGGCAGAGCCAAGGGCCACAAGATACACTGAAGAAGAATGGAATATCCACCCACAGAGCAGACTGGAAACAATCAAAAACTTTCTCTAGGTCCCTGAGAAGGGGCTTTCCACAGTGCTACCTTGCAGTATTTTATCCTACCATAAACTAGGAACTGTGATGTGTTTCTCATTTTTTCCTTTCTTAAACAGGAGTTTTCATTCAACAATCCTACTTTTGCCCTAATGTTGAGTGTGGAAGGACTCATAACTTCCCTCTCAATTCATAGATCATTAGAGTATGAGGAACCAAATTCAAACCTAGTATACTTTGGGCCGACTTCCCTAACTAGTGGGTAATTAGGTCGTCTCACCTGGGCAGGAGTAAATATACACGGGTGGCGGGACCAACTTGGGTGGCAGCTATTTGCAGTCCTCTAAGAAAACATGTTCTTCTTTCTCCTAAACTACATTTTCCAGTTTCTCCGGTGGACATATATGTGCATGTGCCTATTTCACTTCTGTGAATACCCCTCACACACTCTGAACTCTTGAAAGTATTCCTCCATGCTCATTTCCCATTCTGACTGGGGGTGTGATTGCACATTCCATATTGAAGTTAGAGAAGTTGCCCTCAGTTTGGATTCTCAAGTGACTTGGGGGAGGAGACATTCCCCATACCCTGTAAACTTGGAAATTCCATGGAGCAAGAAGTAACTTCCCATCGTGATGATCTTTTATATATGTGGGTCCAGGTTTGTTGTTGTTGTTGTTGTTGTTGTTTAGCCTCTCCTACATAATGAATACAAAGGATAAAATCTATAAGATCTAATTGGAACTGTAAAGATTTAAGAAATATTTTCATCTGAGCTTATCTAGATTGGTTAGAGGGTTAATTTAAATATCTCAAACTACCTCCAACATGTTTCAAATTTTGTATAGTAAATGAAAGACAAAATTAGGCTAAAACATTTTTTAAAATGATAGATTGTTTAGATTTCCTTACACTCTACTGATGACACTTAAAACACATCTTGAGTTTATCTTTGTCTTAATTTTAAAAAAGAAAAGCTGAAAGATATTCCCAAATTAATTTGTGACTGTATCCAGAAAAAGCAGAAAACGCCATTACTGCTTATCACCTTGCTACTCTATTCTAGGATACCAAAGTGTTAGAATTCTATTATCATGTCACTTGAAAATAATTTTCTTCACTACTGAAAAATCTTCATAACCCTGGAAGCAGAGTTTTGTCACTGTGGTTCAAAATGTATTTTAGCAAAGTATTTTTTGCAAACCAAAAAAAAATGTAATTGGCTTAACTGTTCATATTTATTCCAGCTAGTTACACTTTTCCCTTATAAACTCCATTATAGAAAATCGGTAATATGAAAAGGGGATAAGTATACCCAAATATTAGCTATTAATCCAATGTAGAAATAAAAATACTTAAAATGAAGCCTTCTGTCAGCAAAATACACTTTTAATTTCAATTTCTGTTATGTTAGAATTGTTTTTGTTTTCATGGAGAAATTCTTTTTACATTTTTATTGTATTCTCAGGTGATCTCAATTGGAGTATCGTCAGGTGCAGGTTTGTTTTTGTTTTTTGTGTTTTTTAACTTATTTATTTTTCTTGATATGTCCAGGAAATTGAAAAGTAAATTGGGAAACATAATGTTCTGGTAAAAAACAGGTCTTCTTGTGCTGAGGTAAATGCAAGCAGTAATTCTGCACTGCAGTTATTACTATGGAATCAGTAAGTATAGAACTGGAAAACAAATGTATCTTGCTGGAGGTTTAATCAACCGGCAATCTCCAGTAGTGTCCTTCTGTGAAATAGTGTCATTTTTATGAAGAATTTATTAACTTACATTTTGTTTTTGAATCAGTGCATGCAAGAACAGTGTCATTATTTAATAGTTATACCCTGCTAATTTCCATATAGATCATGTTCTAAAGGTACATCCAGGAATAAGAGGACAAAATGGAAATGGGGCCAGATTTTACCAAAATATATAATAAACTTTAGAGTTAAAGCCATTACTCTTTTAAGCAATTAAAATATGATAAATTATGTAATAAAATGTATGTCTTAGAGGTTTAAACATATTCTTTTTAAAAAAATAATAAAACTAATACATATTTATCCTAGGAGATTAAAAAAAAGAAAATTTACCCATAATTCTACTGTTATAATCATTTTCTGTCTAGCTTCTTTCTTCATAGCTATTTATCTATCTACCTACCTACCTATCTACCTATCATGTCTAGCTATCATTTATCTCATCTATTCTGTTAGACTTTCTAAGCTTGTGTGTGTGTATGTATATATATGATATATTTTCTTTATTCTTACCGTAAAGTTTCCCAGTAGCCCTCCCAGTAAGGGCGGATTAAGCAAAACACCAGACGGAACAGGCACGAGGAGGGGAGCTTTCATAGAAGCGCCCTCAGGCGAAGTTCCATGGCTCTGAGAGAAGGAGTCGGGGAAGTCGCACCCAGAGAAGATGTGCAAGGGTTTTTATTGGGTTTGGGCCAAACGGGGGAACATGACCATAATTGGTAGGAGATTGGGTGGAGTTTAGCCCTCAGTTTCCCACCTAAGTTCTGATTTTGGTGGTCTTTTCAGATGCGGAAGCTGATGAGGGCGGGAGGTCCCCTGAGAAACTCCTGGGGTGGGGCGGTAAGATGGCGGGTTGGCCACCATGTTGTGGCTTCCTCAGTTCCCCAGACCATTGGCCCAACACTTACCAAATTGGATTACACAATTTACACAATTTTTATCTTCTTCTTTATTTACTTCACTATGTTGTGAGCATTTTTTATATCACTAAATACTCTTATAAAATAGAATTTTAGATAGCTTCATGGAAGTCTTTATACAGACATACTATATATTCGGTCCATTTACCTGTAGTCAAACATTTACTATTTCTAATTTTGTCTCTTATTAATACTATTTCTGTAAACACTTTTGTCACAATTCTGTAGCCCAGTTTTTACTATTTTATAATGGTAGATTTTTAGAGATGAAGTTCCTTGGTCACTAAGGAACAAGCCTGTTGACTTTAACTGCCAAAGTGACTTCAGACTAGATGTACTAATTTAATTCTAACCTACAATGCCTAAGAGGACGTGTTCATTGTACCCTAGCCAGCATTAGGTATTATTCTCACTATTAAAATATTTGATAATTGATCATTTAGACTGTATCATTATTACTTTTTAATTGCCTTTTTTACCCAGAGATTATATTTAATATACATTCATGTCTATCTATCATTTGTATTTTGTTTTACAATTTACATTTACATTAATGGTATAAACCAGAATGATGTTTAGAAATTGAAGTCATACCAAATTTATTTTTCCTTTGTTTCTGAATTTAATGGAACTACCCTAACAGTTTAGCTGTAAAGTGTGGTGTTGACTAAAATAATAGCATTTTATTTTATTTTATTTTATTTTTTAAGAATTTATTTATTTATTTGACACAGAGAGAGAGAGATTACAAGTAGGCAGACAGGCAGGCAGAGAGAGAGGAGGAAGCAGGCTCCCTGCCGAGCAGGGAGCCCGATGCGGGCCTCGATCCCAGGACCCTGAGATCATGACCTGAGCCAAAGGCAGAGGCTTTAACCCACTCAGCCACCCAGGCGCCCAAAATAATAGCATTTTAAACATAACCTTTAACTGAAGAGCAAAGTGAAAATCATGTGCTTATTTTACCAGTTCTTCTTTTAGTTCTTTTTTCTCTATTTCACTGCCTCATTTATTTCAAAGGAAAATGTTTCAAAGAATAATTTATATAGAAATTGAAATTGTCTTTTCCTGTAATGTACAGCTGTATGGAACAAAGTAACAGCAGGAATATCTTTCCTCACTAAAACATATGTATTTGGTTTAATATAGCAAAAATTATCTAAGTTAGATCTCAGTGAACTAAAGTGTAGAATTAATTACTCATTTACTGGATGGGCCAAGTGTAATGTTTCATTATCAGTTTTAAAGGTCTGGATATACAAGTCGATTTTATAAATTTTAAAGAGGGTATTAATCTACCTAAAATAACCTATTTCTAAGAATTTTAGGAATACAATTTACATGCAAATATATTATATGCTAAGTTCAACTATTTCTTGTCTGTTTAATAAGCAAGTCTGACATTAGAGGCCTATTCAGCAACAATATTAGCTGCTAGTTTTGTGTATGCTGTCAATTTTATTTCTAAATCGATTATACTTTTAAAAACACTACAGTAGACATGATGGAACACATCCAAGTAAGTATTATATTCTTTAATATTGTAATTCTGAAAGTTTCTTTGCTTACTCTAATAATACTATCACTGTTTAAAACATTTTAAGGGACGCCTAGGTGGCTCAGTCGGTTAAGCGCCTGCCTTCGGCTCAGGTCATTATCCCAGAGTCCTGGGATAGAGTCCCGCATGGGGATCCCTGCTCAGCAGGAAGCCTGCTTCTCCCTCTCCCACTCCCCCTGCTTATGTTCCCTCTCTCTCTGTCTCTCACTCTGTCAAATAAATAAATAAAATCTTAAAAAAAATAAAAATAAATAAAACATTTTAAAATCTCCTCTGTCCTTGGCTTCACTTGTTCTAAAATACTCTCTTGAATATCTTTATTAGTTGCAATTATATTTTGAGTTTTCAAATCATAGAATCATGTGGAGCCACGTAGTTGTATTAGGATATATGGGTCTTGTTCCAACACTGTTTCACAAAAAGTACCACATGAACAAATGACTTTTTGATGAAGAACACTGTCATTGGACATTGATACACTTCATTGATTTGCATCGAATGTAAATTTTCAGAGTCCTCAAAATTTAAACCTTACAATTTTGACTGATCATATGACATTTTTCACCCTTTTTATGGTGTAATTGACAAATAAGAGTTGTATATATTTAATGCATACAACTGATGATTTGATATATGCACATATAGTGAAATGATCATCAAAATCAAGTAATTAACATATTCATCACCTCTCATAGTTTACTTTTTCTTTTCCTTTCCTTGGTTGTAGTAAGAACACTTGAGATCAACCTTCTTAGCAAATTTCAAAAACACAATAAAGTATTATTAACTGGAGTCACCGTAAGGTATATAAACTCTTCAGAACTTGTTCAAATTCCATAACTGAAATCCTCCTCCTGACCAACATCTTCCCATTCCCTGCAACTCCCACCACTGGCAACCATCATTCTGTTTTCTGCTTCTGTGACATTTAGATTCCACAGGTAAGTGAGATTATGTAGCATTCGTCTTTCTGTGTCTGGTTTATTTCACTTAACATAATGTTGTCTGGAGTCATCCACAATGCCACAAATGGAAAATTTTTCTTTTTTTTTTTTAAGTTGGATAATTTTCCATTGTATATATATGTATATATACCACTTTTTTTTTACTCATTCATATTTTGGATATTATAAATAAAGCTGCTGTGAACATGGGAATGCAAATATCTCTTCATGATTCTGATTTCAATTCTTTTGAATATGTATCCAGAAGTGGGACTGCTGGGTCAGATGTCAGATGGTAGTTCTATTTTTTTTTTAAAGATTTATTTATTGTAGAGAGAAAGAGAGACAAAGAGTATGAGTGGGGGAGGGGCAGAGAAAGAGAGAGAGAGAGAGAGAGCAGACTCCTGCTGAGTGTGCCCCAGTTCATGACCTGAGCCAAAATCAGATACTTAACTGACTGAGCCACCCAGGTGCCCATGGTAGTTCTTAATTTTTTGAGGAGTATCTGTACTGTTTTTCATAGCAGCTGCACCATTTTACATTTCCATCCACAGTGCACAAGGGTTTCGTTTTCTCCACATCCTCACCAACACTTGTTATCTTTTATGCTTTTAATAATAGACATCCTAACAGATGTGCGGTGCTATCACATTGTAGTTTTGATTTGATATCCAGCATGTCTTGATCCATAGAGTTTTTGCCCTGTGTTCAAAATAATACATATCATAATCTTAGAAGAAATTTTGTTCTTATTCAAATGAATTCATTTCCACATGTTTACATTCTGCCTTTTATCCCAAACATAGTTAAAAAATATAATTGAACATAATTTGAAAAGTGAAATAAAATAGTATGTGACTTTTTTCTAGTGGGTCTGGACATACTTGGTTAATAAAGAGTTGTCTTTATGTGATTTAGTGACTTTAGCGCAACATTGAAAATATACTAATTTTTTAAATGTTTAAATAATCAGTTAATTACTAATTATCTGCTTAGATATTTAAGCAACAGTAAATATTTGAAAAATAGCCTTAGGTTGGATAGCTTTACGTAATCATCACTCATATCAGGATGATAAAGCCATGATATTATGCCAGGGAAAAAGATATACTTAGAAAGCTGTACTCATATTTATTCAACCCTGACTCTAATAAAAAGATCGGTACTAATAACTGTATAATATCAAATGGAATCCTCAAAGACCACAGATTATCTTGATAGTGATAGAATGGTGGAGTCTTCAGTGAGAGAAATAGGTCAAAGTTACCTCCCTTGATCAGTCATTACGAAATTAGTGTTACTGATTTCAGAGTTTATCTTTAGAATTAACTTTTCTTTCAAACTCCAGACTTCTGAATCAAACGTTCTACTGGATATCTTCTTAAGAATGGTTCCACAAGTACTTCATAAAATTAAGCATTTTTAAAAATATTTTCTATTATTACTGCCTCTTCCCCAGTCTAGATACTTACCATTATCCATTATCCAAAATTTCTCACTGGAATTGTTAGAATTATCTCTTAACTGGTTGCCTTGCTTCTTGCTCTCTAATCGTTTTAATATCTGTACTGAATTATATTTCTTTTTTTTTAAGATTTTACTTCATATTTGAGAGAGGACTCTATCCCAGGGGCTCCATCCCAGGACCCTGAAATCATGACCTGAGGAGAAGTCAGGTGTTTAACTGACTGAGCCACCTGGGTGCCCCCTGATGAGTTTTTACTGAGACCTGAAAAACATTTGTTGGTTTCCTTGTCAGATGAGTGTTGGAGGGCTTACAGTCATGGAGAAAGGCATATGCAAAAGCAAAGTGTCATGAGAAATCTAGCTAGTTTAGAGCAGAGCAACTATTTTGATAAGATGTGAGTGGAGAGTGCCTAGTTGAGATAGTCATGAATATCTAGTTTGTCACGTTGAGCTAAGGCTCCACTTAAGCAATTAAAACACAGAAATGGCACAGCTTTATTTGTGTGCCAGAAATATAACTTGGTGGGGTCCCTGGGTAGCTTAATTGGTTAAGTCCCTGCCTTCGGCTCAGTCATGATCGTCATGATCCCAGTGTCCCTCCCCGCCCCCTCCCCAGGATGGAGTCCCGCATTTGGCTCCCTATTCAGCGAAGAGCCTGCTTCTCCTCTCTCTCTCTGCCCCTCTCCGTCCTTGTGTTCTTTCTCTCTTTCTCTTTCTTTCTCTCTCTCTTTCTCACTCAAGTAAATGAACTCTTTAAAAAAAAACACAAAAAATATCTCATCAGTAAAGTCATTTCTGACTCCTCAAGGTAAACTTCTGCCCCCCTCCCACACATGAACAGTGCCATTAATTACACTTAAATTTTGTTTCTCAGTGTTCTTCTCTCCAGATTTAAGATCTCTTGAAGTAAAAGATCATGTTTTGTTATCTTATATTTACATCAGGAAACAGAGTGGTTAGCCCATGGCAGAATCTAGGGCAATGATAGCAGTCTCTTTGGGTACCACAGTGGAGTTGGATATATTCACATCATTGGTGGGCTCTGAGTCACCCATCACAGATTCGTGTTGAGAAATTGCCCATTTATCTGCTTTGCATGTTGGGCTATGGCATAATTTCTTTTGGGGTGAAGAAGGGCTATTAATTTTTTTTTAAATAATAGAAGTATAAGGTTTGGACTGAAACCAACTTTGCTATAAAAACTTATATAGCATGTTGTCATTATTTGTTCTTGAGCAGGTTACTGAATATTGAATCTTTAAAATAAGACTCACCATCTATATACTGCATAATTGTGATAAGTAAAATAAAATAAGATAATGTTTTTATCATAATCTCACGGTTGTATAGCTTATTCATTCTTTTATTAAGTGATACTTTAAAACAGAACCAACTTTACAGGTTGTATGAATAAATTTATGCATGAGATATCTTATAGGTATAGGAATCATACCACAGGATTTTTCTGTATTTTCTTGAGCATTAATATCACAAGTCTATCACTAGACTTTCTTGGATAAATCTAAGAAAAAAAATTAAATATTCTCTTTTTGAACATTTGGGTAAGTAAAGTTAATCATGAATATTTACTGTAGAATTTTTCAGTGTCATTCCAAATATGCTAATGTACAATATTCTGTGACTCTCTAATGTGGGCCACTACATGAACTACTTTTCCAAGACATTTTACCATAAAACTTTTCACATTTCACAGAACTTATTTTCCTATAAAATTGAGTTTGGAACATCATATTTAACCCCACAACTTCTCTTTAGTGAGATATAAGATACAATATTCCATCATGAGTGTTATTGAAACACAAAAGAGTTCAAGTAATATTCCTGGTCATTTTATTAACACTGCAAAGTAGAACTTCCTCTGGTAATGGAAATGGTTTATAAACTGTGCTGCCCGATACTGCATCCACCAGCATCATGAAGCTACTAAGAACTTGAAATGTGTATATTGCAGTAAAGAACTGAATATTTTATTTTATTTTATTTTAATTGATTTAAATTTAAACAGCCATAGGTGGCTGGTGACTTTCTATTAGACACCTTGGTCCTAGGCAATTATTCTGTTGTGGACGATTACTACAAATTACTTGTCATTAGATAGTATGGATTAGTTTTCCTCACTTTAACTGAAAGTTGAATCATGCCCCAGTTTTTCTTAGTAACTTTTTATAGTTCTGTCATTCATCAATTTGATGAAAATCATTTTGAATCCAGTTTAATTTCCTGCCACTGCCACTTCTTGGAACAAATGGTTCTTTAAGTTTATTACCCACTATGAATAAGGGTTTCCTGATCTTTATTCTAAGATAACTTTGCTCAGCTTCAGTATTTTAATTCTTATCTACTGTATCAGAATCAGGCAAATAAATGCGTTGATAATTTATTATTTCCCTGTCTACGTAGATTTTGATCCTATTTTTCTGTACCTTCACATTTTGAATTAAAAGATTACCATCAGGTGAATGAATGTATTATGTGATTGTACCTAATTTTCTAGAAACATACATTTTTTAATTTTTATAAATTTATTTCTTATTCATTATTTTCTTCTTTCTAGTACAGAGGAAGGGGAACAAACAAACAATCTGACAACTACTCCCCTTCTCCCTTCTTAACAACCGTCTTATCTCAATTTTACAAAGCTTGTTTTCCCATGTTAGCAAGGGTCATCCATTCAGGGGTTTGAAGGAGGAGAAACGGGCTCCCTTGGTCGTTTATGCTCTGTGCTCCTGGAACTGAGCCCTTGAGTGATAATAGTACCTGAAGTCAGGAAGTTGCTCTCAACAACATGAACCTTGTTCTTTAAAAACATATTGTTTTATATTGATTCAGGACATTGTATTTTGGTTTGTTTCTACTGCTGTCATTAAAATGCATAAGAACTTGTTAAATATTTTGGTTGTGCCAGCCCAGGCTTTTGCCTGAAGGTGAGAAAAAGATGGCAAACAAAACCAAACAGCAGTGACAGTTAAAATTGACTGCTAATGTCTTTTTTTGTCTATAGACAGTTACACACAATTTGAATTTTGTGCTGTTAATAATTTTTTTCTTTGAAATTCCCTACTCATTCTGGCTTACATTTTTCTGCTTACTTTCACTTAATCGTGAGATCCTATCGTTTATTTCATTAGTGTCTTCATTTATCAAAAAAGTTTTATGTCAACCAGCAGCTTTAAGATTTCAAATCTTAGAGACTTTATGAGTTAAAAAGATTATGATACACCCTGATCTCCATATGTAATCCCAAATAAAAGCAATAGAAACATGTTAAATGACTCTGCCAAAGTTCAAATTTCTTCTGATTTTTTTCACAATCGTTCCATAATCCTGAGCTTATGCAATGTATTTAAGTGGCTTTTGAAATAATTTTTTTAAATTGTAAAAGCTTAAGTAGATTATATTGACCCCTTTTGCTATGATCATTCCTTCTCTCTAATAATAAATTAATTATATAATAAATTAATCTAATACCATTTACTCCAATTTTGCAAAGGACTAGATATGTTGTTTCTTGTCAGATCCCATAAATACTTATAAAACTCATCTATGACTGGTTCTCCCCTTTTTTCTGGGCACATCCCCAACCCCTTGGAATTAGTCACCAATAAGTGATTCAGTATGTTTAAGATGTTTGGGAATTGAAGTTTTCCTTGCATCTTGCAGTTACCTCTAATCTTTGAATTATTAGTCATTTTTGATACTGGGAGAGATCTCTGATATTTAGAGGCTCACTTAATTTTCCAATCCTGTGTGTCATCTCAGGCAGAAAGCAAAGAGTTGAATTCTATGGTCTAAGAGTATAGATACATTCAGCTTTAGTAGATAATGCCAAACAACTTTCCGAAATGATTTTACCAACTCATACCCCCACCAACAGACTGTAAGAGTTCCACTTGTTCTACATCTCAACAACACTAGGTTTTGTTAGTTTAGAAAAAATTAACCATCTTAGTGGGCTTGCAGAGGCATGGCATTTTGGTTATAATTTACATTTTTGTAAGCCTATCTGCGATTTGAAATACCTTCTTTTGAGAATTGCCCAAGTCATTTTCCTTTTTTTTTTTTCCTTTGGGTTGTCTGACTTTTTACAGTTAATTTTATGGATTTTCAAAAATATGGATGGATGTAAGTCTCTTGTGGAATGCAGGCATTGAAAGTATCTTCTCCTAATCTGTAGAGTTATCTTTTGGTAATTTTAATGAAGTCTAATTAAATGTTTTACCTTATAGTTACTGTTTTCAGTTCCCTCTTTAAGAAATCTTCAACTACTCCAAAGTCATGAAGATTTAAAAAAGTATTCTTTTCTTTTCTTTTCTTTTTTAAGATTCTACTTATTTATTTGACGGAGAAAGAGAGAGCACAACCAGGGGGAGCAGTAGGCAGAAGGAGAGGGAGAGGCAGACTCCCCACTGAGCAGGGAGCCCAGTGCAGGGCTCCATCCCAGGACCCTGGGATCATGACCCAAGCCGGAGGCAGGTGCTTAATCCACTGAGCCACCCAGGTGCCCCATAAAATATTCTTTTCTAATATACACATCTAAGTTCTACTTTAGCTTTATTGGAATTTTGGATATGACTTAGATTTCACTATCTTTTGTGCCATATCATATCATGACAATTTAAGTGTTAATAGTAATTTAGGGTTTAAAATAGCAATTAGAATCCACATGGATGTGGGAAGAGATGGGGAGGTATAAGCCCAGAAGGCTGCAATTGAGGTATTGGAGAAATAACTACTAAATGGCTTTTATTGGAATATCTGGATATATTAAAAAAGCAAAAGCTTGAAGGGAATCCAAAAAGTCTTCACATTTAGCTGTTAAGTTATATATAACATGCTTCATCTAGAATCTGCAGAAGCTTCCTTCTTAGTGGTAGGATGCATGAATGTCAATAATTTATTCTTTACTTCAGAGGGATTGTATCAGTATGCCCCAGATCACCGAACACCATACTGATAGAGTGGACCCTAGAATTAGTGTAAGTTTTTTCTGTTACCCTCAGAAGTTCATGTGTTTTACCAAGGTCATTAGTGTACTTATCACTTCTTGCTTATCTGGTTTAATTAACATGATGCCCTCAATGTATAGTGAATCAATATCTGATAGTGTGACCCTGTGTTCAGTTATCTTTGAAATGTTAGGTATACAGTTTTTCTACTGTATCTGAGTAAGCGGCTATGGTCTCTTTGGAGGAAGGAATGGGAAAATAAATACTCTATTCACTTGCCATAGTGTTGCAGAGACTCAGTATTTCCTAGGTCTGTGAGTTTCAAGGACTGGCTCAAGTCAAAAAACTAAGCAAGAGACTGGATTTTTTTTGTTGTTTTGCTTTTTGTTTTCATTGTTTTTGTTTTAGTGGCTGAAAAATTTATTTAATCATTTTTCTAATTTTAGACATGTTTAATTTTTTTAGTTTGATGGAATTTTTTAATTGAAGTATAATTAACATGCACTGTTATATTAGTTTCAGGTATACAACATAATAATTCAACAATTCCATACATTACTTAGTGCTCACCATGATAAGTGTAGTCACCATCTGTCACCAAATGACATTATTACAATCTTATGGATTATATTCCCTATGCTATACTTTTTCATCCCTATAACTGGAAATTTGTACTTCATAATCCCCTTTCTCTATTTCACCCATTGCCCCACTCAACTCCCCTCTGGTAACCACCAGTTTGTTCACAAGAGACTGATTTTTATAGGGGCAGCTGCCTTCAACATCTTGGCTTTCTATTCTTAATTTTTCTGCATGTTTAGATTGAGCAGTTTCTTTATGGACAGTCCTTTAATTTGTGCCTAGGGACATGGTGATCTGTTAACCATCTCCTTAGTTATCAAAATGTCATGTCCCTTTGACTGATACTTCAACTTTCACACTCACTTAAGCACTGCCATCTGGCCTCTATTATTTAGGGTTTCTATCATTCTGGATCCCTGTTCTGAAAGAGCATCTCCTATTATGTCCTACACCATAGAGTCACCCCTGAGCTTTTCAGTGATGGTGGTGCCCCTTTCTCCAGAACATTCATTATTGCTTTGTTTAAAAAGGAAAGTGTCTTTTGAGCCCTCTCTAAAACTTAGACAGTTGGTGAGTTGTTTTTTGTTTGTTTTTTTTTTTACCTTAGGTAGCATATCTACTAAAGCATATCCATTCTCTGAGAATTTTAATCTCTTCCACTATCTTTTATGGAAATTTTGACATTTCTGTTTACAGTTAGCCATCACTTTCTCTAACTTCCAAGAGCCTTCCCACTTCCAAGAACAGGATGTTATTATTGTATTCTTGAGGCCTTGCTAAGATGATAAATCTTGTATCATGAGAGAGTCTCATATCTATAAGTGCTCTATTATCCAACTTTAAATTCTTCCCCTACTTGCTCAGACCATGTACACTTTCTAGGATCTTGCCATTATTTGATGGCTACATCTTAAAGGTTCTTTCAACTATACTCCCTTTCCTCTCTTGGCAGGCCCAACACTTCTGGGCCATGCTCTTTTGTAGCTTAACTGTACTTATAGGCCTGGTGGTCCATGGGAATAGAAGTAGTGAGGGTGAATCCTGAGGAAGGGGCATGCTTTCTTGAAAGTCAGAGGCCTCTACTCCAACTTCAAGCAGGAAGGTAAGCTTACCTTTAACAGGGAGAAATAGACCATTTCTGAGCACCACAGGGTTCAAAAGAATCTGGAGATTCAGAAGTTTTGGAAGCATCAATCTAAATATCACCCATCTCATTCCTTTGTGTCCCTCTCTCTCCTAGTCAATGACCTGAAATTGTTATAACATACTAAATGAGGTTGAGAATTCACACCCTTTTGTAGATATTCTTATAAATAAATTTATAGATAATTCCTGGGCCAAATCTTTATTTTTTCATGCCCACTGGCTGCTAAAGTTGAGAGTCTACTTACATGTCGCTAAGAAGGTCTTTTAGCTTTCAGACTAAGACTTTAATTGATAAATAATCATCTTAGTCTTTCATCAACTTTATTCAATGCATTAATAGAACCTAGAGAAAGCCATTCAATTCCATAAATACTATAATTTACTAACCCAAATTTCTTAAATGCCTGTTTATTGTCCTTCCTCCCATCATACCCCATATCAATTCATCATCAATGAAAGTTTTAAAAATTGCATGGTACTATATTTTGTTGGCTTATGTTCCATCTGCCCCCAGTGATGGCATCTTTCTTGCCAGCTGGTCACACACACCCAATCCCATTTTTGTGTCAGTTTTTTCAGGCCACTTTTGGCACCATTTGTCTTATGTTGCCTTTCAGAGATTGAGATTAAGATTTTCATTCAGTAAATTAATTGAGTAGTCCTCTTGGGGGCATTTGTAGAGGAGCGAAGGAGGAAGGTTGAATAGAAGAGAAAATGAATTGTGATTCTGTCTCAACAAAGGTCTTAGCAAGTTCTAGGGGCTTATCTAGAGTTCCCAACTTGCAGCAAAGTTTATAGCCTGCTTTAACCAGTCACTGGATACTGCCCCCAGGAGGGTCTGTGATGTTGGGCAAAATTGCATACTTTGCCTGAGAGAAACTTATAGAAAGTCATTCAGATGAGAGTTTCTGGCCATAGAAATGGTCAGCAGCTGGAGAATAAGTGTCAGTCACCAAAAGGGTACCTGAGAAGTACATCATGGCAACCACTGCCTCCAGCACCTTTTGGTCTTAGAGAATGCCAGATTTGCTGACCTGGGATTCCCATATAATATTGCCTATAATAAAGGAACTATTTTATTGCAAGAGACATGGAATAATGGACACATGGTCATAAAATGAACAAAGTCCATTTTATAAAGAATCATCCAGGAGCAGCCAATGTAATATAATAATTTAATAGTCTATTAAAGGCTCAACAGATGAGTCAACCCAAGGACATCTATTAGAACACTGTTTTACAGTTTTTAGAATATACATTGAATCAGCAACAAATACATAGTGTTGTGTCTCCAGTTTCTAGAATCAAGAGACTAAAAATAAAATGACAGTAGGATTAAGTTCCCTCATCATCAGTCCCAATAACCCACGTGTATTATTTAGGTTTTCTATCCTTGTAACTTTAAGTTTTGAATGATAAGAGATCCTGAATAAACACTTTGATTAGTTTACATGCACATGTTCTTCATACTGGTGGACAAGAAGTCAAGTAAAGGAATTCACATACTCATGTAATGCTTAACCCTGATTATCTTAAGGAAATATGTTTCCTAATCTGTTTCAAGATTAGAACGTTTAGAAATATGTCTGGACAAAGGTGCTCACTCTTACCACTCTTATTCAACACAGTACTAGAAGTCCTAGCTAAAGCAATCAGGCAAGAAGAAGAAGCAAAAGATATCAGAATTGGAAAAGAAGAGGTAAAATTGTCTCTATTTGCAGATGACATAATTTTATAGGGAGAAAATTAGGAAGACTCAACCAAAAAACCTAAATCAATGAAACCAGTTAAGTTGCAGGATGCAAAATTAGCATACAAACATCAGTAGCATTTCTATATACTAACAACTAATTCTCTGAAAAAGAAATAAATCAGTCCCATTTGTAATAGCATCAAGCACAATAAAATACTTAGGAATAAATTTAAGGAGGTGAAAGATCTGTATTCTGAAAACTATAAGACATTGATGAAACATGAAGAAGACAAAAATAAATAGAAAATAGTCTGTGTTCATGAGTTGGAATACTTAATATTGTTAAAATGTCAATACTGACAAAAGGCATCTATAGATTCATTGTAATCTTTGTCAAGATTCCAATGGCATTTTTTTTATATAAGTAGAAAAAAACACTCCTAAAATGTATATGGAACCACAAAACATCCCAAATAGCCAAAGAAATCCGAGAAGGGAGAACAAAGCAGGCAGCATCGCACTTCCTGATTTCAAGCTATACTACAAAGCTACAGTTATCAAAACAGTATGAGGCTGGCATAAAAACAGACAAATAGAATAATGGAACAGTATCAAGATCCCAGATATAAACCCAAGCATATAGGATCCACTAATATTTAACAAGGGAGGCAAGGATACTCAATGGAGAAAATACGGACATTTCAATAAATGGTGCTGGGGTAATTGGATATTCATGTAAATTGGATATTCATGTGAAAGAATGAAAGTGAACACATATCTTGACTCCACTCACAAAAATTAACTCAGAGTGGATTAAAGATTTAAATGTAAGGCCTGAAATCATGAAACTCCTAGAAGGAAACATAGGAATAAAGCTCCATGACATGGTCTTGGTAATGATTTTTCTGAATATGACACCTAAAGCATAAGCTACAAAATATAAAATAAGTGGGATTACATCAGTTGCTCTGCAGAGCAAAAGAAACCACCAACATAGTGAAAAGCAAAACTGTGGAATGGGAAAAATATTTTTAATAAAAAATATTTGTAACCCATATATCTGAAAAGGGGTTAATATCCAAAATACATAAAGAACTCATACAACTCAATAGCAGAATACACACACACACACAGGAGGGCACAGGTACATGAAAAAGTGTTCAACATCGCTGGTCATTAGTGAAAAGCAAATTAAAACCACAATGAGATATCACCTCAGACCATTTAGAATGGCCATCATGAAAAGGAAAAAAGATAACAAATGCTGCTGTGGATATGGAGAAAAGGGAACCCTTGCACATTGTTGGTGGGATTGTAAATTGTTACACCCACTAGAAAAAACAGTATGGAGGACCCTGAAAAATTAAAATTAGAGCTACCATAAAATCCAGAAATTCCACTTTGGAGAATATATTCAAAAGTAAGGTAAACATTAACTCAAAAAGATATCTGCGCCTTCTGGGGCACCTAGGTGGCTCAGTAGGTTGAAAGCCTGACTGTTGGATTTGCCTCAGGTTGTGATCTCCGGGTCATGAGATTGAGACCCACATTGGGCTCCACGCTCAGCATGCAGTCCGCTTGGGATTCTTTCCCTCTTCCACTTCCTACCCCTCTGTCCCTCCCCTTGCTTATACATACACCCTCTCTCTAAAAAAATAAACAAAATCTTTAAAAAAAAAAGATAGCTGCACCTTCATGTTCATAACATGATTATTTACAATAGCCAAGACATGGAAACAACCTAAGTATTCATCAGCAGATGAATAGAAAAAGAAGTTGTGGTATATATTTACAATGGCACATTATTCAGCCATTTAAAAAAAATGAGGTAATCCTACCATTTATGACAACATGGACAGACCTTGAAGGCATTATGCTAAGTGAAATAAGTCAGATAGAGAGAAGCAAACACTGTATGATCTCACTTATATTTGGAATTAAAAAAAAAAGAACAGAAAGAGATCAGACTTGTGGTTAGCAGAAGCAGAGGCTGAGGGAGGCAGAATTGGAGAAAGTAGTTAAAAGGTACAATCTTGCAGTTATGAGATAAATAAGTACTAGGAATGTAATGTACAATGTGATTACTATAGCTGTATGATATATAGAATTGTTAAGAGCATAAACCCTGAGAGTTTTCATCACAAGGAATTTTTTCCTTTTATTCTTTATTTTCTTTGTGTTTATCTATTTGAGAAAATAGATGTTAGCTGAACCTATTGTAATTATTTCACAGTATATGCAAATCAAACCATCGTGCTATCCTCTTTGAACTTACATAGTGATGTGTGTCAATTATTTCTCAGTAAAACTGAAAAAAAAGAATACGTCTAGAACACAGGATTTGCTGGCATAGCTTTGTTTCTTTCTCGTCTAGTGATAACAGTGAATGGGAAATTTCATATATCACATGATGACAGTGAGTCTCCATACCCATTAGGAGTAAAGGTATGAACCTTCCTGTTAGAAAATGTAGGCCATCTAAAATTCTGCCCAAGGATAAGGGAAATCAGAATTGTGTACGCACATGTCTCTGATGACATGAATATCCAAATATTCATTTTTATCTCAATTTGGAAAGGTAAGCACTTCCAGGGGCAGCCCTCAAATAGATGAGAGCCAAAGGATAAGTGCTTCTTAAAATTGATCCTCAGGTGTATAATTTTTTTTAAAGATTTTATTTATTTATTTGACACAGAGCGAGAGAGATTACAAGTAGGCTGAGAGGCAGGCAGAGAGAGAGGAGGAAGCAGGCTCCCCGCTGAGCAGACAAAGAGCCTGATGCGAGCCTGGATCCCAGGACACTGAGATCATGACCTGAGCCAAAGGCAGAGGGTTTAATCCACTGAGCCACCCAGGCGCCCTCAGGTGTATAATTTTAAGAGGCATTTTATATGCTCTTTGGAAGGTTCCAGGTAGAACTAACCACAGCTACCCACAATGACAGTGCTTTATCAAAGCACCTCTTTATCAACTTTCCTTATTTCAGTTTATCTTTACTTCTACTCCCTGGGTTTACCTCTCAAACTCCTTAAACAGAAATAATTGTCTCAGGCTAGGATAACAAATTAAAGTAGCCTGGAGTAGTAAAAAGAAAGGACTAAATGTGTAGTGAGTTATACTTCCACCAATATAAAGAAAAGCATGTATGATTTCTTTTAACTCTTGGCTGAATAAAATCATAGAAGTAGTTACCTTGGGGTCGTCTTGGAAGTAACTTCCTAAGGACACTTGGAGGCAAATGTGTGAAATGGCAAGCTTTCAGGTAAAAGGTGTTATTGTTGGCTATTTTTGTTTACCATTACACATGCCTAAGTAGTTAAGGTTCTTTTTCAGTGATAACAAATTATGGTTCTGTTTATAATAGAAAGATTCAGTAATTTCAACCTGCTATCAGGTGGGGTTGAAGATTTCCTACTTTTGGTGCCATATGTGGAGCTCAGCATTGATGTCTGCTTAAAACAGAGTATAATGATGAGAATTCTATGCTGAATTACTCAGTGAGGGGAATTCTACGTCATTAAGCTTGTTCATAACCTCCATTCTTCATGAAATTTTATACTTGAGTCTATTAAGCAAGAAACAAGGTGCCTGGTAAAGTGATAGTCTCTTATGTATAGACTGCTTTATCTCATCAACCTGATTATGGAAAGCTTCCTCTGCAGTGGATACTCTTTGATGAATATTTTTATTTTTGTTGTTTTGTTCCTAACAGCACTCAGTAGTCTATAATGGAAAGAAGGGGGTGTCCTATTATGTCTGTAAGATTAAATACTTTTCAAGTATAAAGGTGAATGAAAAATCATCTGTACATTATGTTTATTATACATTACACATTATAAAAATAATACTATTTTAGAGTGATCAATGAAGATTACATATTAGTATTTTATCTAAGGATTTGCAGAGCATTAGATTACATTACTGGTGACAGTCAGATTGATTTTCCAGCTTTTTCAAAAGGTGCTCAAGAGGTTTTATACACACACACACACACACACACACACACACACACACACTAAAAGCACTCATTTCTAGCTATCTTTTATTTTGCAGTAAAAAATAAAACTTAGTGTGTTAACTTTCAACATTACCTGGGATAGCCTTATGTTAATTTATGGTAGGTAGCCAATTGAAAGAAATCTCACAGAAAACATAATGGAGAGTGGGAGATACAGGCTTCCAGTTATGAAATCAATGAATCTTTTTTTTTAATATTTCATTTATTTATTTGACAGAGAGAGAGACATTACAAGTAGGCAGAGAGGCAGGCAGAGAAAGAGGAGGAAGCAGGCTCCCAGCTGAGCACAGAGCCCGATGTGGGGCTCGATCCCAGGTCCTGAGATCATGACCTAAGCCGAAGGCAGAGGCTTTAACCCGCTGAGCCACCCAGGCACCCCGAAATCAATGATCTTGAGAATAAAAGGATAGTGTAGGAAGCACAGTCAGTGGTATTTTTTGCAATATAGTTCTATGGTGACAGATGGTAGCTAGACTTGTGGTGAACATAGCATGACATACAGACTTGTCAAATTACTGTGTGGCACACCTGAAACTAATGTAACATTGTGTGTTAACTATACTTCAATTAAATTTTTTTTTTTACAATTGAAAAATAACAGAGTAAAGGGCCCCTGGGTGGAGCAGTTGGTTAAGCATTGGACTCTTGGTTTCGGCTCAGGTCATAATCTCAGGGTCGTGAGATCGAGCCCCACATTGGGCTCTGAGCTTAGTGAGGAGTCTGCTAAATTTTCTCTCTCCCTCTCCTTCTGACCCTCTCTGTGTTTGTTCCCTCTTTTTCTCTCTCTCTCAAATCAATAAATCTTCAAAAAAAAATAGAGGAGTAAGAGCTTCATAAGACTAAATATGCAACTGTCTTGCTCTTGCCTACTGTAGGATGGTCAACAAGTGTTTTCATCAAAGCAATTAGATGAATACTCTAAATGCTGAAAATTATCATTAGTATACATGAAATTCTGAGCAAAGCAGGGAGGAATAAAAAAACTCAAGAAAGAACCCAGGAAAAGTTCTTTTCTTTCTTTTTTTGAAAGACGACTTGTAACCAAAAAATTGGAAAGACCAATCAGTTTAATGACAGAGGATGTACAAAGCATAAGGAAATTTTTTTTACACATTGTTTCAGTTCTGTTTATTCAGAAGTGTTAAAGCAATAAAGGCTAAAACATGCTTTCATACTGTAATTACTAATGATATTTGTTAAATGCCAACCCCCTGTCAAATATGGCGTTGTCCCTTATACTGGGTAAATGTAGCTTATTTCTTGGATGAATTTCATGTACTCCATATTAGATATAATATTAATATTCCCAGAAGCACTTGGAAAGAAGTAATTTGTATGATGATTAGAATAAAACTTGAGCATCAGGAGATAGATTTCTCAAAGGACTTTTGTTGTGTAAGTGTTTAAGTGTGAATCAGGCATAAAGTTTTAAATACATGCTTCTTAAGAACTTAGAGAATCATCTATGAAAATAACAACAACAACAATAAAATTGTCCATCTCTTCTGTAAGGAGATTAGAATCTAAACCTGGAGAGTGCAACATATTAATTGACCTTTTAAGAAATTAGTTGTTTTTAAAGCTTAGTGAGCCATCTTGTATTGGAAATGAAGGAGAAAATTCCTTTTTTGTTGTTGTTGTTTTTAAAAGTAATTTACTATGTTTTCTTGCACTCTGCTAAAGCCTTCTGTTTATATTTCTCCAGTTCAGATAGTAAATACTAAACCAGCATATTAAACTGAATTCTCACAAAACACATAGGATGAGGTTTAGGATGAGGTTTATACTTGTGTTTTGTTTTGTTTAAGAGTTGAGTTTGTCACACTTTGTATGACATTATGCAATTTCTGATTGCTAAGTTGATGTAAATTAAGTAGAAATTGACTTATCATACTGACATTGCCTAAATATCTGCACATTATTGCCATTTATTAGTTTCAACAGGAGGTTGGAAATTTCCATTTTTAATTGAAATCATTATATGTAATACAGTAATTAAATAATAATTCATATATATCTAAAGTTCTCATATATATGAGAACTTTCACATAGATATGTATATGATATGATATATATATCCCCCTTTGCTATTTCTTTATTTTTCATTTAGAATAAAAAGGCTTAGAGACTAAAAAGAATTTAAATAATCAAGTTTCTTCTCTTCTTGATCTGAATATAATGATTTGAATATAATGATCTGAAATTCAGTTTTAAAACTACAGAGATCTATCACTACATATCATATAGATACTAAATGGCAATAAGGGAAGCCTTAATACCAGTAAACTTGACAACTATATATAATGCACATATTTCTTAAAAATACAACTTACAAAAACTGACACAAGATGAAATAGAAAATCAGAATACTTCTATAATAAAAGTTGAATTAATTACCAAAAAATTTTCCAAAGAACTCCAGGCCTAGATGCTTTCTGATACTGTAGTGGACATTTAAGGAGTAAATAATATCAATTTTACACAAGCTTTTTCAGAAAATAGAGAAGAGGATAATCTCCAACTCATTCTATGAAGTTGATGGAGTCCTAATATCAAAACTTCGTGAAGTCGTTGCAAATTTAAGACTATACAAAAAAGTACAGGGTAGCAATCAAACACACTTTCTTCTCTTATTAAAGTAATAAAATATTACTAACTAGGATCAAATTTTACTAAAAATGCGCTTCCATGTCTTGTGACATTATTTTGAAAATCCTGACATTATTTAGTGAGGAGAAAAAAATGAGAATTTTGATAATTCCATGTGAAAGTGAAAATTCTTTATATTTTTAGCTCCTCTGCTGTTAAAAATGAGTATTGAACCTTTGCAGTTCTCTAATCTTAAGAATAAAGGAGAAGATATACATACATACATATATATATATATATGTATGTATTCACACACGCACACACACACACACACACACACACCAATCACCATACAATGTCATTGCATATATGCTGTAAAGTGTATGATCAGGTGCTACTTATCTGGAAGTTAAATTGCTGATCACTTTGATCATTCAGAGAATAACTTCCGTCTTGAAATAGTGTGAAAAGCCTTTCTAGCAGGACAGGACCATTTCATGTAGTTAAGGAGAGCTTAAGGAAGCTGTGTAGAATGCCATTTGCATGGTATGTTAGTTGGTATTGTAACAGAAGAAAAGTTTATTTCATATTATTTAATAATTATATTGAGAATCTATATTCTACAAACTGAGATTTGGGAAATGGTTGGTTAAAAACAATAAAGGGCGCCTGGGTGGCTCAGTGGGTTAAAGCCTCTGCCTTCAGCTCAGGTCATGATCTCAGGGTCCTGGGATCGAGGCCCACATCGGGCTCTCTACTCAGCAGAGAGCCTGCTTCCTCCTTTCTCTCTGCCTGCCTCTCTGCCTACTTGTGATCTCTCTCTCTCTCTCTCTGTCTCTCTCTGTCAAATAAATAAATAAAATCTTTAAAAAAACCCCAATAAAACTATTATGTTGATTAAAACTTCTAAATCTTGTTTGTATGCTGTTGTGCATTGTGAATCACCAAGAAGGGAAAAAAGTATGCCTAAGGACAGTATATGACTGTGAAGATCTTTAGTGTACAAAATTCTCCAGCTGAGTTTGTAAATTATTGTTGAAATCCAGTTGTGCTCTATTCAGCAATCATTCTGTGCTTTTCTGAAAGGAGAACATCTTTTCTGGTGAGTTCGAAGTCGCCTGCTTTGCCTTCTTAGGGTGAAGACATTTTTTTCCTAATTGGTTAATTTGGATTTTTTTCCCAGTTTTGTTGAGATACAATTAGTATATAACCCTGTATTAAAGTATACAACATGATTTGATATGTGTATTTCTTGCAAGATGATCACCACAATAAGTTTAGTTAGCATTCATCACCTTCTATCAGTTTTCTTTCTTGTGATGAGATCTTTTAAGAGCTATTCTCAGAAACTTTATAATATACAATATAGTATTGTTAACTTTAGTAACCATACTGTACATTGCATCCCCAGACATATTTATCTTACTAATGAAAGTTTGTGCATTTTGACCGCCTTGCCCTCTTTCCCCAAATTCCCCAAGTGCACAGAAGGTAATTATCCTGAAATTTTTCATTTCCTTTCTTCTCTTTGTCCTCTTTCCTCCCCCCCCCCACATTTTATTGTTCCCAATTTTAGAGGAAAAAAATTTGGTGTTTCACCATTAAGAATGATTTTAGTTCTAGAATTTTTTGTAGATGCCTTTTATCAGGCTGAAGAAATTCACTTCTACTCTTATTTTGCTGAGATGTTTTATCAGGAAAGAATGTGTTGGATTCAGTTAAATGGTTCTTCTGTATCTATTGAGATGACTATGTGGTTTCCCTTTCTTATTCTGTTCATAAAATGAATTATGTTAAGTTTTGGATATGAAATCAAAGTTGCATTCTAATAAACTTCATTGAAATATAATTTACATAAAGTAATATGCATTCACTTTAAGTGAACAGTTCAATGAGTTTTTCAAATATATTCTCATATATTACTTGTAATTATAACCCAGTCATTTTAGAATATATCTGTTACCTGAAAAGTTGCTTCATAATTCATTGCAATTATCCCTTCATAGCCAATCCTTGCCTAGTGCCATATTTGATATAATTGCTATTACTGACCGGTCCTAAAAATGTATGTAAATGCAATCATGCAATTTATACTCTTTCATGTCTTTTTTCTTTCACTCACATAATGTTTTGAGATTATTAAATATTGTTTTGGTTATCTGTTGTTCATTTCTCTTTCTTGCTGAATATCATTTTATTGTATGGGTATACCACAATTTATCATTTTGCTTAGTAATAGACATTTGTGTTGTTTTTATGTGGGACCAGTAATTATTTAAATGATATTAATATACAAGTTTTTGTATGGCTATGTATTTTTATTTTTCTTGGGGAAATACCTAGGAGCAGAATATCTGGGTTGTGTGTGGCTTTACATCAAGTAGATGTTAAACTTTATAATAAACTATCAAGCTGTTTTTAAAAATGGTAACTGTTTAATATTTCCACCAGCAATATATGAAAATTTTGATTGGTTCACATCTGCATTTGTTATTGTCAGTTGTTTTAATTCTGGATATTTTATTGAGAGTACATAGATATTTCATTATGATTTTAATTTAGATTTCTTTGATATCTAGGAATGTCAAGCATTTTAACATCTATCTATTGGCCATTTATCCATATTTTTTATTCTATGAATTACCTGTTTAAATGTCACATTTGTCACATTGGGTTGTTTGTCTCATTATTTAGTTGAAATGTTCTTTATCAGGCATTTGTATTGCAAATATTTTCTTCCTGTGTGTGGCTTACATTTTCATTATTTTATTTTTGAAGGACATTTTTAAAATCAGTGCCAAATTATTTTTTCTTATAATTTATGTTTCGTGTACTACTAGAAATATTGTCCTACCATGGATTGAAATGAATTTCTTCTGTGTTTCCTTCTATATATTTTATTTGTTATTTCTGGAATTTCCATTTGGTTCTTTTTTTGTTCTCTACTGAAAATTTCCATTTTTTGACTGAAATTTTCATTCACTGAATACATGGTCTTTTATTTCACTGAAGATATAGTAACCATTTCTAAATTCTTGCCTGCTGATACCTGGTTTTTCTTAGTTTGGGATTTAATTGATTTTCTTTTCCCAAATATTGTGTTCCATTTTCTTGGTTCTTAGTATGTCATCACCTTTATGTATTGTCATAGATCTTAGATATTATGAATGTTACATTATGTGGATTATTGACTCTGTTATTATCTTCTGTGACTATTGTTTCCTTTCTTTTAGAAGGTATTTTTCTTGGTTGTACTTAACTTTTACAGTGAGGTTCTTGGGGGAAAAATCTGGTCTTGATTCAGGGTCAATTCTTCTTGAATCTGTTTTGCATGTGGGTGGTTGACAGATCAGTCACAGCCATGGTTAGAAAGTATGAAGACTCCTCTTCCTGTGAAGACTCACATTTATGATTCCACTACTAACTGTAATGCCTAGCATCCTGGCTTCTCTTTTTGAGTTTCTCCAGGCCAGAAAGCTCTGGTCTTTTCCAAGTATGTCCCCTGCTGCCCATATGTATATCTTTTAGGCTGTACTTAAAGGCTGCTGGTTGTGGAAACTGTAACCTATCTATATATAACTACTTGTATTCCATCCCCCAAGAAAGCATGTCCTTCCAACCACAATCTTTTTGCTTCTGTCCACACTGCAGAACAATAAAATAGTTCTTTTTTTCCATTATGTCTGTGTTCGATGCACCCAGCTTTTGCACATTTAGGTGGTCTAACTGACAAGAGAATCCACCCATGATGAGGTACTTTCACCCACTGACACAGAAGTATAATCACTCTCTCTTTCCTCCTTGAATTATACTAGATAACTATACATCAGGGTGAATAGAAGTGTGAGATGTTACTTGTACTAAAGAAGGAAATTTGTGTGGAGAATTTCTTTTTCTGCCACTTTGTCAGATTTCTGATTACACTGATTATCTTGTCCTCAACTGTAACATTTTCTTCTGTGGGTGTAAATTTTCATCATTTTATTATGAACCAATCATCATCTTATTGATACTGATAGAATGTGCCTTTATTTTTCTTAAAGTTATCTTGAAGTTTGAACAGTCTTGTAATCACAAAATTACCTGGTGCTATTTAAATCTTTATTATTGTTGATTTTCATGGCAGTTACAGTTCAATTTATTGATTCTTTGAATTTGGTTTTCATAGTAAGAGGTAAGTTAAATTAACATTAGCAATTTCCATTTTTCTCTTGCTTTTTACAAAACTTGTTTTCAATGATAATATATCTTTATCCTCCCTTTCTGTTCCTTTCATTTTCCAGCAGCCATTATTTTTCATTTTCCATGTTAAATTGTTAATAATTAAAGTTGGACTTCTAATTTTCTTTCCCAGGCATGATTCCATTGTTTTATTTTATGAATGCTCATAGTGATAAATATGGACAAAATATCCCTAGAGTCTAAAAATTAAAGTTAGACAAATCCTATCCATCTTGTGCTCTAATCAAGTATTGAACTCTGGCAATTTGCTTCCTCCTACTAGCAGCCTGCTCTATGTCAGTCGTGTTACAAATTTCCTCTCTCCCTTTCCAACGTTGATGACTCTGTGTTTTGACAGATAACACAACTGTGTATTTATGTTTTCAGCAAATTATGTACTCTTCATGGGAGCCACTAAAAAAATTGTCAGTGTTGGGTCACAAGGTGATAATTTCTACCTAGAGTATAAGCACAATGCAACTGTTTAAATAGTCAAACCATTTGATTCTATATAAACCTGTTCAAAATACTATGAAGTATTCCAAATGCAATACTATCCAATTTGAACTCACTAAAATGCTTTCTATACTACCATTTGAATATTATAATTGATATTCACTCCTCTGTTAATCACAGCTGAAATAAATTTAAATTTATTTGAAAGTTTATAAAATTATGAGCTGTGATACCTGTACTCAGAAATCAGTGTAGGCCTCCAAGGGGGCAATGAAATAACTAATACCACTGGGTACACAGGGGAGATTACTAACCTGATCTGAATTTGAAGTAATTGGAAAGATATGGAACATTTTTACAGGTAGTAAGCAAATGATTTGAGTGACAAATCGTATATAAAATACAACTCCTAAAAATGTTTAGTAAAGATCATTTACTGCAGTCTTAGTAGCAAGATTCTTCAGGTGTATCCGATGTTCTGAAATATAATCACCAGCCTCGATTTTTTTTTCTAATAGACTTTATTTTGTAATAGGTTTTTTTGGTCACTCCTGATGTTGCACATTTTATGTATCTACCATAATAGCATACAGAATAGTTTCTCTGTCCTAAAAGTCCTATGTGCCCTGCCTACTTACCCTTCCTTTTCTCCCCTGGTAATCACTGATTTTTACTCTTTTAACAATTTTGTCTTTTCTGGAATGTCATATGCTTGGAATCATATGGCATATAGCCTTTCAGGTTGGCTTCTTTCATTCAGTAAGATGCATTTAATATTCTTCCATCTCTTTTTATGGCCCCAAAACTTGTTTTTTAGCACTGACTAATATCCACTGTCTGGAAATAACACAATTTATTTATCCATTCACCTATTGAAGGACATCTAGTTTATCCAGGTTTTGGATAAAAGCTAAATAATAAAGCTGCTGTAAACATCCTTATGCAGGTTTTTATATGGACATAAACTTTTAATTCCTTTGGGTAAATATCAAGGAGCATAATTACTGGATTGCATGGAAAGGTTATGTTGAATGTTGTAACAAATAGCCAAACTATCTTCCAAAGTGGCTGTACCTTTTGCATTCCCATCAGAAATGAATGAGGGTTTGTGTTGCTCCATATCCATGCCAGCATTTGGTATTGTCAGTGTTCTGGATTTTAGCCATTCTAATAAGCGTGTAAGGATATGTCCTTGTTGTTTTAATTTGCATTTCCCTAATGGCATATGATGGAAAGCATCTTTTCTTATGCTTAATTTGCCATCTCTGTATCTCCTTTGGTGAAATTTCTATTAAGGACTTTTCTCATTTTTTAATCAATTATTTTGTTTTCTTATTGTTGAGTTTTAAGATTTCTTTGTATATTTTGGATAATATATTTGGATAATAGTCCTTTATTAGATGTGTATTTGCAAATACTTGATCCCAGGATGTAGCTTGTATTTTTATATCCTTGACAGTGTCTTTCACAGATTAGAAAATTTTAAATTTTTTGGTAAACCTCAATTTTAAGTAAAAGCATAAGGAAGTTTCAAATGCAATAGTTCAATACAAATTTAATATATTTTCACTTTATTTCTTTATTATTTAAGAGTATTATTCCTAGATGTGAATCCTCAATTCCCTGAACACTATTTTTGGTCCTATCATAAATTAACTGATTCTTTTTATAATTTTGGGAAAAAGGTAAAAAGCATAAAATTAGTAGATATCACATATTTATCTTTCAAAAAGCAATTTATTGGTATAGTTTGCATATAATAAAATATACCTATTTTAACTATACAGACCAATCAATATTGATATGTATACACACACACACACACACACACACCCCATTTAACCATCATCGTATGAATATCTAGGTAATTTCCATCATCCCCAAAACCTTTATCTTGTCCCTTTAATTCTCTCTCTCTCTCTCTCTCTGACCTCCTTTCCCAACTCCCCTCTGTAGTAGACAACCATTTATCTAATTTTTGTCAGTATAGATTAGTTTTACCTATTTATAGTCACATAAACAAAATCATAATACTATGATACTTGTCTGGCTACTTTTGCTTAGCACATTTTGAATACTCATTCATGTTTTTGCATGCACTAAATATTTGCTCCTTTTTATTATTGAGTAGTTTAAATATACAACAATTTGATTTTCCATACTTCTTTTCTGTTTCATATAGCTTTTTTTCCCCCTCAACTTTCTCATCTCCTTGGTATCTCAAAGTGAACACCTATTAAACTTGATTTATTATATTTAGACATTTAAAAAATGTGTATCTAGTTTTTCATACCAAAATATTTGAATTTTCTTGACTTTTCTAGCTCTTTTACTCTTTCAGTAAATGACCAAGTGTGTAGACTGCTAATCGTGTGTGTTATTTCTCCATATCCACTGATACAGTTTGAATTTTAACTACCAGTATTTCTTGACTAAGATTTTATAACTTTTTCCCCAAGACTCTCTCCTCAAAAATAGTTTTGGGACCTCTAATCACCTCTTTCCCCATTTAATGTTGTGTGTTTTTAAACAGAAAATCCTTTCCTGCTTACAATCTCTAATTGCTTCTTTCAATTATAGAAGAAAGTGAATATCATAAATTAGGTCTACATGACTCTTACTCTCAGATTAAGACTGACTCTCAGTAGCCTATTGGACTCTAATCCTTCTTCACTAAACTTCAGCTCCAGTATTTTCATTCAGTACCTTCCTGCCTCAGGGCCTTTGGACAAGTTCCCTACCCTATTCAGGATGCATAATTCCTACTCACATTTCAAATTTCACCTAAATATTACTTCATCAGGGAGACCTTTCTTGAGTTTACTGGCTACATGACCCTCTCTTATTAAAGTTCACATATCATCATGAATCCTACTTTTTTCCATACTGCTTTTTTGACCATTATTAAATTACTAATGCATTTGTTTAATGTCAGTGTCTTTATATCAGTGCCTTTATCTGTAAGGGGAGATGCCATATTTATTTCACTCATTGCTGTATTAATAACACTTAATAAAGTATTCCAGTATTTTAAGTTCTTAACATTTGTTGAATTAACTGTAATGGAAATGAGTCTTTGAAATTAGGTATATCAGTGATCTGGACCGCAAGATCGTTGGAAAAGAGAAAGAAGGCAAACCTAGGGAGATGTGCAGAGAAGTACAAAGAGAATAAAACTTGTAGAGCTAGAGAATAAAATGTTCTTCTGCCTGAAAAATATTTTTATTCATTTGTTAGTATGATCAGAAGAGGAGATTCTCCAAAGCAACTATAGCAAAGCGCCCCCAAAATCCTCATTCTATTAAAGGTAAATATTTTTATATGATATTTAAGGAAGAATGATATCATATTTTAAATCAGAAAATTATGAAATAATAATTCATGTCCTAAATACAACATAAACTTTATCTCAGTTTGAGCAGTAAAATTAGAGACCAGAACACAAGCTATTTTTGAACTGTATCTCTGATAAGCAGTGTTACCTCAAGAAGCTTCTAAGTTTTTACTGTGGTACTTATGAGCTATGTGATATAGGAAAGTTATTTAAACCTCTCCCTGCCTCAGTTTCCTGATTTATTTAAGATAACATTTATTTCATAGCATTGTTATAAGGATTAGATGAGGTGAGATGTCATTGTTAAGCCTATACCAAAGGGATTTTTGCACACATTCTTGGGAACATAAGGCTATTAATATTGCTACTGTGTTATTGCAGATATTCTTATTTCATCACCACTGCCATTATCACTAGAAGAACATTTGGCTAAGGGTAAGGAAATGGTGCCCTTTCTCAATAGTGGAAAGAAGAATCTTTGGGCAAATGCATTAACTTCAAATTCAATGCTGTTTTCTCAAAAAATGAGATAGTGGTATTTACCTTTTCAAGAGGAAAGTGTTCTTGTGAGGCCTGAATGAGTAAATAATGTGAAGGCAATCTGAACATTGTAAATTCCTATCGTTAAAATTAAACTGTAGCTTGGAAGCACTGTTGAAGCATAGTTCTAATGAGGACACATTTATACATTTAATTCCTTTATGAAAAAGTTTTGTTCAATGGTTTAGAAGGGTGTTCCTTACTGGAGACTAGCCAGTGTTCATATGTTCTCTCTACATCATAGAGCAATGGTGATCATTTAAAAATGCATTGTTTGATCAGTTAATGTACAACCATTTTGAGCACAAGCAGTATTCTAATTAGAGGTCTGAAAGTATTTGGTCTCCTTGGCTTTAATGTGCTAATTTGATCACCTACATTATTTTATGTAAATTTTCCTGTCTTGTCGTATCTGCTCATTCTCAAGTGTTTGCCATTCCACCTTTGGCAGTAACTACTGCATGGTTACCTTCCTGACTGATACCTTTGAAAATGTGTCAACAGTTATTGTGTTTTACATTTTAACATACTGCTCAACATAGTATAACATTAGATTCCCTGAACATAGACTTTTTTCTTATAGAAAAGAAGAACAGAATTTGGTTTAGATAAGACCTTTTCAGAACTTAGTCAGTTTCACACAAATTCTCTTTACTTATTCATGAGAGACAATGTAATGTGATGGAAAAACCTACATTTGAGTACTCGCTCTGTCACTTAATGATTTTGAGAGTTTGAAGAAGTTATGTATGCTTTCTAAGCTTCTGATCCTTTTTCTGTAGTATAGGGATACTAATAGCCACCTTACACATGGATATTGTGGAAATATATGAGATGATATGAGACACTCAAACGGTGCTGCAGTGAGTTTCCGTTTCATTTTGGCTCCAAGCTACAGAAGAGAATGGAGGACCCAATTTCAGCCTCCCACCCTCATTTATTTACAGAGCGGTTAAATGCAAGCACAATTTGCTGTTTAGTTCTGGGAATAAGGGAGTAACACGTTACTTGATTGGGCACAACTGAATCCACAGTGTGGGGAGAGGTAAGAGGGTTAACAGCACACATACAAGTTATCTGAATGTAAGACCCACCATTGTACTGCTTGCTATATGTAATTTAATGTTCATATAGAGATTATTAGTAGGCATGGGGGGTCTTGGAGTTTGAGTCTACCATTTAAAAGTTATGGGCAATTTACTGCCTCTAAATGGGAAGGGTCTAATCGTTTTAGGGCAGTACCCCATTGTGACAAGACCCACCTACTTATTGTAGTTATGTAGGTATTAGGAAATTCCTGCCACTCTGTAGATTGGCACATGTTTGGACCAGGGCTATAGCTTTTGGAGGATATATTTAAAACTTCATCTGTAGTGATGATTTTACCTCCTGTCCCAGAGGGCCTTTGGGGATAAGGGTATCAATACCTACACTGTTTATTCATAAAGCACTTAGTATATACCAAAGACTGTGCTAAATATGTTTCATGAATTTTGTGATTTTTAAAACTTATGAGAAATTATATATTTTTACAGAAGGATAAGCTGATGCTTAGATAATTTCAATAATATGCCTAAAATTCATATGGTGAAAAATGATGGAGCCAAATTGAACTCAAGCAGCCTTGCATGAGATCCCTTTCTCTTGTGAATGGCTAGTGGAGAAAGACTCAAAAGGTCTTGAAAGGAAATTCTCCATAAAAGAGAACAGACGGGGACTGTGATCAACATCAGAACATGGCTGTTTCTGGATGCATAAGTAGAAATTTAAATAAATTATGGAACATTGGCACATAATAGAGTAACATACCAACTCTATATACGTGTGTATGGATCAATATATAAACTATGATAACAAGAAAAAAAACAAGATGCAGTTTTATGTTAAAATTTCTGTAAGGTGATGTTTGTGTAGCATAGAAGATTTTTGGAAATCCATACATGACATTGATGTAGTTACCTAGATGGAGCAGTGCTGAGTAGATAATAGTGATGGGGTAGGGGGCACTGACTGTTCTCAGATTCTTTTTCATACTTAAACTAGGTGAGCAAAGAAAACTATTCTTAGGATTGAGAGAGCACATTAAACATTATCTCAAAGTGGTCTACATTTTTTCAAAAAACTTTGTGTTTTATGTCCCAAAGAAGATTAGTAATATATGTAGGGGCAGCATTGATTTATGCATACTGCTATCCCCTTAGAATTCTAGATAATCTCCTGGTTTATTCTAACTTTGTCAGCAGAAAGTATGATTAGCATTTAGTCAAGGTATTATTTTTCATCTAGAAATTGAAAATGTGAATTCTTTAAAAAGGGAAAGGACAGAGCGTTCACCTATTTTACTGAAGCAATTTACACTTTTGAGGTGGTGAAGAGGCCAGATTGATAACACTGAACTGGTACATCGAAATAATTAAGCTTTAATCTCCTATTCAAAGACTTCAGCTTAGGGGTCACAAGGAGTCAAGAAAACTTTTTTTCTTTTTAATCAGTCTTGGGTGATTAGTGACTTTGTTTGTGGAATGATCATTTTCCAAGTACGGCAATGCTGTGTTAGAGTAAAATAGGGGGAAAAGATTAAGGAGTTTAATTTACTTGGCATGTTATAACTATGTTTATTAAAACACTAAGAATTACAACAAAACTTTATCATTTGTTAATATTACTTTTGCCTCAATGGGGGTTATATTGAGAAAGCAATATTCTAGACATAAAGGCCACTGCCAAGCTGTATTTTTTTTTTAATTTTATACCTTCTTATAAAATAACCCCCCTGGGTACTTAAAATGAAATCTATTTCTTTGTTGGAATGTAATTCTTCCCCCTCCCTCAATAAGCTTTCCACCTGTAGTTATTATTGCAATGCTGTTCAAATAAAAAGACAGGTTCAGAATACTGATATATGAATCAGCATGCCTTATACCATAAGAAATAGGATAAAGGGGTTGTGTATTGTTTCTCAGTAAGTCTTTTGTTTGTATAATGTGACAGTTGGGATTCTCCTTCTGGTTTTATCATGAAATTAATTGAATTCAGAAAGTATATGCAGGAACTATATTAAATATAGAAAATCCATATCAAAAAAAAATAAACAAACCAAATAAAGCCTTCCCCCAAACAGAATTGAAGCTTTTATAAAGAGGTCAGCAATTTCAGCTTAGTAGGTCTTATGACTTTTTCCAGTTTTAGTAGTCAAATCTGTCTTTTTCAGAATGAATAGGTTATCCTTGGTTTCCAAGCATGAAAGCTAATAGAAATTTGATTTTGATAGGGTTGAGATGTACAAAATAAATGCTAAGGAAAATATAGACAGGTTTCTAAGCATTTGTCATGACAGTGGTATGTTATGTAATAATGCTTTGTGATGGAAACCATCTTTCCCATGAGGAAAGTGGTATTATATTTAGAAGGTACAAGAACATATTTATTGGGCCAGAATAATATTTAGTAGGGTTTCTTGAGAGTTTAAAGAAAAAAATTATTCTAAAAAAGTTGGACCAAAATGTATACTATATTTTCAAATAGGAGCTTGTCTTACCAGCCTACTCTTGAGATCTATGCCCTGTATAGTAGAATTCATGGTTTTTTCTTCTGTATTGCAAATTTTATGTCATGTACGAAGTCTATGGGGCACACTTCTTTTAGTGGATTAATTACTTTATTAGAACTTTTAGCATTCCCCAAGTACCCTCATAAATGACTTTACAGACTGCAAAGAAGAATGCCAGATCAGCTGACAAAAAATAAGATTAGGATATGGGTGTGTAAAGAATGTTGCTCAAATTGTTTGCTTTATGTACAAGATTCATAAATGTAATTTGGGGTCTAACACATCCAGAAATCAACTTTGAATAAACAAAAAAAATGCCTTCATTATCTTCACATACTATGAAGGCATCAGAAGGATTATATAAATATTACTAAATTCACATCATTAAATGAGATCAATTTAATATATACCATCTGTCATCTTAATACATACAATTCCTATAAACATATTCAAAAATGTAAACACTACGTAGTTCATTTTTATTAAAAGATATGTATAGGTATGCATATATAGGGAGAGTATATGTTTATATGTATATGTATACGTACACACTTAAAAAATTCAGTCATGACTGATGAGGCAAGTGTACAACTCACCTTATAATACTCTCTTGGGAATAACCATTTCCCTTTTTAATTCTCTTGATTAATATCTCTAAATAATATAGTTATATTACTCTCTTTCTAAATCAAACATAAACACCTATTGACTCATTATTATGCTATTTCCACAGTAGTTTTCTTGTTCTCTAATTCTATTATTGACAATGTTTAAAAATTTGAGTAATGTATTTCAAATTTTATCTGTTAGTTTTTTAATTTTTACTTATACATGTTAAATTTACATGTAGTAAAATTCACATTTTTGGTATACAATTCTTCTATGAGTTTTGACAAATGAGTTTTTTCCCCAACCCTAAAATCTGGCATCTATCATCTTTTCTTATTCTCTATAGTTTTGCCTTTTTCAGGATATCATACAAATGGAATCCTGAAGTACAAAGCATTTGAAGACTGGCTTGTGTCCCACATTGTAGAGCATTTGAAATATGTACATATTGTTGTTTGTATCAATCTGTTCCCATTTTTTGCTGAGTGATACTGCATTGTATGGATTCACCACAGTCTTCAGTCTTTTTATTCTTTAACTAGCTGAAGGGCATTTAGGTTTTCAGTTTTTGGAATATATGAATATAACTACTATAAACATCCACATACAGGATTTTTATGAACATAGGTTTTATTTCTCTTGGATGAATACCTAGATGGGAGACTATTGAATCATATGGTACATGTATGTTCAATCTTATACAAAACGTTAAACTCTTGGCTGCGCCAGTTTTGCATTGTCCCCAGCAATGTATGAAATGTGTGGTTGCTCTGCAAACTTGATAGCACATGTGGCTTTATCAGGTCATTGTCAATCTAACAGAGGTTATTTGCCAATCTGTATCACTTTATTTTTTAATACATACTACACCTAATGACTAATAATATTGAACCACTTTTCATGTACTTATTTGCCACTCATATGTTTTCTTTAGTGAAATATCTTTTCAAGTATTTTCCTCATATTTTTTCCATTGGGTTGTTTTCTTATTTTTGAGTTTCAATAGTTCTTTATAGTCTATGGATCCAAGTTCCTTGTGAGACCCCACCTGTCCCGATATCTTTTCATAGTCTTTAGTTTGTCTTTTAATTCTTTTAAAGCGTCATTCATAGAAAAAAAGTTTTAATTTTGATTATGTCTAATCTCAGTACATTATTTGGGGATCATGCTTTTAATGTTATAACTAAGAACACTTAGCCTATTCCAAGGGTCTCCAAAATGATATATATTTTCCTTTGGAAGTTTTAGAGTTTTACATTTTACATTTAGGTTTATGATCTGTTTGAGCTAATTATTATATGAGATGAGAGGTCTGGTCAAAGCTTCTTTATTTTTTCTTGCATGTGGGTATGCAAATGTTCTAGCAGCTTTTGTTAAAAGGGTTTTTTTCTCAATTAACTTGTCTTTGCACATTTGATAAAAATCAGTTGATTATGATGTGTGTCTCTATTTGTGGATATTTTATTTTGTACTATTTTTTTATGTCTGTCCTTTCACTAATGCCACACTGTTTTTTGAAGCTTTATATCAAATAGAATGACTCTTCCAACTTTGCCCTTCTCTTCAAAACTGTTTTTGTTATTCTTATTCCTTTTTCTTCCCATCTGAGGTTTAGAATCATTTTGTCAATATTTACAATAATCCTGTTATGGTTTTATTTTGGATTATATTAGACCTATTGATCAATTCGAATGAAAGTAAAGATCCTAAGAATCATCTGATGATACACGAACATGGTATATCTCTCTTTTTATTTAGGTCACTTTTACTTTTTTATTGATGTCTTGTAGAGTTCAGTGTATAGTGCCTGTACATATTTTGTTAGATTTATACCTATTTTATTATTATTCAGTGCCATTATAAATGTCACTATTATAACTTTGACTACTACTTATTTATTACTAGTGTGTAGAAATATAGTTGATTTTTGTATATTGACTTTGTACCCAATGATATTGCTGTATCACTTATTAGTACCAAGAACTTTCATCATATATTATAAAGGATTTACAGCATAAGTAATCATGTTATCTGAGAATAGAGACTCTTAAAAAGGTTCCTGAGAAAGTGTATTGATAAACAAACTACAAGTCCACACTAAAAGCCAAGACTACAGGTGTATATTTATTTCAAGGCTACAAAACTGCATAGACAAAGCATAGGGGAGAATAGTAGGAGGGCATAACACCCAATATTTACTTCCAATATGGTCATACAGGATAAGGGAAAAGCAATACTATACAGGATAAGAAACATAGGATATATATTTTAAAAATAAAGGAAACACACAGTAAGCATTGTGTATATCTTTCAGTGGGTGTTTAGTAAGGAAGAGGAAAAAATGTATGCTCTGAGTTCATCATCTTGAACCAGAAACATATAGAGAAGTTCTGATATGGACTTATAACCACCTTTTAATAAGGTATTAGTGAAAAGCTCTGGCCACATTTGGAATATGAAAATACTTTGGCCCATGTCTGGTGAGTGAACTTTATTAATTAATTAATTAATTTTTTTGTCTCTCCTTTTTCCAGTTTCCCACCTGTTAGAACTAGTGTGTTAATTTTGTTCATTCCTCCTATCAAGATTCCTATTACTAATTGCACAAACATTTAATATTTTTTCTAGTTATCCTTTCTTGTTCTCATTGCAGATAAAAAATTTGTTTGCTAATTATTTCAAAAATATTCCTACTTATATCAAATGGAGCAGTGAAACCATTTAAGGCAGAAAACCAACTTGGACCTTGCATTAATAATCATTATTGTGTACAGTTTTTCTTTATTTTTTATTTTTTCTTTATTTTTTTCTTTTTTTACTTTATTTTTTCAGTGATCCAAGATTCATTGTTCATTCACCACACGCAGTGCTCCGTGCAGTATGTGCCCTCCTTAATACCCACCAGTTTTTCTTTAAATCATTTTAATATTTTAAAGATTTATTTATTTGAGAAAGAGAGCACGCGCGTGAGTTAGAGAGCGTGGGGAGGGGCAGAGGACAAGAAAGAGAAATTTAGTAGACTCTGCGTTGAGTGCAGAGCCCCACGCAGGGCTCAATCTCACAACCCTGAGATCACGACCTGAGCCAAAACCAAGAGTCAGATGCTTAACCAACTGTGCCACCCAGGGGCCCCTAAATCATTTTAATATTTTAAAAAGAGTTCATTTTTCTGCCAGGCTGCCTGTCTTCCAGTCAGATAACGATGAGAAGAACACACTTCAATGTACAGGTTCCTGAATTTTCAGAACGAGAAAATACAATGGTGCTTCTTTTACTCAGCCTTAGCTTTTCATTAAGCTAAACAAAATCCTTGTGGTCAAATAATATGTCGGTAAACTCAATAACTGGAAAAACTCTAAGTCCCAGTTTCCTCCTTCTCATACCCATTGTTTTCCTTAAAATTTCTATTTTTTTTTTAAATCTTCCTTTAGAGTATACCACCACCCAGACAAACAAAAATCCATTCACTTTTAGCCTCACCTGTCTATTGCTGTATTTTGTTTTGATGTATAAAAGCCTGATCTACTAACCCTCTAAGGGAAGGTGACTAAATTCAGGCACATATCAGATGCAGTCTGGTCAGTAGTATGTAAAATGCTAATTTACATTTACAGAAAACATTCCTGATCCAGTGGTTTTTCTGAACCACATTAGGATCTGTGTCACGTTTACATGTTTTAGACTTTATGAATATGTTATTTGCAAATGTTTGAGCAATAAAATAATACAATTATAAAACACCTTCTGTCAGGATGCTCAAAGCACTATGTATATATAATAATTACAACAGTATAAAAGTATAATAAGCAATCACCCACCAAGATAAATTTAGGAGGAAAAAGTTTAGAATAGTGTTACATAAATGTAAAGAGGATTAATTGTAAATTCAAAAAAGGACTGCAAACATGATTAAATGCAAAGACAAACACAAATCAGGCTGAACACATTTGTCTTTGGGAAAGGAATTATAAAAATGTTTGGCAGTAAAATGAAACTGCTTATAAGTCATTTCAAAATAATGATACACCCTGGATGATTTTATTGGTTTTATAACTTTAAAGCTGTGACCCAGTGCCTCGTATGTGCTTTCTTGTAAAGTTATAATCTAATTATGAAGTGACCAAATATTAAACAGCTGCTGTGAATCTGCTGCCGCCTC
This sequence comes from Ailurus styani, assembly GCA_002007465.1. Taxonomy (NCBI): domain Eukaryota; kingdom Metazoa; phylum Chordata; class Mammalia; order Carnivora; family Ailuridae; genus Ailurus; species Ailurus styani. Next base: position 3,145,940 of record LNAC01000162.1, on the reverse strand, counting down.
CAAATGTTACCTCTGATGTTTAAAACTCTTCTAATGGAAATTGCATGCACTAACTATCAATAGAAAAAGATTAAATACGGTGGTGCAGTGAAGTGAAACAGAGATTGTTTTTTCTCCCTGTTGAGGTTGTGATTGGATTATTGTGAACTCAATATTTGTTCCAAAAGAAAATTATTTCTTTCTTTATATATACATTACAATAATTGAATAGACAGGGTTATTCCTGGAAGTTAAGGGGTGTTTTGAAACCATTTGAAGTACTTGCATATTGTGACTTTTCCTTGTATCCTAAATACCCCTCTACCTCAATCCCAAACAGGTTTCTCAACTCCAGAAACTTATTAGAATGGTTTCTTGTACCTCTGTTTCTATTTAGGTTCTTTCAGGTGTGTGTGTCTGCCTGTCTGTCTACTTGTGTCTGTCTGTGTGTGTCTGTATGGTGCTTACATAACTAATAAGGAGGAGGGGAAATCTAAGATCTGGTCAGCTTCCCTAGCTCATTTCAATAATTCCCAGCCCTTAGGAAGCTGTTGATGGTTATTGTCTCAGTCTCCCTCACTCTTCTACTTTCTAGCATCCCTTTCCAGAATACCACACTTTAGAAGCCCACTCAGGTGACTCTTCAGTTTTTCCCTGGGAAATACCTGTCCATGCTATTAAATGACACCGTCCTTCTGTATTTTCCTTTGCATGTCTGCAACTCTTATTCCTTAATTGCACATATTAGTTAGTTTTTAAAAGTTAAAATTCTAAGTCAACTCATACTGAAATATGTGAAAAATGACAATCTCATCTTTAGAAAGAGTAATCTAATAAAAGTCTGGTTACATATTCAAATAAATATATATTAGATGATAGAATTTTAGACAAGATGGGTATGGTAGGTGAGTTACTGCTTCCAAGGTGATTCCACACCTTGTTCCCCTGCTCCCCAGACTGTGAATATGTTATTTACTATGTCAAAAGGAACTTTGTAGGTGTAATTAAATTAACTAATTAGTTGACTTTAAGACAGGGAGATTTCCCTGGATTATCCAGCAGCAGGGGCCCAGTATAATCACATGATCCCTTAAAAGCAAAAGGCAAGGTAGAAAGGGAATTCAGAGAAATTCAAAGCATAAAGAAGATGCAATGGTCATTTGTTTGTTTAAATTTGGAGGGATTAATGTGTCGAGAAAACAAGGATCTCAGTTCCACAACTATAAGAGACTGAATTCCGTCAACAATCAGTGATCTTGGAAGAACGTAATAAGGGGCCCTAGATGAGAATCATAGGCCTAGCAGATACCCTAATACCTTATAACGACTCTATCATTCATCCATTTAAAAACAGTGCGCATTAAAAGTTAACCACTTAGGAAACAAATCAGATAAATCTTCTACCCTGAAAACTTTCTAGAGGAATGGAAAAGATAAAGTACACATTGAATTATATGGAATGGTTGAAAGATAATATTTTTTTTTCATAAAACAGGTATGGATCCATGGCTCTGAGACTTCAGAAAAGTGAATTGTTACTTAAAGTTGGGATATGTTGAAAGGCTTCTTAGAATAATTGGCATCTAGGCTGAGTTGACTCAAATTGCACCACTGATTTTGACAAGCAATTGAAAGTGTTAATTTCTACATCATTTGCTCATCCAAGATCAGTTTTAGACTTGACAACTATTTAGTGATTATGTTTATTATTTTTATTTTTGCATATATTAGACTCTTTTCATGTCCTAAAATAAGATTCTAATGCTATTGTCTTTATTAATCTGTACATATGTTTAAAATAATACAAAGAAAGTGAGGGAAAGTAGTGAGGTACATATGGCTATATAGTATTGTTAGCACTTAGTTGATAAAACAAAAGATTTCAATATATTAGCATTCTAAAATATTTTGAACTAAAAAAATACTAATGATAAAGGAAAAGTGACATCATTAACTAAATAATATTATTAAAAAATAAAATCGGTTCCTTTTATATAAACTGAATAAGAAAGATTATTAATGGTATATCCGCAAGAGTTTTTATGGATTAATCTTTTCTCCAAGGGAGATAGTGCAATATAAATTATTATTTACTAACTGGGATTTAACTGGGTATAATAGTGCTGAATTGAAAAGGCACACAGAAGAACACACGTTAACAAATTCATGATCTCTATCTCTCCCCTTTTTTTTTATAGAGCAGTTTTGCACAACACCTCAGGTCTGACAACAAGCACAGCCAGATGCATCTCCTGGATGCTTCCCCCTGTATTCTTAACTCCCACTTTACCTTCTGAGCATGGTATGTGTAGATACCTTTGTTTATCTTTTCTGAATTTGTCCCTCATGTTTTTGTAGGCCTAATTTCATATTTTGGTTTTCCAACATTATCCTGGCCAATGTGTTCATTCAGTTGTCATGTATAATGATACATCTAAATGGTGAATATTCCTTTATGCCAGCTCATGCTAGCTAATCTATTTATTTTACAGCATGCTCATACACTTTTTCAGAACTTTGTCACTTTTCTACTTAGTAGGAAAGACTTATGAACAAAATCTGAAGACCAATATTTATGGAACAGAGGGTTTTCATACTACCAATCTCCCTGGCTGCATATTTTCAAATTTTATGCCTCATCTACTAAAATCTCTCTCAACACAAACCCAGACTGTGCAGCTGTGTAAATCATGTGTTCGTGTGACCAGGTGTGCCAAGGATGACTGTGGAGATACCACTGTTAAGTAAGCCTCCTGCTAGAAGAGACACGGGTAACATTGACTTTCAGATGTTGACAGGCTGGCTGGTTTGGGAGCCAGATAGCTGAAGATTGTTCCAGAATGTTTTCATTTAAAACATGATGACTAACAGTGTGTTATAAGCTTTAGGAACAGCAGGAGCACCTTCCCTATGCTAATAAATACTAGGAAGCATTGTCCTTTGCAGACTTCAGGAATCCTTAACATGTAGGCTGCTCTACTCTGCCAAGATTTTTCTGTTTTCTTTCTGCTAATGCATAAAAAAATTTTAATCCAAATCATATTTTTTTATCTAACACACATCAACTACTGCCCATAATAGGGATATATTTGTGTGTTTGCTTATTTGTTTATTTATTTAAAGTAGAGTTCCCAGAGGCCATCAGTCATTATGAAGTTGTTAGTTTTTATTTTTAATTTAATTTTATGACAGCACTTGAGAAACGGCTACCTTAGTTATGCTCGTGAAGGCTGCTTTGAAGTGAAGTGACACCACCTTACTGTTGAGTTGAGAGTTGAGAGGAAATCACTGGCTTTTATTGTAAAAGAGTGATTTATGTTAGTGTCCTCTTTCAATTAAGATCTAATATGAAAAGTACTGTTAAGGGAATATTTTAAATCATTGTTACAGATCAGCACGTACTATTCCATCAGTTTGATGTTTAGACATATATTACATATTTGCCTTTCAAAAGAGTTGAGAAGTAATAATGTCTTTTGTTTTGTTTTCTGGGTGTTTCTAGCCTATGATACTAGCACCGTACCTCATATCTCTTTTGCGATGTTGAATACTCTGAAGTCCTCAGAAGTTACAGAGAAATAATGCTTTTCATAAGCAGCTAACCTTTGTTCAACGATAGCAAACTGACATCAGCAAATGGTAAAGTGTTCAGCCAGTTGAATAAGGGAAGAGATTAAAAACATTTTGTATTGGTAATACAAGCTAAGAAATAAATTAGAAAATTAAAATTTATGATTGCTTGGATTCTGATCTTACTCAGAAAATCACTGAAATGCTGTGTGACTTTTAGCAACTTCTAAGCAATTGAATACCTTTTATTTCTTTTAAATCTGTTTTATTTATTTATGTATTTATTTATTTATTTACTATTTATTTATTTTTAATCTTTATTTCTTTTAAATCTGAATTTCTTTTAAATCTGTCCTTTCTCATTTTTCTTAAATTAGTTGCTTGTTGTCTCCTTGACTCTGTGGTAGCCTACATTCTTCTGCCGGTCAAAGGTATTTCTGCCTTTCTATACAACATCTCTTGTTGAAATAGTCCTCACACTTTAGGCATCAAAATGTTGTATCTGGAGGCTTTGAAAAGTCTTTGCCTGCAGTTCTAATATAATGAACAGCACTTGGAATTTCAATCGTGCCCAACAACATACTGTAGAGAAACCTACAATTAAATATGTATTAATGGAAGCCATTGGTAATTTTCGAAGGTATAATCTCTCTTAAATTTTATTTTGAGAAGCAATCCTAGTGTAATAGCTAAGGCCTGTTCTTTCTCCTACATATTTAGCAACTTATGTCTTATTTGTCTCTTGATACTCTTGACCATAATTCATGTTGACAGGTAGGAAATTTTCCTATTTTAATGTTTACTCTTATTATTTATATGTCTAAAACTGCACATTATGTACCACTTTCAGAGCTGTAACTGGGATTTTGTACATTGTAGTTAGTATAGACATGTTAAACAATTTATCATTTTCTCTGTCCATGTATTTGTCCACTCATTTTGAGAATTGGCTGGAGGGATCACAATTCATTATGTATGCTCTTTCAGTGAACAACTAAGAGGTAAATCTCATTTTTCTTTTAAAAATATTTATTGGGGTGCCTGGGTGACTCAGTCTGTTAAGCACTAGACTCTTAATTTCAGCTCAGGTCATGATCTCAGAGTTGTGAGATGAAGCCCGGCCTTGGGATCCACTTTGGCTAAGCAGCCTGCTTAAGATTCTCTCCCTTTCCCTCTACCCCTCCCTCTCCACTTGCACGCTTGCTCTCTCTCTCTCTAAAAAATAAATAAAATATTTGTTAAGTGCCTTTTGTGTATCTTCTACATTTGAGAAATTTTTGTAATATACAAATTAATATTTGTACCTCATATAAGGCTATATATTATAGTAATCAGATGTCTTGACTTTGTTCCTTTTATTCAAAAATAAGGAGATTGCTTATCAGGCAGAATATTAAGAAATTTTGTGGGTAACATGGGTTCCTCTTTAAGCCTATCTCAAAAAGAAATTATTCACAATTTTTATGACCCAAATTTCTCCCATCTTCTCCTAAGTCAGTCTCCTCCCACCATAACACTACAACCACTCATTTGTAAGAGATGTAATTATGGTGGAGGTCTTGATCCTGGTGGTGTTACTTTGGGTAGGAGCCAGTGGGAGAGATTAATAGGAAGTACTCAAATTCAACATTTATTCTTTCTAGTGAGAGGTTCTTATGTATTATTTTATTAATTGAAATAGCTGGCAAGCATATGGCTTGCTAAGCCACATGATACACCAAAAATCTTGTTATCTTGACTTTATATAAACATTAAGGGTGATATAATTACATCATCTTTTTATCATTTGTATTCACATGAGCTCTGACTTCAAAGCCTATATGTGTTTGCTTAATATATGTTTAACTAGAAAAGAATAAAAGGAGCAAAGAATTAAATTATTCAAAGTTATCCAATGCTAAACGACCTATTATGAGACAGGAACAAAGCAGCCTATTTGAATTTTCTGCCTAAATTTATATATACAAATGTTAACATGGACATAGAATGTAATAAATAGCATGCTTCCTAAATATAATAAAGATGACTGATTTCTCAGCACTTGGTAGTACTAATATTTGGAAGATATCTTAGAGTTCGTCTGTCAGAACTTGCAGCCACTGAAAACTGTCTCTTTCCAACGTCTCTGGAAGCTTTTCCTTGGCCACTTCCATAAATAGAAAACTCACTACTAGGGTAATTTTGGTCTGTCTTATACATTTTCTATTGTGTATTAGACCTAAAATGTAGTGAATTGTGATTTTGCAATGATACCACTTCCCCCCCCCATCAGTTCTCTGTTATTTAAGTAATTATACGAGTAAATATATAAGTAAAAGAGTGGGGCGCCTGGGTGACTCAGACGTTAAGCGTCTGCCTTCGGCTCAGGTCATGATCCCAGGGTCCTGGGATCAAGCCCCACATCAGGCTCTCTGCTCAGCAGGGAGCCTGCTTCTCCCTCTTTCACTCCCCCTGCTTGTGTGTCCCTCTCTTGCTGTGTTTCTCTCTGTCAAATAAATAAATAAATAATCTTAAAAAAAAAAAAGTAAAAGAGTGTAAAAGTATATACTCTGTATATAAGTAATAAATAATGGGTTAGATCTGTAAACTAAATACCAAGGTAATCTCTTTCTATGTTTGTCTCTATTTTGAATTTGTCTGTTTTTCATGTTTGTTTTCCTCTTTTCAATGTAAAGTTCGCCTGGAGATGATGCAGGTAACTTTATCCTTTCTTCATTCTTATACTAAAAAAAAGCTAGGATAGGACCTTTTCTTGTCCTAACTCTTCAAATATTTGTCGATTTATTTGTTAACATAAAAAGTCATTCCAACTTCCGATTTTGTGCCCTGGATGACATGATTTGACTTCAGAAGTTTAAGATTCTCCCTCAGATGGGCCTGTATATATACCAGTTGTGTAAAGATACTATTATTTCTCTTTGCAGTGACATATGCTTTTATTTGTCAACTTGACCCAGATTTCTATAGTAAATTTCAATCTAAAATGGACTAGTTTAGTCTGGCAGGAGTGGTTACAGCCACTTAAAATATTGTGCATCAGGGCGCCTGGATGGCTCAGTGGGTTAAAGCCTCTTCCTTCAGCTCAGGTCATGATCTCAGGGTCCTGGGATCGAGCCCCACATCGGGCTCCCTGCTTGGCGGGGAGCCTGCTTCCTCCTTTCTCTCTGCCTGCCTCTCAGACTACTTGTAATCTCTCTCTCTGTCTGTCAAATAAATAAAATCTTAAAAAAGAAAAAAGTATGTGCATGGACTTTAGGCATATATCTGAACTGCCAAAGCAGAAGCTATATGAGAAGAGAGCAAAATTATGAGACCCCATTCCTGGCACTATTCTAGATATACCCAGTCATTATGCTGTCTTTGACCTACCAACGACAAATTCTTGGTCTCCACTGGCTGCCACACCTAAACCCTCTTCAGTTTTCTCTTCCTGCACAGGTACAGGGATCATAGTAGGGACCAAATGCCTGAGACTCAGCCCCATTCTTTCCTTGTTCATGGGTGGCAGTGTTTCCTTGTCTGTCTTCTCTATCAGCAAGTGACTTCAAGTTAACTATTATTCCCTAATTTTATTTATTAAAATACCCATAGTTGAGCAGCGACCTCTACCTTATTTATTTTAAGCATGTAAAAATTCTTCAACCATGTATGCTATAGACTCCAGAAAAGAAAGCCCCCAAAAAGGCCCAAGATGATGTAAAAACTACAGCTCTTTTTTTTCCTCCTCAAACCATTCATTTTAGCCTTTTGCGCATAATTTCTTCTATCATACTAATATCTCTTCATTCTCTGTCATAAACCAGTGAATAGAACATTACCGCTTAAACCTGTTCACCTCCCATATCAGAGGGACCAGCTTGTATCTTCCAAATAGCTTGTATTGATAGCGCACATCATTGTACCTACCTTAGGCAGGAAGGACCGAGGTAGTAAATATATTGAAGGTTAATGGAATAATAATCTCCCTGGTTCCCTACAGGTAACATCAAAACTGTAGTCCTTTGTGACTTTTCCTGGAGTTTCCAGGGAATATTTCCCCTAAATCTTGTCATAGCATTTTATTTATTCACTTCAATTATTTCTTGGGGGCTCTTTGGCATGCTGTTTTTACTCTGCCCTGGCCATTTTTTTCCCCTTCCTGCTAACTCTGTTAACTTAATATGTCTTAGAGGTTTGTTGCTATTTTCTTAGCTAGACATTATTAGTAAGGGTTCTTTAATACAGACAGAACACAAAAAGAATACAGACTGAGTGATAATCCTTTCTTTCTCTGTGCCAAATGAACACTGGATTAAGGTTTTTTCTATGTTACCATGGTCATGCCACTTACTATTTCTTATTCTCAAGTAAAAAGAGTTAATGAAATCATACAATTCCTAGGTATATGCTATAATGGAAGTGCAAGTGCTTTGGATAGATATACCTGGATAAAATACTTGTTGGTTCCATTTATGGACTGTGTGGTCAAAGGGCTTAACTGACTTTTCTCTGTTTCAGAGCTGGTAAGAATACATCATAAATAATTTAATTAAGCAGAGTAATATTTTTTAAAGTGCTGGGAATGGCCAGCAATCCATGTACCAATGGATGAAAAGATTACTCCAAACTTTGCTGTGAAAGAGAGGAAAAGGAAAGGGTGTCAAGGCTCAGAGACAAGACCCTTTGCTCTTCTCTGTTTTATTGGTTCTTCAGGATAATCACAAATCCTTATCACTGTTTCGCAAGCACTTGATGTGTGACAAAGGGTCTTTGTTTACTGGAAAGATACGATATGCTAATCTGTGCGTTCTTTCAGGAGTTCTACTAAACATAGCCTAAGGGACAATGCATACATCTCTCACAGCACTGGACGACTGTTTGGGCTAAGAAAACTTTGGGGAAGGCAACTCCCTGCAGCGGCCTTACAAGGGCAGAGTGGTCTCCCAGGCCTCGGCATTCCAAAGGCCTACGCAATTCTCCAAAACCTTCCATGCCCTCAGCAGCCTCTGTGTTACATTTTAGCAAGCCAGGTATTGTGGCTGATTTCTTGCTCTACATTAACCCCAACATTAAAGATCTTATTTATTTGAAGGAGAGGGAGAGCATGCGCACATGAGAGGTGGTGAAGGGAGAAGGGCTGAAGTAGCGGGAGAAGAACAAGCGGACTCTGAGCCTAGAAGGGAGCCAGATGCAGGGCTAGATTCCAGGACACAGAGGTCATGACCTGGGGCCCAAGGCAGACACTTAAATCCACTGAGCCACCCAGTCACCCAAAGCAGAATAATATTTTTAAAGTATATAACGACTGGCCAAGAGTATACCTTTAGAAAATGATAAATAATATAATTATCCTTATTCTACTCTATAGCTCAATTTCTGGTTATTCATTTATTCATGCATTTGAGAATCGACTATGCCAGCCAGTGGACCAAGTATTATTCCTTCCATAGGAGTTTATATGTATATTTAAATAAAGTGATTGAATATATTGTAGTATGCTATTATAGAGGTATATACTGAAATACATAGAAGTATATACATTTCCTATTTCATGCTACACTGATTGACCATTACTTGGCTTCGAAAGAATGAATATAGTTTATTAAAGCTAGTCTGAGGGCAAACTTTCTTAATGTTGAATCTGCACAGGGGCGCCTTGGTGGCTCAGTGGGTTAAAGCCTCTGCCTTCCGCCCGGGTCATGATCTCAGGGTCCTGGGATCCAGGCCCGCATCGGGCTCTCTGCTCAGCAGGGAGCCTGCTTCCCATTCTCTCTCTGTCTGCCTCTCTGCCTACTTGTGATCTCTCTCTCTCTCTCTCTGTCAAATAAATAAATAAAATCTTTAAAAAAAAATTTGGATCTCCACAGCTTACTATCACATTTTGTTTCTAACCATTTATGGTAAAACTTCACATTCTCTTTTCTGTATATTTTGCTTAGCAATTATGAAGTGGTCACATCTAATTTATTTTAGACTATGAAGTAGATATATTTTGGTTTATATTCTGTGACAAATCACATTTGTTTAGTGATTTTGATATAATCATCTGTATTTTGGTTAATGATTTTTTTACCTTAGAGATTGTTTAAAACAGACCCAAGATTGATAGGTAACCTTACGTGAATTACAAGTGATGCATTGCCTTTGTTTTTGTTCTTCCTCCCTTTTGTAGTGTAATTCACTTTGTAAGAGGACATTTATCTATCTTAAAATTTTATTTAAAACTTCATTTTACCTCCTACTGAATGTGCCCAAAGCTAACTCTTTATACAGGTATCTTGCAAAAATTTCAGTTTCTCTTTTTTTTAAAGTGTTAAGTTAAATTCTGCTTTACCTTTTTAAAAATAGACTTTATTTTTTAGAGCATTTTTACATCAGGACACAACTGAACAGAAGATCCAGAGTTCCCATGTACTCTCTGCCTCAACCCCCACTATCACCATTCCTCACCAAAGGAGTGCCTTTGTTACAACTGATGAGCTACACTGACATACCATTATTATACAAAATCCATAGTTTATTAGGGTTCATTTTGGGGTTGTCCTTTCTATGGGTATTGACAAATGGATAATGACATCTATCTACCATTATCATATCATGCAGAATAGTTTCTCTGCCCTAAAAATTCTATGCGCTCTTGCTCTTTATCCCTCCTTTTCTAACCTCTGAAAACCCCTGATCCTTTTATTCTCTCCACAGTTTTGCCTTTTCCAAATGGTCATATATTTGGAATCATACAGTATGCAGCCTTTTCAGATTGGCTTTTTTCACTTAGTAATATGTGTTTCAGCCTCTTCCATATCTTTTTATGGCTTGATAGCTCATTTATTTTACTTACTGAATTTTTTTCCATTGTGTGGTTATATCACAGTTTATTCATCCATTCACCTACCAAAAGACATTTTGGTTACTTCCACTTGTTGGCAATTAAGAATAAAGCTACTGGAAACATCTGTGTGCTGATGATTGTGTGGATGTTTTCAGTTCATTTGACTAAATACCAGACAGTGTGATTGCTGCTTTGTATGGTAAGATCATGATAGTTTTGTCAGAAACTGCCAAACTGTCTTCCCAAATGGCTTTACCATTTGTACTCCCAGCATCAATGAATGAGAGTTCCTATTGCTCTACATCCTCTCCAGCATTTGGTGCTGTCAATGTTTTGGAATTTCACCATTCTGATAGGTGTGCAGTGGTGTCTCATTGTGTTAATTTGCATTTCCCTGATGACTTATGTCGAACATATTTTCATATACTTATTTATAATTCGTGTATGTTCTTTGGTGAGATTCTATTAAGATTTTTGAGCCATTTTTTAAATCAGGTGGTTTATGTTCTTATTGAATTTTAAGTGTCCTTTGCATATTTTGGATAAGCGTTCTTTGTCAAATATATTTTTTGCAAATATTTTCTCCCAACTTATGGCTTGTCTTCTTATTCTCCTCATTGTGTCTCTCACAGAACTCTTGTTTTAATTAAGTCCAATTTATGAATTACATATTTTATTAATGAGGTTTTAGATGTTGTGTCTGAAATGTCCTCTCTAAACCCAAGGTCATCTGTATTTTGTCCTACCTTCTAGGAGTTTTATAGTTTTCATTTTACATTTAGATCTTTATTATGAAAGTTACAAGGTCTGTGTCTGGATTTTTTTTTTTTTTCTTTTTGGCATGTGTATCTGCTTGTTCCAATACTGTTTGTTGAAAAGACTGCCTTTTCTCCATTATATTCCCTTTGTTCCTTTGTCAAAGATCAGTGTTTTAGCTTTAACTGTTTCTTTTTATTTGATCTCTATGTCCAAAATACTACTTTATCCTGTATATTTTTCTTATAATTTAAATTTAATTTAAGCTTGCTACTACATTAGCGGTAACTAGCCAAATTGAAACAATCCTGCTCTTTAGCTTTCTCTCTCATTCTGAATTCACTGATCATTTAAGTTCAACACAGCAGCCAACTAATGGAAGGAGACGTGCACAAAGAAGCCAACCATGCCTAAAAAAGAAAAGATTCTTATTTTTTAATGAATATCCAAATGTTGGTTACTATCTCGAAGTAGCACTTAATATTTCTGAATTTTGAAACTGTGTGCTGTAACCTGAAATGACGATTGAGTGTCTGATACTTAGGAATGAACTGGAAAATGGTGAGGGTTGCTAAGCATTCATTCAGTGGTGGGGGGCTGCATTATAAAGTAGGAGTAGTAGACCAAACACATTTGTATTTTGAGATCATCCAATGTGAAATACTTGTTTAACATAGCAGCAGTGAACTAAATGTGGTAATTTCAGTCAAGGTTAATGAAATGAGATAAGGTATCAGGAACAGAGAAAGTGACTAACATAGAATGCATTTTCAAGATTGTTAAAAATAGTGAAATGGGATGTGGAAAAAAGATTGATCTAGGAATCAATAGACTTAGGTTCTAGAACCAGTTCTCTCTCAGTTACAGTTATCTATCTCTTATTTAATGTTTTATATTTCGACCACAAAATGGGGAATGGATAAGCAGTTATTTTTTTAATCTTCTTTAACTCTAAAATTGTAAGGTCCTAGTACAAGAAAAGTCAGACACAGTTCTGAGTTAATCTGGTTCAGCTAGGCAGCTTTAGTGAATAAATTAAACACATGTTTACTTAACATTAAATGTATTCTAATAAAAACATAAACCTTAAGTGGACTATAAAAGCTGACTTTTCCCACTGTTTAATTTTTCTTTTAAAAATCAGCAATAGGGCGCCTGGGTGGCTCAGTGGGTTAAAGCCTCTGCTTTTGGCTCAGGTCATGATCTCAGGGTCCTGGGATCGAGGCCCGCATCGGGCTCCCTGCTCGGCGGGGAACCTGCTTCCCCCTCTCTCTCTCTCTGCCTGCCTCTCTGCCTCTTTGTGATCTCTCTCCCTCTGTGAAATAAATAAATAAAATCTTTAAAAAAAAATCAGCAATAAACACACATATAACAGATTGCAATGATCTCAACAGTGTTCTTCTAGAAATATGTGATTTTATATTTTGCTTTTATTTATTGAAATTTAACTCAAATACTTAGCACAAGTGTATTTTAGAATTAATATAGTCATTTTAATTCCATCCCCATCCCAAACTCAATTTAGCAAAAAGTAAACTGAGGTCCAGAGAACTTAAATGATTTGTACAGGGTCACACAGCTAATTTATAGCAAAGCTGAAAGAACAAGCTAGATTTCCTGATCCTCAGCCCAGTGACCTCTCCACAATAAGCTTAAAACCCTTAGCAATTAGTATTACTTCAATAATCCATTGATAAGACATTTGATGTTTTATTTGACAGAAATAAATTTTGACACCCATTAATTCATTTTATCCTTTCAATATCCTGCAAGGTTATTATCATTCTCATTTTTCTATACACACTACCACAGATTAAGTAATATGCCCAAGGTCATATGATTAATAAGGATTGAAGTGTGAATTTGAAGCATCACTTTTGCCTGACTCCAGATTCCAACCTCTTTCAAGGCATTATGTAACTTTTTAAAGTTCCCTTTGAGTGTGAGTATTATGACGATTCTGGAGGACACCTTTGTTAAGTTTTGGCATTAGTCTTTGTCGGGACTTAGCAATAAAGACCGTCCAAATTTATGATTATTTTCTAGTACTGCTTTATTGTAGCCTTTTCTTAAGGTGAGGCTCATATTAGAATATGTGCAATAATAAATGTTTACAGTAAATATTTAAGTTTTCAACTAACCTTTGTATAGTTGATTACTTTAGAAGTAATTCACTCATTATTTCATGCTTTGAGCAGATTTTTATTGTATTTGTGTGTACACACATGCATTTGAGAATTGTGCTGATCATCTTTTTACCCTATCAAGATGGTCTTAAATGCTGATCCAAGGCCCAGTGTATAACTTTCCCAGGAATCTTAGCATCAACTTTCAGAATAAAAAGTTGTCACTGGAGGTTTCTCAGTGCCTATCTACTGCATTTCTGAATTAACAACAAATGCAGATTTGTCTTTGATGGCTCTTTTATAGCTGTATGCAGCTGGAGGAAAACCAACTGCCAAGGGAACTCAATTTTCTTTATCATCAATTTGACATTGGTTAACAGATGGCTTCTGGATACCATGGTAGTCTTCTTAATTTGTCTTTCTATTTAGTGGTGCAAATACCCTTGGTTAATTGCTTGATTATTACATTTAATTCTTTGTCAACAATATACCTCATTGTTTTGGAACATGTCTGAGGAGGTAAGTTATAAAAGGCAGATATTTGAATGTTGATCGGCTACCATGCCTTTGAAACATAAAGCGAAACACTTAAAGGTAGAGAAACATGTTAAAATATCCTGTCCTAAAATCCAGTAGGCTTTTTCTGAAGTGTGTGATTTCTCTTGAATACAGTGTATTCTCAAGAGCTAATTTATATAAAAGACAGAAGAAAAGAGATCTATCAAAACATGAAAAAGGTAATAAATACAGTTTAAAGTAAAACATCTTTCCAGTTGAACATTAACCTAAGATTAATGGCAACCGAAGTCTTATTTGTAACTGTTTTGTTTTGTTTTGTTTTGTTTTGTTTTGCTTAGAATTTCAGTAAGTAGAAATTAAATATTATACTTTGGAGAGTGAAAAATTTTCCACTATTTCAAAAGGTATGTAAAAATAAGCTTGCAGTTGATTGAATATATTGACATTCCTTAAAATGCAAATGTGAACCCTTTCTCTGACTACTTTGGAAATCCAAAGAAACAAGAAAACTTTCAGCTTTCTCTATCAAACTGAGAGAGCTGATTCAGTCAGACAATATTGGATATAACATTTCATGCATACATACTTAATACATATACAAAAAGGAGAATTCAATGCATGATGAGAGTTCATTGATCACTGTAAAGTCATCTTGTGTTGTCAACTCTGAAAAGTGGTATATTAATCACCCAATCATATCAATTAAAACAACTGTTAATTTTAGCTTTTAATCTTAGTTCTTTTTTCATTTATTCATTATGAAATGGCAAGGCTGTCTCAAAAAAATGATACAAAATTGTACTTCATATCTACTTTTACTTATAATTATACTTGTACTTTTAACAAAATAAATTACTCTCCACTTTAAGCATTTTAAATAGATTCTAAAGATGGACTCAGTGGAATCAGAAAACCCTCAAAATAGTACTTTGCCATTATGAGAAAAGATCTGAACTAATATTGCTAGTAATGAATATTCTATTGAAGTTTATGCTGCCACCTATGGGAAATGAAAATTCTTAGTAATTAATCTAAAATGTAGAAATTACTGTTGCCAATTACAAGAGAAAATTGAAACTTCTAAGTGGATTTTATTACTATTTAACTGTCAAAGAAAAGTCCATTTGGAGAAAGCTTTAAATTCTTCACCTGTTCCTTAAAAAACCCAGATTTGATTATGTGCTCATGGAAATTAAGCTACATAATCCACAAAGCTTGTTTCTAAGGAATGCCTGTTTAAGTATCAAAGTTGTGTATTTGGAATCAATAATTAAAAATAGTATAAACAGAATTAGCTCCATTGTGAAATCTTACATAAGTTGACTTAATCATGCTTCTGTTCATTTTCTTCACATCCCCTTCTTTTCACTTCTGCCCATTTAATATGTAATATTTTATTCAAACTGGGAAGCAAAACAACTCTTTTTAGCCTCTAGTCTGCTAACATACTAATGTAGTGGAATGGAAATAGAAAAGCTCTGATTAAGGGAAGTCTTTTGTTTAAATTCATGGTCTAAAACTTGCTATTGTATCACAAAAGAAAAGGAACTCTTGAGTATTGGTACCACCAGAAAATAGAACTGGTGGTACCAGTATTTTATAGGAATGCCATAAAAAAACACATATAATATCTTACAATGCTTAACAGAGTGCCTAACACAGAATATTAGTTTTTTTCCAAAACATATTCTCTGTTATATCAACAAGAGCTAGAAAAACTGAGTCGTAGCTAATCCTGTCACTTTCTTTTGATCAATAGAATATGGTAAAGGTAATGAGATGTCACTCCCATGATTGCGATATGTAAGACTCCTTTGCTGACTGAAGAAGTAAAAATCCAGATGGCAAGGAACTGAAGAGGGCCTTTAGAAGCTGAAGGTAGTAGCTTCCAGGCAACGGGCAGCAGTGTACAATCACAGGGAAATGAATGCTTCCATTAATCTGAGTGAGACTAGAAGTGGACTCTTTCTAGTGAGTCTATCCTCCAAGTGAGAATCTAGCCTTGACCATTGCATTAATTACATTCTTGCAGATTACTCAGTTAAGATGTGCCTGGATTCCTGAACCACAGAAATTATGAGATAATAAATGCATGTTGTTTAAGCTGCTAAATTTGTTAAACAGCAATAAAAACAAATCTAATGACTTTTCTTTACTAAGTTATATTTTCTTTCCTTTTTATCTGTATACCTTTAAAAATGTGAAAATATGATTTATAACACATGTACAGTATAAATAAGCATCCCTCCCACTCTACACATCTACATCACCTTCATCACACTCCCCAGAGGCAACCATCATTTACTGTTTCTTGTTTTCACCTCTGATAAAATGGTCTTCCAAATTCATAAATATATATGAAAATTTAAGAATAATTTATCTTTTAAGCATTTCCTTATATTTATCTTTTTCAAAAGTAACATGTTTTATTGGTCCATGGTTTTAAAGCTATTTTAAAGCTAATGCAAGAAACTGTACCATGCTGCATAACATTGTCTTAAATTTCATGCTCTATGAGAACTGAAGTAAAGGGAAGCAATAAGCTCTGCCAATAGAAGACTATTTTTAATACACCTAGGTTCTTAGGCAATATTGCTACTAACTGGCCATATATATTTATGGGAACTACTTCCTCTTTATATACCCTTAATTTACACATTCCAGATTTCAAATTACATATTTATATGCACTTTACAGTTTGTATGTTTTGTCTTTCATAATGGTACATGCTAATTTGCAAATCTGACTGATCACAAAAATCATACTCCAAGTATTTAATCATTATCATCATCGTCATCATCATCACTATCATCATCATCACTATCATCATCATCATCAACTAGTCACCATCCTCTAGATATTCTGATTCTATGAATTTGGGATCTGATTATGGGAATCTATATGTTATGATATTTTCACAGGTTATTCTGATCCACTTGATTGGAAAACAGTAAGTTAGATATTTTATTTATACACATATAAACCTATAAGATAGTGGTCTGAAGTTCACTGTAAACTACATGACAGAGGAAGCAATCACTGCAGTTATGGACTGTATAAAAAAACAATTGCAAATAAAACAGTTTAGAAAATATTAAGTTTACTTTTGATCTTCTTTTTTCTTTTGTTCTATATTTTATTCATTCTTGCATCAGAGGTTGTCTTTGTACCCTTAACAAAGCACAACTTCTTGTCTCATATCCAGAAATCCTCCTATTTCACTTAGAAGCCCTGATCCTGGGAAGAAATGAGAGTTCTTTGGAACTGTCTAAAGTCACCAATCAAAGTTGGATGATACAGGTAAGTGTTTCCAGTCCTGTTTTTGACTTCATTTTCTTGTTGTTGGATCAAATCTGGGAGCTGACAGCTTCATCTTGTGACTTGATGTCATTAAGTTCTTTAGCAATATCTCCTACTCAGAAGTTGCTTTTGGCTTATACACTGTTAACTTATGTCAGTTTTTTTCAACAACACATTTCTTCCAACGTGTCAAAAAGTGCCTTTACTTTGTAATTATTATGGAATTTGTTGGCTGTGCATGACCGGAAATGAAAGGTAGTTATGGAGACTGAAGCAATCTTTCAAAGATCTATCTTCAAATATAAGAAGACTCTCATCTTTCCTAATTATTTTAAGTGGGTAGGTAGGTATCTAGCTAGCTACAATTCACATAGAATAAAATTCACCCTTTTAAAATGCACAACTCATTAGTTTTTTAATATATGAACACTGTTTTGTAATTCTCACCACTGTCTAATTTTAGGACCTTTCTATCACCCCCAAAACAAGCCCTGTATTTATTAGCGCACACTTTCTAACTTTCTCCCCAAGCCTCTGACCACTAATCTATTTACCGTCTCTGTGGGTTTGCCTTGTCTGTGGGATTGTGAAAATTTCATATAAATAGAATCGTACAAACATGGTGATTTGTGATTGGCTTATTTTCCTTAGGATGTTATCAAGGTTCACTTACATTATAGCATGTATCAGTACATTATTTTTTTTGATGGCTGAATAGTACATTGAATGGGTATATCACATTTTTGTCTATTCATTGGTTGATGGACTTTGAGTTGTTTTCACTTTTTTGACCATTATGAATAATGCCACTAAAAATGGTCATGTGTGGTTCTTTTTCCTGTATTTTGGGTATATATCTGGTAGTGGAATTTCTGGGTTATATGGCACATCTATTTCTGACATTTTGAGGAAATGCCAAACAGTTTTCCAAAGTTGTTGCACCATTTTACATTTCCAGCAGTATGTGAGGATTATAGTTCTTCTACATCCTTCTCAACACTTGTTTTTGTTCAGTCTAATGGGAAATTAGTGAACCAAGTTCTGATTCTGTTGATTTTCTTTATTTTTTCCTATTTGCTAATTAATTTATTTCTACTCTAATTTCTATTTCCTTTCTTGACCTTGCTTTGGGATTACTTTACTCTTTTTACTAGTTTCTTAATGTAGAAGACTAAGTTGATTAGAAATCTTTCTTTTTTATTCAAAGTATCCATAAATATATTCCTCTCTATGCACAGTTTGAACTGCATTCCTTAAGTTTTGGCATATTATATTTATCTTCATATATCTCAAAGCATTTACTAATTTCCATTTTAATTTCTTCTTTAACCCACTGGAAATTTAGGAGTAAATTGTTTAATTTCCACATATTTGTGAAATTTTCTAATTTGCTTCTGGCATTTCTAATCAGATTTTATTGTGGTAAGAGAAGATACTTTTTTTTTTTATCATTTCTGCCATTTTAACTTTGTATAAGTTATACCATTTTACATTTACTGTGACTTGCTTTATGAGCTAATATATGGTCTGTGTTGGAGAATATTCTATGTGCACTTGAGAAGAATGTGTTTTCCTCTGTTTCGGGGTCCGGTGTTTTATAGCTGTCTGTTAGATCTTCTTGGCTTGTAGTATTCTTCAAGTCTATTTCCTTGCCACTCTTAGGCCTTGTTTTCTGTTATTCAAAGTGGGGTATTGAAGTTTCCAGTTATTATTACTGTTATCTATTTATCTCTTTATGTATGTCAGTTTTGCTTTATGCATTCGGGGGGCTCTTTTACTAGATGCATATATGCTTATAATTGCTGTCTTCCTGATGACCCTTTTTTCATTGGAAAATGTTTTCCTTTTTCTCTAGTAACAATTTTTGTTTTAAAGTCTATTGGATCTGATATTAATGTAGCCACTTCAGCTCTCTTTTGGTTATTGTCTACATGGTATTCTTCTTTTGTTCTTTTATGTTCAATCTCTTTGTGTATATAAAGTACATCTCTTACAGACAGAACAAAGTTGGATCATTTTTTTAAATTCATTCCGCCAATTTCTGCTCTTCAATCGGAGTACATAACCCAACAAGGTAAGGTTTAGACCTGCCATTTTGCTATTTATTTTCTATATGTCTTATATTTTCTTTTGTCTTTATTTCTTTATTACTGCCTATTTTTACTTATGTACTATATTAATTTCTTTATTGTTTATTGTACTTTATTTTTGAGATATATTTTTAAATTGTTACCCTAAAGATTATAAAGTAACAACTTAAAACAATCTAGTTTAGATTAATGACAATATAATTTCGATAATATACAAAAACTTTTTGTCCAGGAGCTGGATGTGGAATTCTTGGTTGACAACCTCTTTCAGTACTTTGTATATATCCTGGCCTTCACTACTTCTGATAATGAATGTATTTAGGTATGGATAGCTCTGAGTTTAACCTGTTTGGGGTTGATTGAGCTTCTCAGATACATGAATGAATATTCTTCATCAAATTTTGGAACTTTTCGGTCATTACTTGTTCTAATGTTCTTTCTGCTCCTCTTTTCTCTCCTTCTCAACTACCATTATGCATACTTTGGTACATTTGAAGGTATCCATTAGTTCTTTGAGATTTGGTTAATTTTATGTGTTTTTTTTTCCTTTCTGTTCCTCAAAAATAATTAGGAAATGTCATGTGAACTATTTTTAAGTTGGTTGATTCTTTCTCCTGTGAGCTCAAACCTACTTTTGAATATTTCTACTGAATTTTCATTTCAACAATTTTACTTTTCAACTAAAAAATGCTATTTGGTAACTTTTTGAATTATTTTTGCTTCAATTGATAATTCTCTATGTAGTGAGATATTATTCTCATACTATCCTTTAATTCTTCAGACATGGCTTCCTTTATTTTCTCAAAAATATTTATAATAGCAGGTTTTTAAAATTTGTCTAGTAAGTCCAACACTTGGTTTTCCTAAAGGATGGTTTTATTGACTTCATTGGGCTCCACTCCTTTCCTTTCCTTTCCCTCCCTTCCTTCTTTCCTTCCTTCTTTGTTTTTTGTATATGAGCCATACTTGTTTCTTTGAATGTCTGTTTTATTTATTTGTTTGTTTGTTTGTTTTGTAGAAAACTGAATNACTTCATTGGGCTCCACTCCTTTCCTTTCCTTTCCCTCCCTTCCTTCTTTCCTTCCTTCTTTCCTTCCTTCTTTGTTTTTTGTATATGAGCCATACTTTTTGTTTCTTTGAATGTCTGTTTTATTTATTTATTTGTTTGTTTGTTTGTTTTGTAGAAAACTGAACATTTGAAATACTCTAATGTGTATACTCTGGAAAACAGATTCCTATTCATCACCAGGGGTTTTTTGTTGTTGCTGTTTATGTAATGTTTTTCCTGGACTAATTCTGTGAACTCTGAATTCTTTGTCCACTGAACTCCCTGCTTCAGTTAACTTAGTGATCAGCTGGTAACTGGACAGATATTTCATTAAATTTCTTGAACCTATGAGATTCTCAGCCTTTGTTAGAAGGGCTCTGTGTGCATGATAGGGCATGACTTCAACGCATGAGTTTACAATTATGCATTATTCATTTCCTGCTTGTGCAGATCCTAAAGGTCACCTAGAAGTGATGGATGAGGGGACTTCCAGGGATTCTGGGCACACAAACCCAGGAATATTTTGGAATCTATTAAAGTCCCATATGGGCATCTCATAAAATATATTTTCCTTTTTAAACTTTTTTGGCTATTCTCTTATTTGGTCCAACTGGTATCACTGTCTCTGGCAGCTTCAAGATTAAATAAATGATGTTGGCTGCTTTTAACAAACACCCTAAGATAAGGCTTTCTACTGAGTCAGATCAAATAATGAAAAGCCTCGTAAGAGGGCCTCTTCCAGAGAGCTTCCGCAGAGCTCAAATAGTAACATTTCTCTGGATATGGGGCTTTTATGGCAGCTCCAAATCTGTTATTTTCCCTCCAGTGACTGTTAGGTTTCTGACTTTTAAGATTACCACAGATATGGCAAGAGGAGAATATGATAGGGCAAGTTAAAACACCATAAATTCACTCATCTTACTGAAGTTTAACCATTTTTCTCAAATAAATGCTTTTTGGATTTCAAAAGCTTCTTGTCATTTCCAGAATTCTCAAAAAGTTGATTTTGACAAATTTTTCTTTTGTTTTGATTACTCTTACAAAGGAGCAATTTTTCAAAGGTCTTTAGTCTAACATCTCAGAAAGACTTGCCTCTGTTTAATAACCTAATTCTAAAGTAAAGAATAATAGATCTTTCCGTTCATGTAGGAATTTGAGATTGTCACTCAAGTTAGGTTGATAGGGAAGAACTTGGTAGATGATTCAGAGTAAACCTTATTCCCAGAGTTAGGCAGTGGAACAAACCTATGCAGTCACCAGGGTGTTTCAGGAACACTACCATTGTTCTGTTATTTTACAACTCCACAGATTTAAGAGTGCCACAAAAGAGCTTCTTTGAATATTCAAAGTTTATAAATGATAGCTCCAACTGTTCCAGTAGGATTTTTAGGCTCACCATTTTAATGCTTTAAAATATGGACTTGTGTTTATCTGAATGAATTGCATAGATCCGTATTTTATTCTCATTACTAATTAGTTTGATTAGTTCTCAGTATCTATGAGCTCTTCCATGAGACTGTAATTTCTTTGAGGGCTAAGCCTTCAGTGTATTTAATTTTTGATACCTCATGTCCTATAAAGTGCCTGGTACTTTTGTTAATTAATCAATTCAGAAAATATATTAAGAACCTAGTACATACCAATCACTATGAATTATACCAGGGATATAAGATGAAAGTCTACTCTTGAAGACCTAATGTCTCTTATAAATTTAATGAATATTCTTCATTTATTTTATTAACACATTATAATTCTGTAAGTGNTATACCAGGGATATAAGATGAAAGTCTACTCTTGAAGACCTAATGTCTCTTATAAATTTAATAAATATTCTTCATTTATTTTATTAACACATTATAATTCTGTAAGTGTAATTTTCCTGCATCATACTGAGTAGTATGGATGGCTAGAGAGACCGAGTGAGACCATAAGAGAATGCCGAATGTAAGGTATCATGGTGTGCTTAATTTGTACATTTTTGAAAATGTATACATTGCTTAGACATCCATAAAGAGGCTGGTTCTGAGCATTAACATTATTACTACATTCAGCTGAAATGTTCTAGTTAACTTGTAAGTTCATCAATAGTAATGATTGGACTCCTTTAAATATTTGAGATCTTATGGACTTTTAAATGTAAGCAAAGAAAATAACATACTGAGAAAATTAAATATAAGTGAAGAGTTACTAAATATAAAATAAGAAACAATTTTGGTATCCTCCAAACAGTTTGGTTATTAAAAATATCCTGGCCTTACATGTAAATTATTGCATTTTGCACTTGAAAGATACAGAAAACTTCATGGCATTTTGAATTGACATTATATCTTTTCAACAAAAGTAGAGTTGAGAATATTTTATCAGAATTAGCATTCCATGATAATAGACGTATTCCATATCCCATTTCCATGGGTATAAAAAGGAGGTGTAGTTGAGTACATGAAATCGTTGTCATTTGAATGAAAATGCATTGGCTAAAAAATGATAATTTTGTTTAAGGATCAAGAATGTCTTAGCTCAAGCTGCTATAAGTAAATACCATTTTGGGGGCCTAAACACCAGACATTTATTTCTCACAGTTCTGGGAGCTGAGAAGTCTAATATTAAGCTGCTAAGAGATTCAGTTCCTGGTGAGAGTGTTCTTCCTTGTTTACAATTGACCACCTTCCTCCTGTACCCTCACATGGCAGAGGGAAAGGGAGCTCTGATCTCTTCCTCTTCTTTTTTTTTTAAGATTTTATTTATTTATTTGACAGGGAGAGAGAGATTACAGGTAGGCAGAGAGGCAGGCAGAGAGAGGAAGAAGCAGGCTCCCCACTGAGCAAGGAGCCTGATGTGGGACTCAATCCCAGGACCCTGGGATCATGACCTGAGCCGAAGGCAGAGGCTTTAATCCACTGAGCCACCCAGGTGCCCCTCTTCCTCTTCTTATAAAGAATTTAATTCCATAGTGGGTCCTTGCCTTCATGAACTCATCTAAATANTCATGACCTGAGCCGAAGGCAGAGGCTTTAACCCACTGAGCCACCCAGGTGCCCCTCTTCCTCTTCTTATAAAGAATCTAATTCCATAGTGGGTCCTTGCCTTCATGAACTCATCTAAATGTAATTACCTTCCAAAGCCCTATCTCCAGATACCATCACCATGGGGATTTGGGGCTTCAATATATGAATTTGAAGGGATACAAACATTCAGTTCATAGCAAAGCATAAGAGAAATGAACATCTAGTTTTATAACTGAATTCGGAAGATAATTCTCGGGTGTCAACATTTTATAAGACATGGAGGGAAATAGAAGATACTCAGAAAAACAAATGAAAGACACTGGTTTGGTCATTGAGTTTAATTTCTAGTTTAGTGCCCAGATGGAAAGAGAGAACAATCAAAAAACACAATATTATATACAGAACACAATGTCAATAATGCTGTATTTATGATAGAGATCTACTGGAACCCATTTTCGGAGTTTACCTTTGATATGTGAAAGGAATCCTTTCTAACTGTTCTCCTCTCTCTCTCTCTCTCTCTCTCTCTCTCTCTGTTTTGTTTTGGTTTTTGGTTTTTGGTTTTTTTTTTTTTTTTATTTGACAGAGAGAGACAGTGAGAGAGGGAACACAAGCAGGGGGTAGCGGAAGAGGGAGAAGCAGGCTTTCCACTGAGCAGGGAGCCCAATGCAGGGCTCGATCCCAGAATCCCAGGATCATGCCCTGATCCGAAGGCAGATATTTAATCAACTGAGCCACCTAGGCGCCCCTCTCTCTTGCTCTGTCTTAAAAATAAATTTCTCAGCCTACAGGAGAATATATTATCCAAAATAAATTAGCAGATACTTTCCAAATAGTTAATATACTATCAAGGCTAAAGAGTGTTTGCAGTCTAGTTTTATGTAAGGTTTTAATATTTTGTTTATAACTTTACAAAACTGCTTAATTTGACTTTTTATTACTGTATCATCCTTGTGTGCTCTGAATAATATCATTAAATTCAACACTGTATTTGTGTATTAACAAAACATATTTCCCCTTTGGTATTTAACATATACTTTATTGTAGGTCTTTCATGGTATCTCTCCATATATTTATGTGTATGAAAACCTAACATAAAGGGAGTTGTTATAAGAACACTTGAAATGTAGACTCTCACCAAAATTCCTCCCTCACTAGCTCACTTTGGAGGTAATAGAAAACATAATATAAGTAGAGCAGTTTAAAAC
This sequence comes from Ailurus styani, assembly GCA_002007465.1. Taxonomy (NCBI): domain Eukaryota; kingdom Metazoa; phylum Chordata; class Mammalia; order Carnivora; family Ailuridae; genus Ailurus; species Ailurus styani. The sequence goes on along the minus strand of LNAC01000162.1, from coordinate 3,121,531 downwards.
CTCACATTTTGTTCATATGAGGATTTGCTTTGATGTGATACCCCTACATTTGGTTTTTTATGTAAATGAATACAATCCAGGATTTGATGATATGCCTCTGGGTTTTCTTGATGCAAATTCATAGACTATTTAAGATGTTTAAAACCACACTTGTTATTTAGCTAATTATTGGGTCCATCTTTTGAAATCATGTTGGCAGTGAAATACACAAGTGTTTCCAAACTCTGTCTCTCAACACTGAGAAAATCTGAGGCATGCCGTGAGCACCTTCACTTTACATGATTTCTTTGCAATGAAAATGACAGGATTCTATTAAATAGGAATTGAGGAAAGAGCGGTTTAAACACCTATAGTGAGGGAAAGTCATGGAATTTGATACTACTACTTGTTAACTGCTCTAGGTGATGAGTGTGAAACTTAATTTGTATTAATCAATGTGAGGTGAAGAGAGCACAAATTAATTTGACATGCAGATTTTGTGCTTTAGTAATGATGCTGAAAGTATTCCAGGCCCAAGAAAAATAAACATATTCACCGCATAGGTCAGTGGATCATACCATGTCCTGCCTATAGCAACATCATGCACATCTTCTTTAAGGCTGAATTGGGTAAAATCAGTAATCTAGTACTTTTGGTCTTCTTGACAGTAAACTGATGAAGCAAACTGACCTCTTGCCCACAGTCATTATGATTAAGGACATCATACCACAGTGTGGGGTAGGGAAAACAGCATATTTATTCTTGAAATAAACTTTACAGAAAGTAATTGCACCTTTCCTAGCAGTAGTCTTCAAATTAGATGAAACTACTTTCAGAGTCTTTAGGGAAAACAAAGTTTCCTTGACTTTTACGATTCTGTTGTCTGCACATGTAAGCATGTGATAAAACTGTTGCTTTTCCACCACGAATAGACTGTTACAATGTAATTATGTGTGTGTGTGTTTCTGTTAAGAAAACATTGCTGTGAACTGTCTATCCAGAGCTCAGTGTTTTGAAATCTGTACTTGCTTACAAAATATTGCAGCTATTTTATTAATGTCTCTAACTCAGTTTTTCTCTTTCAGAAAAAATAGAGAGAGCTAAAAATAAATAGTGGTGGAAAACAGAGCTATCTAACATAATGCCTGCTCAGTTAACAACTATTTACCATAATAGCCATTGAATACTTCTGTGTTTTTGACAACGTCTCCTTTTGTTCCAGTATGATGACTTTTCAGTTAGAGGCACACTAAATTAATATGCTGTAAAATGTGATACTTTGACATTTTAATTTCGGGCAAAGACATACTCAATAATTTACTTGACAAAACAGTTCTAGAAAAATTATAGAAAAATTTTGAATTGTGTCCCATGTTTGGATGAACCCAGAATGTGTTTGTTTTGTATGTGTGTCAGTAAAAGGAATGAAGAGATAGCATCTCTTTTACTCTTGCATCTCTTGTGCTCATGAACAATTTCCATGTATTTCAAAGGGCTCTTATGATTGATTCGCTTTTCTATTTTGTTTTATAAGTATTAAGTGGAGTTTGAATGCTAGATAGCCACGAGAGAGAAAAAAGATGAAAAATTGGTAATGTATGTGGTGCAGTGGTGCAGTAAAAGAATGGACCATCCAAGGCGCCTGGGTGGCTGAGTGGGTTAAAGCCTCTGCCTTCGGCTCAGGTTATGATCTCAGGGTCCTGGGATCGAGGCCTGCATCGGGCTCTCTGCTCAGCGGGGAGCCTGCTTCCTCCTCTCTCTCTGCCTGCCTCTCTGCCTACTTGTGATCTCTTTCTCTGTCAAATAAATAAAGAAAATATTTTTTTAAAAAAGAGTCTTTAAAAAAAAAAAAGAATGGACCATCCAAAAAATGATTTCTTCTCATATCTTTTCCTATTATAATCTTTTTCTTCTCAAAAATAAAAAACCTATATATATTACTTTTATGTAAAAACCGTATACTTTTGGAAATTGTCTTTTCCTTATATAAACATGTTTTATTATCAATGGGTTTTTCTGTGAACATGTTTGTGTGCATGTGTACACAATTTCTTAAACTATTTAATGAATTGAGATTCTTAAACAAGAAATGAGTGGATTTTCATGAGTCACAGTAAAGAATTTTTTATTCCTTTTTATCTGCAGTCCTATTTTGACAGTCTTAAACACTCTTTATAAAGAATTCATGAATGTACTTTTGTGCATGCCTTTTCCACATGGAGATATTTAGATACATCATTTCTGATTGGCCAAATGTGGAAGACAGAGTGCAACTTAAACATGTTTTAGATGATACTTTAAGTCCTTTTGCTTTTTAAAGTCAGGATCGTTTATAGGAAGCTAAAGAGGAAGATTAAAATGAAAATTTGAATCCAGCCACCAAAGTTTGATGCTCTAACTTTGCCCTCTCGGGTGGATCATTTGTCCTTTCAATGAAGTGGTTCTTACAGAAGCAGTCAAGATCATCTCTGCATATAATAGATGTAAACATGTTGGAAAAGCCAGTGGTGCTGTGCCATGTTCCAATCTGATGAGACACATCAGAGTTTAAAGATACAGAGTTACCTCTCTCCAAAACTGTTCTGGAACTTGTTGGTATGACTAAGCATTGACACCCACAGTATAAGACCTTAGCAGCTCAATAGTACAAAATTCTTATTATTTACAGCACACATTGCTATCATTGCCATGGTGATTTGCTCCTTGATGAAAATACTGAGATACATTATTAATGCTCAGTAGGTGCCATTTTTTAACTTTTAGAGCTGGTAAGTTATTAAACTTCCTTAGGATCTTTAATGTCTTGGTAATAACATAAGTGCATAAAAGGAGGATAGAGATTATACCACAGTGATCTGAGGAGCATTTCACTTTATTTTTTTAGGGGAGGAAGAGCAGAGGGAGAAAGAGAATTTTAAGCAGGCTCCACGTCCAGCACAGAGCCTGACTCAGAGCTGATCTCACAATCCTGAGATCATGACCTGAGCTCAAATCAAGTCAGGTGCTTAACCAACTGAGCCACCCAGGTACCCTGAGGAGCATTTAAAAATCTTAAAATACAGGGAGCATTCCTATATGCCAGACGCAATGTATACATAAAATTATTATCTAATTGTATCATCACAAAAATGTCATGAAGGTGTTACACCCTTTCTGTGAATAAGAAAATAGGGGCTCATAATAATTAAGTTCATCATATAGTATCCTACTTCTAATGCATTGTGATGCCAGCACCAAGTCCATTATTTAAAATTTATTCCAGAGGCCTACCTGTAAACTAATATACAGTAGTACATCTTCTGAGAATGAGATACTGCATTCAACTCTGCCATCAGTGTTTCCTTTGTAATTCTCTCAGGTAAAGGCCTTTTACTTTTTTGTATTTTTTTAAAGATTTTATTTATTTATTTGATAGAGAGAAAGTGAGCATGAGCAGGGAGAAGCAGACTTCCCACTGAGTAGGGAGCCGTACCCCGGACTCAATCCCAGAACCCTGATCATGGCCTAAGATGAAGGCAGCTATTTAACTGACTGAGCCACCCACGAGTACAAAAGGCCTTTTACATTTTTGTAAACCCTTTCATCAAATTCATTACCCACAGCAAGATTTATACCACCTATGAAATCTTGATTTCAGAAGGTATTCAGAAATTCAAAAATAATTATTGAATACTCTCAGGGCACCTGAATGGTGCAGTTGGTTAAGCACTAAACTCTTGTGTGAGATTGAGCTCAGCTGGGAGTCTGCTTAAGACTCTCTCTCCCTCTGTGCATCACCCCCCCAGACACACACACTGATCTAGGCTCCCTCTCTCTAAAATAAATAAATCTTTAAAAAAAAATTACTGAATACTCTTGCTGTGCCACTAGCCACTCTAAGTGGTGGGGATACATCAATAAGTGAGACAAACAAGATCTCAGGCCTCAAGGAAAGAGAAAATACCACATATGAATAGGTAGTGAAAACCACGCAGCGGTGAGATAGAGAATAGCTGAGTGCATGTGAGAAGTTCATTTATAATCATCTTCTCTTATTCTTTCAACTTTCTCACTTCACTTCCTCACTTTGATCACATCAGGATTTTCGTTTCCTAGACATTTTCATTTTTATCTGGTCTAGTTTCACTTATTTTCTTTCCTTGTAGTTTCTGTAATTCAATGTCAACTTCTTTCTAGCTAACTTTTTCAACTCCTCTATTATTTTTATTTTTATTTTTTATTTTTTTGCTTTGCCCCATTCACACCCAATCTTGGGCTAAAACTATCAACTACTTTCTAGAGAAGAATTACACCATGCTGAGTGAACCACTCCAATGTATTCTGTCAATATTCAGTGTTCCTCAGTCACCTGTGGTCTTCAGTTTGATTTTGATCTGCTCCTGTTTCTTGTTCCCATATAGCTATAGAACATTATTGCTTTTCTCATAATCCCTTCCCCTGCTCCTCAAAGTAACTGACCATTTTCATACTTTGCTTTCAAAAAAAGAGATGTAACATAAACTTTCTCAATGACATGCTCTAATATCAGTGGCATTTTCTTTTTGTTTTTATTTCTTTTCTTCTGCCTGATCTGCAAATTGTAGAGGAAGCATTATCCTTCCTTCAAAATACTGATAATGTAGCTCTGTGGCCTTTTTCTTCTCAGGCCCTTCCCCATCCATAATGCAACTTTTTTTTTCCCCCTAAGCAAGTACATATACCTGTACCACTCTCCAAAAATAAAGAATAATGATAATGAAATTCTCAAAATTTAGTCCCCTCTTATTCTGGTCTCTTTCCTTCTTCATTTTTCCTTCAAATTAAATATAACTGGGAGGGGTGTTTGTTGAGTGACCTTAATGACTGAGGCTCTGGAGTGCTGCAAGCCAGATGCTTCTGTGGTCACTGCAGGGTGGAGTCTGTTAAGCTGACCAGAGACTTGTGGCTGTTGGCTAGCACACACCTCCCCTGGGCAGCACTGGAGGAAAACACAGTAACCCTCACTTTTTGGCTGAACCTTCTATAACCCCACCCCTTCTTCAGATAGCCTACACTTGCATAGTTTGAAATTTCCCTAAACGAACTTAGGTATTCCTAAAAGTCCAGGCTCATATGATTATAGATAACTACTTTATTTACATTTATGAATACCTGCAATTCTTCATAAAAAGGATTACTGTCATGATATTTTCAGCTGTAGTTGTTTTTTTTATTTTTACAGCTTTATAATTTGAGATTACATGTGTATTCAAATATTGATTTTCTAAATTTCCTGATGATTGAATTTTAGATATCTCCTTTCTAATTTCCCTTTTTTTGTAATTAAAAAAAATACTCATATAAAGGTTCTTGTTCATGAACTTCATATTAAATATCTGCTTTCACTGTACATTTTCATTTGCTTATTGGTAATCTGTCTTTTCCCTTCAGCTGCTTTCAAAATTTGCCATTGTCTTTGGTTTCTATAGTTATATTAATATTCATCTAGGTGTTTATCTTGCTTATGTTTCTTTCAGATCTAAAAATTCATGTTTTTCTTCAATTATGAAAAATTCTAATTAAGAAATTAGTCATTTCTTTCTAAAAATAATTCTTTAATCTCAGTCCTTTTCTGAGACCTCTCTTTAGAACTTCTCATTCTGTGTTCATGTCTGCTAATTTTACTTTAATTTGGTTAATTGATAATGTTAGCTTGTAGAAAATTTCTTCAAATTTCTTTTTTACTTCATTATTTTGATTTTTCAGTTCTTTCCAATCTGCTATTTCATTCAGTTATTCAGTTTAAAAATTTTAAACAATATTTTTAATGTCTAAATTTTGAGTTTACTTCTTTTAAAATTTCTAAAACTGAAGGGTGAGCTATTTTTGACTTGTGAAAATTTATCTTTATTTTTAAAACTGTGATATAACTTTGATTATTTTCTCCCTTATACTCTCTCTGCATTATAGATGCCAGATAGAAGTTCTGAAACTATTTTCCGTGAGTCTATTTCTCTCTTTCTCTCTTTTTTTTTAACTTATTTTTTAACTTATTTAACTTATTTTTTTAACCATTTTGGGTTTTTCCATCTTGTTTTTCCAGAAACTTCCATTTAAATATTCTAAGTTACTAATCTTTTTCAGTACCTAATTACTAATCTTTTTGTACCTCAGATATTTATATGCAAGTGATTTTGTATTTTTAGTGCTAAAGTCCATAATCTTTTTTTTATAACTAGTGATCTGCTAGATTTCTTTATATTTTTGTTATTGTTCTAGTAACTGTTTTTCTCTGTTAGATTTTCTGATTATTGAGTTTGGTGCCCCTTTAATAATATTTTTTAAAACTTGTATGCTCATCTTTGATTTTGAGTTTTCTTCTAGTTATTTTCTGATGATCTACTAGTTTCTCAAATCCTGTCTCAGTGGATCATGGGTAATGAAGAGATGAGCTACATACACCTAAATTTTGACTTTATTTTTTTAGAGTTAGTCATTTATTTGAGGTGAGGGGAAGGACACAGAGAGAGAATCTCAAGCAGACTTACTGGTGAGTGTGGGGCCTGAAGCAGGGTTTGATTCCACAACCCATAAGATCACGACCTGAGCTGAAACCAAGAGTCTGAGGCTTAGCCAACTGAGCCACCCAGGTGCCCCCAAAATTTTACCTTCTAAGCATGAGAACTATTGCCTTTCAATCTTGCCGGTGGCCTGTCCCTTAGGAGCTCTACCTGTTGTTACAATGTCAAAAAGCAAGTGTTCCTGTTCCCAGTGTTAGGTACAATTTTCAAGAAGGGACTAATCTACTTAGCTCATGGAGCTTTTAAAAATCTGTAGTCTTCTGGTAGACTTTGTTTATTGATATTTCATAGTTGTTACAGATTGTTTTATTTTAAAAATTTTTGATGCTAGAGATTTAAGACTGTGAGTTACACTGTTGCAATCATTTTGCCATTTTTAATCTATTTGTGTATATGCGTTTTCATCACAATATTGGTAAGGATAATTAAATAATCCTTTATTCTACAACATAATTTTCTTTAGCTCTTTTTTCTAAGTTTTCTAAATTTTCTAAGGCTTCTTTAGCTCTTATTACATTTCTTTGACCCACGTGACTTTTGAATTCTCCCTCCTCAAATTTTTTTAGTTAGTTTTCCTTTTACTTCTGGAAATTCTTTCTCTCTCTTTCTCTCACCCTCCCTCTCCTTCTCTACCTCTCTCTTTCTTTTTCTCTGCTTTCTAGTAATTTTTATTTTTATTTATTCTTTGACATGTAAAAAGCTGAACATTTTTAATGTGTATAACTCAGTATGCTTGATGATAAGGACATACCCTTGAAATTATCACCACCATCAAGTCCATAGACATATCTACAACTCTCAAAGCTTTCTCTTGCCCCGATTATTGTATTAATTTTTTCTTTGGAAAACACAACATAAAGTCTACTCTTTTAGAAAATTTTAAGGATACGATACATTATTGTTAGTTATCAGCTCTATGTCATGTAGATCTTCAGACTTAGTTATTTGCATAACCGAAACTCTCCAAATCAAAAAGGGAGACATAAAATTGTCTCTCTTTATAGTTTACTTGGTCATATATAGAAAATCCTAAATATCCCTCTAAAAAAATCACACTGATAAACAAATTCAGTAAGGTTATAGGAGACATCAACATACAAAAATCAGATGCATTTTTACATATTATTGATGGCCTACCCAGAAAAGATAGGAAAATAATCTCATTCACAATAGCATAAAAAATAAAATACATAGGAATAAATTTAACCAAGGAAATGAAAGATCTCTACATTAAGATCTATAAGAATACAATGAAAGAAATTGAAGAAGGCACAAATAATCAGAAAGATACCAACTGTTGATGGATTGGAAGAAATAATATTGTTAAAATGTCCATACTACCCAAAGTAATTTACAGATTCATTGTAATCCCTATCAAAATTCCAATGGCATTTTTCTGAGAGATAGAAAAGCTTATCCTGAAATTAATGTGGAACCACAAAAGAACCTGAATAGACAAAATAATCTTGAGCAAGAAAAACAGCTGGAGGCATCATACTTCCTGATTTCAAATTATACTCCAAAGTGATAGTAATGAAAACAGAACGGTAGGGGTGCCTGGGTGGCTCAGTCGGTTAAGCCTCTGCCTTTGGCTCAGGTCATGATCCCAGAGTCCTGGGTCAAGCCCCACATCAGGCTCCCTGCTCAGTGGGAGCTCACATGCTCACTCTCACTTGCTCCCTCTCTCTTCAATAAATAAATTAAATAAATAAAATCTTAAAAATAAATAAATAAAATAAAATAAATAAATAAGTAAATACATAAAATCTTAAAAATAAAATCTTAAAAATAAATACAAATAAAAATCTTAAAAATAAATAAAATCTTAAAATAAAATAAAATAAATTAAATAAATTAATAAAATAATAAATAAAATCTTAAAAAAAAAGAAAGAAAAGAAAATAGTATGATATTGGCATGAAAGCTGACACATAGACCAATGGAACAGAATTGAAAGCCCAGAAATAAACTGAGACATATCCAGTCAACTTATCTTTAACAAGGGCTCCAAAAGTACAAAAAAGGGAAAGAGTAATTTCTTTAATAAATTAGTTTGGAAAAACTGTGTATCTACTTGCAAATAATGAATTTTGACCCATATCATTTGCCATACACAAAACCAGTTCAAAATGGATTAAAGATTTAAATGAAAGACCTGAAACCATAAAACTTCTAGAATAAAGCAGGAAAAAAACTCCTTCACATTGATTTTGCCAATGATTTTTTTATGGCACTAAAAACACAGGTAACAAAAGAAAAAATAAATGGGACTATGTCAGACTAAAAAGCTTCTGCACAACAAAGGAAATAACAAAATAAATAAGTAAACCCAAAAAAGGGAGAAAATATTTTAAAACAATGTATCTACCAAAGAGTTAATATCTAAAATATATAAGGAACTCCTATAATTCAAGTGCAGAAAAACAACCTGATAAAAATTGGGCTAGAGACCTAAATAGACATTTCTCAAAGAAGGTATGCAAATAGCCAACAGGTATGTGTGTGTGTGTGTGTGTGTGTGTGTGTGTGCGCGCTCAACATCAATAATTGAAATGTAAATCAAAACAACAATGTGTTATCACCTCACACATAGATGGGTATTAAGAAAGAAGAAAAAGAAAGTTACAAGTGTTGAAGAGAATGTGAAACAAAGGGAACTCTGACATATTGTTGATGGGATTGTCGATTGGTATTACCATTATGAAAAATAGCATAGAGGTGCTTTGGTGAATGCTGTGAAAGATGTAAGCCTGATGATTCACAGACCTGTACCCCTTGGGCAAAGAATAAAAATAAAAAAATAAAATAAAATAAAATAAAATCATTGAAAAAAAAAAGAAAAGAAAAATAGCATAGAGGTTTCTCCAAAAATTAAAACTAAGACTACCATATAATCAGCAATCTCATTCCTAGGTACATATCTACAGAAAATGAAATCAGGACACTGAAGATATATCTTCATTCCCATGTTCATAGCAACATTATTCACAATAGCAAAGATATCAAAACAACCTAAGTTTTCATCAATGGATGAATGGATAAAGGAAATGCGGTATATACATATAAGGGAATATTATTCAGCTTCGGCTTTTAAAAAGAAGAAACTCCTACCATTTACAACAACATGAATAGACCTGGAGGACATTATACTAAGTGAAATAAGCCAGACACAGAGAGGCAAATACTGTATGATCTTGATTTATGTGGTGTCTAAAATGGTCAAATTCATAGAAGCAGAGAATTGAATGGTGATTTCCAGGGCTTGGGGGAAGGGAGAAATGGGAGATGATGGTCAAGGAATACAAAGTGACATGACTTTTGAATCACCTAATTTTTTCTCAGCAGTTTTTCTTATCATATTTTTCCATTTAATACATGATAAAAATCCTCAGTCTTATTTCTCAACTGGCTGTCATTGCCTTTCATGTTCAACAACTACCATGTGACTTGATTAATGCATATGGATTACCACTTAAGCCTAGATCTTACTGTCTAGTATACCTCCAACTCAGTATATTATCCATTAGCCCTGAGCATTTATTTTTAAATATGCAATCACTTAGAACTTTCCAGTTTCTAGACTTTTCTCATTTTAGAATCTACAATATTTATAACAGCAAAGTAACAGAAGCCAAACAATAAAAACATGTTGTTATTATAGTTAACGACTGAGGAGTTAGTGAGATCTGAATTTTGTCTGTAGATAGAAATTCATTTATTGTGGGGCACCTGAGTGGCTCAGTTGGTTGTCTGCCTTCAGCTCAGGTCATTATCCCAGGGTCCTGGGATCAAGTCCCACATCAGGATCCCTGCTCAGTGGGGAGCCTGCTTTCTCTCTCTCTCTGTTTCCACTCCTGCTTGTTCTCTCTCTCTCTCTGTCAAATAAATAAATAAAATCTTTTTAAAAAGTGGACTTACTGCATAGCATAGAAAATCTCTGAGTAGTTCTGTTCTTCAGTTTCTGTGGTGGAAAACTGCTCTTACAATATTTCAGGAATAAAACATCTGCATAAAGCCATGGTTATCAGTAATGAATATTATTCTAAATAGCAAAGGACATGCTATATTTTGTCCATGTTTGAACTTTATCCGAAAGAAACAGTAACTTGGAAATACTGGTGTAAAGTACATGGTATTTGTCTCCTAGGAAAATTATGCCTCCTAGATGGTACTGATTTCTCATCCAAAATGCCATCCAAAATATTCATGACCAATGGCCATGTATTCCTTGCATGCAGTTTCTGCAAGTGTGTAGAATAGGTGGGGTTTTCGGGAACAGATCATTTGCATTCTTTGTATGAGGGGCACTCTCCTTTCATTTCTCTTCCTTCTCATTATAAGCTGCTTGTAATTTGTGGGGGGGCATTCAGCCATTCTGGTGTGGTGTATAATTTGTTTTGTTGAGCGGTTTCTTATCATGCATAGATGAAATGCCTTTTTTATCACTCATTTGAATTATTGTTTTCCTCTGGTGATGGATTTTTGCAGCTTCTGTATTTACTTTATTACTTGTGACTGAGGCATGTTTTCATACTGGGAACTGAGCAGAGGTTCGCATTTTGTATTACTTCATCATCATTCAGCACTACGCTCTCAGCCATATCTCTACGCAAAGAAAGAGGGAAGGAGTCTATAGGTCAAATAGTTTCAGTGAAATAACTCCTGCCTTCCTCCTAGCCTCAGCCTGCATTGCAAATGATGTTACACTTTTACAACCTATATTAACATAGTCTATTTCCTGTGTCCTATATTTCATATGGTTATGTTTTTGCCTTGAGCAGAAAGGAGACAGTGATAAAATGACATGAGCAGTTTTCTTCCTATCCTTTCTTTCCAAACTCAAATATGGATGTAAAATTTTTATGGAATGTCAAACCTATCCCTGAAGATTTAAGTGAGTGAATAAACTATAGTCAAATTTCTCTAAATCTATTGAGGTCCTTACATCACTAAAAAAAAATGAAAACAAAACAAAAACATGAAAATGTACAGGTGTGATCTTAGTAGCTTATTTCTTCTCAATTTTCTGCTTAGTTAATTCCAATGGACCCAGACTTCCTCATTCATTCATAAAGTTTAAAAATTGGAAAGTGGTTTTAGTTGGTTTTATATCCCATCCCCATTCTTCACTAGAACCACTTGGAAATTATCATAGAAGATAAAAATCTATCCTGTTTGTTAAGATTCTTAGAGGAGCAAAGTCCACTTACCTCCTTATTAATGATCCTACATCACTCACCACTTACTGAACCTGTTTTCTAAAGACTACCTAAAACCCTGAAAATAATTTGAGTCTACTTCTTTTGTCCGTTCAGAAGCACATATAACAATTCTTTTAGCAAGTCTTAGTGCTAGTCCCTGTAAAGCATGCATACTTGAATCAGACACTGACCTTCTAGGGGTACCTGGCTGGCTCAGTCGGTGGAGCATATGATTCTTGATCTCAGGGTTGTGAATTTGAGCCCCACGTTGGATGTAGAGATTACTTAAATAAATATAAAATAAAAATAAATAAAAATGTTTTAGCTTTCTAAAAGAGATAATAAGCTAGGTGATTCAACAACTATGGAAAATATAACAAAAAATATTCACATAGTGGTATTATTCAGAGGAATGTTCAGTTTCTTTCGATTGGAGGGACATGGACTTCTCTTCTTTTTTTTTTTTTAAGAAGTCTTTTTTTTTTAAGATTTTATTTATTTATTTGACACAGAGAGAGAGATTACAAGTAGGCAGAGAGGCAGGCAGAGAGACAGGGAGAGGAGGAAGCAGGCTCCCTGCTGAGCAGAGAGCCTGATGCGGGCCTCAATCCCAGGATGCTGAGATCATGACCTGAGCCGAAAGCAGAAGCATTAACCCACTGAGCCACCCAGGCGCCCTGGACTTCTCTTCTTGAGAAGAGCTGAAGAGTCGTATGAAATCCAGGGCATTGGGGCATATTATTTAAGATTTTAGATGCCAGTAGAAAGATTTTGAAGTTCATTCTGGCAGGAGCATAGCAAAAGCTTGTTTGAACCCAAGTACCGTATTATGGATTTGGGCCAGCTATAGAAACATTTCAAAGCCTCAGTTTCTCATCTACAAGATCATGATAACAACTCACAGGTTTTGACATATCTGTGAGGATAAAGTGAGATGGAATGTACAAGTGTTTACCATAGTTCTTGGCACTTAGAAAGTGCTCAGTAAGAAAAAGAAAGCTGATACTGGTAATGATGACAATTATAATACGATTTTATTGTGACAATACCAAGCCACCAGGAAATTTTGAGCAGTGGAATGTGATTATAGTCATATTTCAAGAAAATTAATTTAACAATGGTATGTAAATGTAACTGAACAATGGAGATCTAGGAAGTAAGGAAGACAGTTTTATGAAAAATATTCAAGATATTTTTTGAAAGGCTCAGTTAAGGGTAGGGGCAATAATGAATAATGACTGTAGGGAGGGTAATGGAAACAATATTAAGTCAAGGAGAAAACTTTTTCATTTTAGATTGAGTGAAGTTTTGTATATTTAATTAGCATTTAATTCATTTTTTAAGAAAGCTGGTCCCTTTTGCTTACTGCTTATATTTTACAAAATATTTGGTACCCCTGTAACTCTAGCGACGTCTCTCTTGTGTTCTGCATTAAAGTAATTAAAACCTTCATCTCAATCAATTTCCATAAGGCTTTTCAAAGGTTGGCAGGTGGCAAGTAATAATCCTATCAATTGAATAATTGAATTTCACAAAATTTAATTTAGGACACATGTTAAACTATAGTGTAAGTAGATCATTATAAATTGTAAGTTTACTTTCCTTCCATTTCTTCAAGAAATAGTCATTTCTAGCACCTGAATGGCAAAGGAAATTTGTCTGGAAAATTTCTCCAAAAGAGATTAGTATAGACTTTCTTGGATTTTGATAAATTCATTTGATAGCAGTTGAGAATTTGTATTCAGGGATCAAAAGGACCTGTGTTCAATTCAGAGACTGTTATTTACTGAATATGTGACCTTGGGCAAATTACCTTTTCGTCTAAGTCAGCTTATTTATCTGTAAGTTAGAGGCACTAGAAGTACTCAACTCATGAGGCTATTGTGAAGATTAAAGAAAATAAAATATATATTTATCACATTGCCTAATATACAATATATAGTATATTATACAATAATATTATTATAACTTCTATTATTACCATTAACATTAAGCATCAAACAATGGTATATAGTCTCTATTCATTGTGCCTGAATTTTTGTTCATGGTCCTATTTTGCTCCATTTCAATTTTTAACCACCAAACTATAAATAAATGAGAAGCTAGTTTTGCGTTATCAAGTTTGTTTCTAAAAGGCTCAATTTTGAGGTCATATGTTACCAGTTGTCAAGATCCAAGATCTGTTGAAGAATTGCTTAGATATCCAGAGTTCATTAATCAAATTTCTTCCATAGCAGCTAGGAAGGGAGTTAGCCTCCAAATAATCTTGGATACTACAGTAAAGAAATTTTTAAGACATGAACTCAGCTAATTTTGCATTCAGCTCCTATTCTGTGTCTTGAGGGCAAATATGAAATCATTATTATTGTTCTGAAATATGTTGCTTTTCTTCCTCTTCTGACTGCTTAAGTCTTATTACTAGTTTGGTTTCTAGTTAATCTTCTCCCAGGAAATCTTGTTTCCAATGTTGTATGCAAATAATCAGAGATATATAAGGCAGGAGGGAGCCTCAAACAAATCTGTATCTAAACAGTATCTGACAGATGTCAGAAACTGCATAATTTCCTTTGGTGGTCTGCTGTTATCCTTATCTTCCCTTATTTTCTGAAAGTTATGTCTATCCTTGATATCTGGCTGCACTTTAAACTGATTTAATCTGTTCTTTCCACTTTAGAGATCAAGAACATCTGGTAACCATCTCCTCCTTACTAATCCTTTACACATTTGAAAACTATTAATAAATTACCAAATTTTCTCCCTTGCAAGTTAAATTATTTCAGTTTCTTCAATCTTATCATTACTCTAAAGATCAATTTGCCAACTCTAAAATCATTTTTATGGCTTGTGCATCGCCTCTTTATTTCTCCAAACTCATTTAAAATTAGAAACTTTAAAAAAGACATAGTTTTATAAAAATAATAGTCATCATTGATGAGCAGGTGGAAAAATTATGCTTTTCAGAGTTTCTGCTCTGGAAAAATTTTAAACTGTGACCCAACGTGCTCTATCAGTTCCAGGATAATTCTTTCCAACATGGGCTTAAAAAAATACTCTCTACTTCTGTTGGTCTTCTCTCTCTAAATTCCATAAGCTTCAATCCATACACAGTCTGCAGAATGAATTACACACTTAGGGGAAAGACTCTTTTAGCTGGAAATCTAAGATGCTGATATCAATGTATAAGTTTTGTAATATTCATTTCCAGAGTATGAAGTAGAAAAGACCAGATGTGCACATTAAGTGGAAGTTTTGTTAAAAGAAAAAAAACATTATATACTTGTATCAAGAGCAGAGGTGTTTATTAGTAAACCTCTCTCTGTTCTCTCTCCCCCAAAGTCTTACCTTTAAGATTGTTCATAGAAGTCTGTGTTTTATATTTATGGAATTTATCACAGTTTGGAATGTTCTCTTTCTTTGTCCCATCACACTCTAAACTTGGTGAGACCAGGGGCTTTGTCCGTTTCTCTTGAAATTATATCTTTGGTGTTAGGCATGTAGTAGACAATCTAGAAATATTTGTGGTTTGCACAAATGAATGACGTGTTATTTGTTGGTTGTACCTGAAGAGATAAGCAATTGCTACTTCCCTATTAAGTCTGAAATCCCGCTTTATGTATTCTATTAAAATATATGATTAAAAGCAAACATTGTCTAGGAGGAGATAATATATCATTCCATTATTGAAAGTAAACATGTTATCTCAAATTTATTCACCCACTCAATTATTATGAGTGGGAGGTGGGTACAGGATTTGGAGAAGAAATGACTTTGGGAAATCAACCGTCCTTTGCTACTTTAGCTGGATTCTATAGCAGGAAGACCTAGATAACAAGATATATCTACTGTGAAAGGTCTTTTTTCTTTGAAGTAAATGGGTGTAGAGAGCTTTTGAAATGGGGAGACACAATAGGGCTGGTGAATACAGATACAACTTGAGTAAAACAAGTACGATGAGAGTGCATGGTTTTTATCAAAGAGCCAACATCAGGACTTTTAAAATAACCCCTCTATAATAAATTATTCCTTATTGCAACTTTTCTATGATAAATATGCAAATAAAACATTCTCAATCTGTATTAGTACAGGATAATTCTCTTCACTTCCTAATCATTTACAGGGAGCCTGTGCATCTTATCATTTATTTCTTGTTTCTGCAGGCTAGAAAAGTAATTTTCAGCAATATTCTTATAATACAGGAGCAGAAGTACACTATAACGATTTTTAATATAAGAAATTGTAATAAAATAATCTAAAATCTACTAGACTCTAGATTCCTAATTTTTATGCAACTCCAAAGAATTTACTGTATCTCTAAAATATAAACTCTTATTAAAATTTATAGATTTATATAAAAATGTATGTAATATAATAAAAATATGTCATGGGAATGACATTCACTTCACAGGAAGTGAAAATGGTATACTACTGGACTAAGAATTAGAAGTCTGTGTTTATGGGGTTTATCACAGTTTGGAATGGTGTCACTGATGCTTTGTAACATGGACCTCATCTCTGCCTTTACTGTGTCTTAGTTGTCAAGTCAGGAAACTGGTATTACAAGTGCTTTTTAAAAGTTTTCACAGGCTTGGGTCACCTAGCTGGCTTAGTTGGTTAAGCATCTGTCTTCTGCTCAGGTCATGACCCTGGGATCCTAGGATCAAGTCCCACATCTGGCTCTCTGCTCAGCAGGAAGCCTGCTTCTCCCTCTGCCTGCTGCTCTGCCTGCTTATGCGCTCTCTCTCTCTCTCTCGCTCTCTCTCGCTCTCTCTCTCTGTCAAATAAATAAATGAAATCTTTAAAAATTTTTTCACAGTCTGAAAAATGCATGTTTAACATTCCCTGTTCTTCAACACCAATGTAAAATGGTATCTTGTTCAGAAATGGAGATATCTCCTCTATTTCCATTTCTACTCTCAAGTGTCCACACAGGCTCTCATTACATTTTCTTTGAGACTGCAGCATTGTTCTAGGTCATTCCACTTCCTCCTTCCATGGTCACCTCTCTTTTTTCCATATTGCTGTAGCCAAACTCAGTTTAATGAAGCCCTGGTTCTCTGCCAAATTTCCTTGTTTAGGAACCTACCATAGTTCATTATTACCTATCACATTTGCATCTTTTCTTTCTTTGAAACTTTTGGACCTATCTGAAGCAGATACCACGTGCTGCTTTCCAAATATGCATCTCCCCCTTACTCCTTCTTCTCTGATATGTAAGTATTCCACTGTGGCTAGTTAAAGATAAAATAAAACAGAATATGGGGCTCCTGGGTGGCTCAGAGGGTTAGCCTCTGCCTTCAGCTCAGGTCATGATCTCAGGGTCCTGGGATCGAGCTCCGCATCGGGCTCTCTGCTCATCAGGGAGCCTGCTTTCCCCCTTTCTCTGCCTGCCTCTCTGCCTATTTGTGATCTCTCTCTCTATCAAGTAAATAAATAAACATTTTTAAAAATACAATAAAATAAAACAGAATATGATTCCCCAGGTCCCTTGGACATGGAGGTGATTATGTGACATAATTTCAGATAAAAAGAGGTGAGTTCACTGGAAGCTTTTGGGAGTGGTAGGTTTCTTTTTGCCCTTCATTTGCCTGGAGCACAGATACCCTACTCTCAGTGCAGGAACTATGTTGTAACCAGCATGCTGAAGATGGTAAGACTAGCAGAACAGAAAAAGAAAAGGATCTGGGATCTAATATTGTCCTAGAGCTGCCATACTATCCCTAACCTGTCCACTTCCAGATTCCTTCTTGTGTAGGGTAAATAATCTGTTCTTTGGCTAACCCACTACAGTCGAGTCTCTGGTACATGCAACTGGACATTATCTTAAACTGATACATGCTTCACTAATTCAGCCTTATTTTTTTACCAGTTTCCCTAACCCATATATCAGTTATGCCATTGGAATTCGCTCCTATCCATTTCTACGTTTGGGGTTATGTGTTTTTACCCCTTACTACCCACTCTGAAGAAGGGTTCTTTCTGTTGACATTAGCCTTTCCAGATCTCAGCCATTCTGCAAGTCCACTCCAGTCTCACCCTCTCCATGAAGCCTCCTCTCACAAACCAACCAGAATCTGAATTTCTACAGCACATATGCTCTCCACCGCACTACAGTACACTGTTATTTGTTATATAATTTTGTTCATTTGTGTTACACTTTAAATAGAGTACATACTCTTTAAGGGCTGGGCTATTTGTAAATTTATTAGAATATATGTTCCTGAAAGGCAGAGCCAAATTTAATCTCCAGCTCTGTTCCTCACAGCCCTCTTCCTCCAGCACCACTATGCAACAAGAGTGCTCAAAAGTACCCTTAGGGTATATATGCTGGCATACATGCAGAGACCTGTGAGATTTTAAATGACTCAGTGATTAATGATTAATTATATTCTAAATTTATCTTTTTAACCAAGAAATTTATCCTTTAGCAGTCCTTTATTGGAAATGTTCTTACTCTGAAATGTTTAGCAGATAATTTAAAACAAAACCTGTGTGATCAGTTTTCTCCTACCCAACTTACTGATGGCTGTTATATAGGAATTTTGTGAGGGAACATTTATGAAGTTGACAAAAACTTAACCCTTGTGTCTAGTCATTGCCAGAAGTCAGGAAAAACGTAATGCAAAAGTAATAAATTCCATGTTTGTTTACATTTCTATCCTCAATCAATTACATTTGAATAAGGAGAAACTTAGAAAACAAACCTTTAGAGAGTGAAAGAGTTGCAACTTAAAGATTTTCTGACAATCTTAAATCTTTCTAAATAAAGAATCTTGTATATTATTTTAAAACTCTAATCACTCTCTCTCCTAGGTCTGGGTGAACAGATTGTGTTAGTATTAAAATCACAGCAGTCATTCTAACATAAAAATCACCAAGGGAAAAATAAAGATATGAATGCAATAGGATTTTTTTCACACTCTATAAAGTTTTCCTCTTGTTAAGCTTTAAAGATTTTCTAGTGTTTGCCCATATTAGCACTATTTCTAAAATATCTGACAGTTGTTAGACTGCCTACAATAAATGAACTAGTACTGAAAATAAGGAATGTGCCTATACCAGCCATTTGAAATGAAGTACTTTGGAGAAAGTGGAATTGCTTTCATTCTAAGGAAGCCTTTACAATCTATGGAGCCATTTACTGTTTTATGTGCTTTGTATTATGCAAGTTTGGGATGTTCTTTCCATTCAGTCCTCTTAATTTTTTAAAGCACACTCCTGCTCTTGTTGGAAGAAAGCGGTCTGCGGTTAGGGCAGTGCTAACATAAGTGTGCATCACACTACATGGGCCTTACCTGTTTTTCTGGCTAATTGCCCGTGAATGCCAAATCAGGTGTCCCTTCCCTGCACCCACAATCTTCTCTACTTCACCTTTCATGTTTGTGCTGGATTAGGTCCAAACTACAAAATATATATTGTTACATTGTTAGCTTGACATTTAAACGTGTATCTTTCTGAAAAAGAAAAATGTCTTTTGGGCTTTGTAGATGAATAGTACACCAGGAAAATATGAGAACTTTTTCCTGGCATAATGTACCAAGGGCAAGTGGAGGCTATGATGAGGAAGTATTGGTCCTCCCCTCCTAGAGTTGGCTATCAGTGACATTTCTATGGTTCCATGGTTTCATGGTCTCTATAGAGACCAGGAGGCATATCTGTCTAAAGGAACCTCATCAAGTTGTATAGCAGCTCTGATTGGTTGAGATGCCTTTGGAAAACTGAAATGAATCATTCATCTATATTACTTTAGATTTTAAGTGTTACCCCTTTATAAAGCAATCTATTCCTCCAAATATTTTTTTTAAGTGAAAGCTTGTATTGCTACTGTAGAGTATGAATTTAAGGAATAAAGTAATCTTTAGGTTAAATTTCCTAAATTTAAAATACTCAAAAGTCCATGTGATTTTACTCCTTACATTGACTGTTGGTGATGAGTAAGTAAGAGGTTAAGAGTCTCGTAGCAAGGGACACTCACTGGTCCTTACAGAATTAAAAAGATCTGGGCCATTAAGAAGTTCTGGCCTCAGAACTCAGAGTCAGATGCAAGACTCCAGTCCTTGAAGTGGCCTTGTTCAGAGAACAAATATTCCGTCCCAGAAAGAGACTTAGTTATTTGGTGGATTACCAAGTCAGATACCCAAGCACGAGAAGTTGAGATGCCAGAGGGGATGTTTTTTTTTTCTGTTGTGTGCCCAGAGCATAAAGTGAAGATCAGAATAGGAGCAACAAGAATTCAGTTTTGAAATAGAACTAAATAAATTCATCCATATGTAAACATGACTGATTTGTGAGTCCATACTTGGGATCAAGGTGATGAGAGATTCAGCAGCTAAAACTAGGTATGCATATATGTGTGTTTATGTCCATGTTTGGAAATACTGCACTTGTGTAGGCTTTTGAGTGCTTCTACTCCCTGTCAGATATGCAACTTAAGTTATAGATGCCTATTTTAAAAGATATATACATTTTGCCTGTGACTTCTACTTGATAGGATTATATTTGGAAATAACCTTAATTTTTTGAAGACATAAACTATTTGTGTGAAACTTATAAGTTTTCCTTGGATTTTTAAGTGTGTATAGATCATTGCTACTATCTCTAAGAGGTGGTTCTTAAGGTCAAATTCTGTCAATAGAACAGCAACAGAGATAGAGTACGTGGTAAGTACAGCTGGAATCCAAAAGCTGCTCACATCTTTAATGCTTTCTTTTTGTACTCTTTGCTAATGACCAATGTGGAGGGAAAGCATAGCTTTCTTTTATGAGTTTTTATTTGTGTGATAAACTTTGCTTTCTTATCTTTCCTAATTTACTAGCCACAATGAGTTTAGCTTACTTGCTGATGACTGTACAATTTTCTTACTTCCTATAATTTATCTGTGATAACAGGAATGATCGTGAAGATATGAAGTTGCTTTCTCTAATATAAAAACAAAAACAAATTCTGTTAATTTAGGGCTTTGCCACTCATCCAACTCTCTTCTGCTTTACTTCTTCTGTATCCATAAAGTCTATATAGTGCCATCAATATTGGTTTAAATTTTTAAAATGTCATTTGTTTTACTTAGGAGACTCATCATTAAACTGCAAACATCTCGAGAGTAAAAAATTAATGTATTTGATATGAGTGGGGTGGATAAGATTTTGTCCACATACCTTGGTGTTTTAACCTAAACCGAATCCCCTCAAAAGGAAGTAAATGGTAGGGTCAATACAAGATTCTGTGGTATCAAAGGTAAAATAAACTAGTGCTGTGTTCATTGTTCACTGCTGTTTGATAATCAGTCACATTGTCTATTGCTGAAATATTGGTCAAAAATCATCTCCTCAGAACAAATCTAAATGCCTTATTTTCTATATCCATGCATAGAACACAGACCTGTGGACATATCTGCCTATTGACTTCAGACAATATAAATCATCTCTCTAAAAACTAGCTAAAAACAGTAATGAAATGTCACTTCTGTTTTTCTAATAAATTAGCAAAATTAAAAAGTAAAGTTTAATGACATTTTTTTAAAGTGGGGAGAAGTAGAAATAGATACTCCAATATTGTTTTGATAGGAGTATATGTTACAATATTTCAAAAAGCAAATTTTATCTATAAAAATTTCTCAGATTTTGTGACCCAACAATCTAAAGAAGCTGTTCTACAAAAGCAATTGCATGACAAATAAAAATATAGAAAAATATATATATCACAGCATTTGTTGCAGTCTTGCTTTTAATAAAAATTGGAACGTACCTAAATTGACTTCAGTGGGAAAATGGTTGAAGTATGGTACACACATGCAGTGTATTATCTCAGTTTAAATTAATGAATCTTGGTAGACACAATAATCTGGAAAAATGTATATGAAAAGTTTTTAGCTTTAAAAAGCATTGAGGAGCACTGTTTGATTCCATTGTGTTAAAAAACTTTTGGAAAGTACGTGTGTGTGTGTGTGTGTGTGTGTGTGTGTGTGTGTGTGTGTGTGCATATATCTTACTTCATTTACAAATATATAAGAAATATAAATTTTGGAGGCCTAGAAAGAAATATTGAATAACATATCAAAAACTTAGAAATGTTTCCTTTGGTGGAGAAACATTAGAGCAAATTTCACTTTTTTCACTTAAGTGGATAATTTTTACTTTTGGAAGCATTTTAGTATGCTTGTGGGGGGGGCTGGGGTATACTTTTAAGTAATAATAATAATAATAATAAGTGCTACCAATATTGTACTCCTTAAAAATGTAGATAAAAACACCTCTCCTTCAGTATTCATACGAGTAAAAACAATTATATATGTAAAATGCATGGCATATATTTGGCTTTCAAATTCACAAGCTGCATTATTATGAAACTGTTGTTCTCAATTATTGTTATGATGAGGACAATCTTATAATCAGTTTGCTGTTTAAACAATTCACAATCATTATCAAATACCCACAGTATAAAATTCTTTTGTAATCCTAAAATGATTACCAGAATCTTCCCTCATTTTCCTTAGGACCGCAGGATTTTTATAAGATCTGTGATTCTGAGAGTGTGCTGAGCCTATACTGGAGAATAATCATGTATCTGTTCTGACCTTTTGACCTCCTGATTCCCACTGGCAACCTTAATATACACTTCTAAGAATGTCTATTAACTATTACAAATCCAGTTGACTTTAGCTATATTGTTTGTAAGAATTGCTTAGTGAAATTCCAAGGCTCTGTTTTTCTTGAACTTCATCTCTCATACAACCCAAATGTTCACCAAATACTCAGTACATTCCATCAATTATTCATACCTTTATCCCTTAACCAAAGTATCTAGTTGTACTTCCATCCCCATTTATTGCTTTCATTGAATTTATCAGAAGTTGTGATTTTTTGGTCTTTTAAAAAAATATGTTTACAATTTTTCATTCTCACTAGAATATAAGTTTCCAGACAGCTAAGATAATGTCCATCTCTTTCACCATTGTTCTCTACATTTAGCACAGTTCCTAATGTGTGTGCAGGTGTATATTTCAGTGTGTATGGCTACTTGGATATATATTGGGCAAGCATTTTAAAATTTAATTCACTTTGTAATTTATTCATTAAACACATGTTTATTGAGCATTCTGTTTTGCCTGGCCTTATGTTTGATGTTGAAGATTCAAAATTTATATTATATCCAACTCGGGTAGCCATCCAAATTTGAGTAAAAAGTGGAATTACTGATTTTTATTCCAAGGTCAAAACTAAATATTTCATTCTCTGATCAAAATCATTACTTTTCCCCCAAAAGTATTTGAGGTATTCTTTTTATTCTCAGCCTTAGATTTAGTATAGAATACTCAAAACTTATGTCACAATTTTCTTTTGTTTTTGTTTTCTATCACTTATGAATATTATTTAGCAAACAGTGGTAAACAAAGTTAAATTTCCTGGTCAAAGTGAAGTGAAAACATCTAGAAAAGACCTGTAAGTAATAAACACAATTTTTAAAGAGCATAACAATTTTTATATAAATCTCAAATCAGTTGATTACCTATCTCAAATACTTGTTTTATGTTAAGGCTTCAAAAATTAAAGAGATAACTGTTGGAAGGTGACAAACTGTGAGGACTTTTCTTGTTTCTAGACCTTTTTTTCTGTAAAATAAGAGGCTTATGGGAATCTCTCCTATAATTAGAGAAAAACTGACTTCTGTCTAGATTAGAGTCACTAAAGCAGATTAGAAAGAAACCCTCCAAGTCTCACAAATACTTTATGTGGGGCACATATCTTACAGAGCCTGGAATTTTTTCTTTCCTTCCAAAGATCCTGAATTGAAAGGGAAATAGATACCTACTGACTAATGCAGGAAGAATACCTTAGGCATACATTTCATGTGATAATTGCTTTTCTTTTGCATTTAGGAACTACAGGCAAAAGTGAGAGAAATGTAGCTGGTTTTATTACCCAGAGGGAAAGCAATCACTATGCTTGTCAGGTCTATGAACATTTCTCCCATCCTGGGAAATCTTTGAAAAATAAAATCATGTTGGTGGCTATCTTGCATTGCATTCAATTAAAGTTAAGTTGTTAGATTTTTCCCTAAGAAATGTCAGTTACTACCATTACCAAGTATCTGACCAGGTCACATGGAAAATAAACGTGTTCACGCTATACTATCTGCATTTGTCAGGGACTCAGCTAAAAAGAAAGACTGATGAGTATCTCATGGATATTCATTCTAGTTTTACTTGGGGCAAATTATATTCATCCTGTAAACTCTTTGACCACAAACTGTTCTCTTTTGCTGCTTGATTTGCCTCTAAAGTATAGTGACAATACAGAATTTTATAATTTAAAAGTAGAGATCAAATGCAACTGGTTTTTGCATAGTCTGGATGAAAATTTGAAAAAAACCTGCTTCATCAAACATTAATAGAAAAAAGATACAATTAGAGACTGGCTGTTCTGTTGAGACTATAACTAAACCTCTGATTTTAGTTACTGTGGAGGAGAGAGTGGCAGAAAGAGAGAATGAGTGAATAAGATGGTAATTGGGCTTCTCAGATTGTTCTATTTGGAAAATGTCACATTTCAGAGATTCTGCTGTCTTTCTTTCCAGGATAGAAGGGGAGATGCAAGAAAGCTTTTGTGGGTATAGAAAGGGCAAATTGCCTCATCAGTCATCCACTCCATCTTCAACTACTCTAATAACTCTCATTCCAGTGCTCAGCTGAGGCACAGATTCAAGGCCAAAGTCTACTCCTGAGATATAGGAAGAGTAGCATGTAATTTTTAGACTGGAAAACTTGGGAAAAATTAAAACAAAATCTACTGTTCTAGTCCAATATATATTCTCAGAATGAGTTTGTCATGATCTTAATCCAGATCCTGTTTGTCAATGCTTGCTTTTTGTGATTGAGTTATCTCTAATTTTAGCCATTTATTCCCTATGATGTTGTTTTCAGTTATTTCAAAAAGCAATGAAAATTGCCAAAGGCATTCAAGGAACATTTCTTATAGTCTGTATAACTTTATCTCCCCTGCCTCTAAATTTTTATCAAAGGGTGATGACATCACATGAAAATGACTTCAATTCTAGTATTTTCTTCTATAGATTTTGCTAAAGATGTCCATTTGATTCTTAGAGAGATGCAACTATAAATATTCTTTGAAGGTTTGTTATTAACTTTTACTTTATTAAAATTTCATTTCCATAGATGGAACTATTCTTTTTTTTTTAAGATTTTATTTATTTATTTGACAGTGAGAGAGGGAACACAAGCAGAGGGAGGAGAAGAGGGAGAAGCAGGCTTTCTGCTTAGCAAGGACCCTGATACAGGGCTTAATCCCAGGACCCTGGGATCATGACCTGAGCCAAAGGCAGAAGCTAAACTGACTGAGCAACCCAGGCACCCTTAAATGGAACTCTTCTATCACTATTTTGTCCACTCATGTTTTCAAAGGACTCCTAGCCCAAGGAATATTCACCATAATTAGTTTTATAATTATTCCAACTATATTTGGTTTTTACAGTGTTCTATATTACCTTGATATATTTTCACTTTTTACAATATTTTTATCTCAGGTTTCATTTATATGAGAGACACAAAGGATTTTGTATAAGTCACATCCTTGCCCTATCTAATTATATTAAACTCACTGCACGGTGGAAGCAGTAGTGACCAAAGCAGAGCAAGGATGGAAAGAAGGAAACTTCATTATTTTATCCTTCTCTCTCAAATGAGTAAGTCTATTTGCATTACTTTTGATCTGTTACTTGAGTTTTCTTAAAGCTCCAGATATGAATGCATTTTACATGGGGTACTTGTTTCATTATGACTGAAAAAGTAAGTTATCTCAGTAAAGTGGTACAGCATCTAAGCCAAGAAAACATGAAAATATTGACTCTTCAGGAAGGAACTAAGTTAGCAAAGGAGTTTCATAATAAAGACACATATATAAATTATTAACAAAGCATAGAACGTGTTTAGCTCTGGAGTTTCCATTGGA
Organism: Ailurus styani; assembly: GCA_002007465.1. Taxonomy (NCBI): domain Eukaryota; kingdom Metazoa; phylum Chordata; class Mammalia; order Carnivora; family Ailuridae; genus Ailurus; species Ailurus styani. The sequence continues at coordinate 3,095,851 of LNAC01000162.1, read as the reverse complement.
AATATTAAATATAATCAATTCAGATATTTGTGGAAAGAAAGGCTCTAGACTCTAAATGAGAAGTGGAAACATTGTTGAATAAAGGCCAATCTCTCGGCAGTGGTGACTGAAATTAATAGTTTGAAGTAAATTGCTAAAATGTCCAATTGTGAACCAAATCTTATGGAACTTCAGATTCAAAAGATTAACTACATTCTGAGTCTTTGCTTATTACTCTTTGATTATAAATTTCCCTGAATTTCTGAAAATACACTGTCAGAAAATTATAGAAAGTTAAGGCTGAAATTATACTCTGAGCTACCAAACCTAATGAATGTTCATTCCGGAGACAAACACAAGTACTTCACTTGCGTTTACTTTAATTCTGCAAATGTCAAATATGATTTCAAACACTCTTCAAATATATGTTTATTTGTCCATTAAATATATATAATTCTGTTTCAAACTTACAGTGCACATATCTCTCTAATAATGTGTAGTATTTATTTATTTGTTTTATCCTAAAGGCAACCTCCACATGTTTCCATTATCCTTGTTAAATGGGGACATGACTTCATATGGGGAAAAAGATAGACAGTGTGCATAAGTAACTTGCTTTTAAAGCAGGTAGTTGCTAATTTCCAGATCACACACTGAGCCTACATCATTTTTTAGGTAATATTTTATTGGAATATCATACAGAAATGTGTTTTATAGTATAACTACAGAAATTAAGACAGAAATCTGTTTAAGTAACCATCTTTGCATGCTGCCAGCTTGAAGTAGGGCCATTTGGGGTAACTGACTATATGAGGCAGGAAAGAATATCTTACAGTTTCACACAGGATTTATTTTGTGGGTTGAGTAGTGCAAAAGAAGAAAAGAAGTTGGTAAAGCAGAAGCACCAAAAATGCTTTAGACTGCACTTTTGTTACTCTTGCCAGTATTTTTCTCCAGACTATACCTTGAAAGAGTTTAAATCTGTATTTCCTACCTATATTGCATATACCAAGGAAAAAGCCTATGCTATATAAGATAAAGTGAATATTGGTGAAAAAAAGATATGATTAGAAAGTCGCCATTTTATTATAATACCATATCATGAAGCTTTCCTTGAAGATTGATGTTTATAGTGAATATGGTTACTCTTTGTCAAGGGCCATGGGAAACTGAGATTTTAATTCTGTGATACCTACCCACCCACAAACTCCTCCTCAGATACCTTTAAAGGTGTTGGCAATCAACATGGGTTTCTACCACCTATGTTAAAAGAGTTTCTTTCTTTAGCAAGATTTCTGCTCCTTTGCAGCTGTACAGCTTCTAGTATTGTGAAATATTTCACTTACCTATTCCATTTTCTTTACCTATTCCATTTTTTATATCATGTTCTACATAGATTTCTAGCTTATTCCCTATGAAAATTATATTGGTATATAAATATTGAACTGTATGAATGAAAATGGAAAGGATCACCAGCTTATTCAGTACTTTTTTCTTTGATAGAAACACATGGCTCTGTCCCTGAACATCGGCAATTGGGCAGATTTTGGGGGGATACTCGTGTTTAGTTCTAGAGTTTAATATGAAAACAAAAAAGAAAAGTGGGTCACCGTGGGTGACTGGAATAAGAATGTAGAAATTGACTTAGTTTATAATCAGTGGAAAAGCAGAATATCAATTTAACTACCTTTTATGCCAGTAGGCCAGGGAACATACTCCTTAATTAGAAGAATATGAACTCTACTATTTCCAGCATATTTTTAAAAATTTAAGCTACTTTATTAAAAACATTATTTTCCTGTTTTTATATGTCTCTGTATGTGGAGAACAAGTGACACAGACCTACAGGCATAAACACAAGATTTCAGGGATTCTGGAATGTTATAGTATTTTTGTCTCTAATCATTCCTACTGAAGATAACTACTTTTATTTCTTTTTAATAATGTCACATGGTAAATTATTATAAAGAAATGCATAATAAAAGACTTATGCCAACATCACACATCCAAATCCTTTTTAGTCCATGTAAAAGCAGACTTTTCTCCCTTTACTTTTAACAAGGTTAATTCATAGAAATCTCTATAGGACATTTCTCTTGATTGAGAAAGACTTGTAGCCCTTTAAATATTAGAGCTGTGCCGGAATGTCCATAAATAATTCCTACTCTCCCACAAACCAGAGTGCTAGTAAATGTGCAGACACTGCAGATTTTTACTGTTTTCTCTGCTTGCATTCGTATTACAATAAATGAGAATAGATTTCTAATATCCATTTCTATTACATGCATTAACTGAAGCTGTGGGGGTAAAATGAAAAATTTGCTATGATTTGAGACACTGGGAAGGCCCATATGCTTATGTGTGGGCAGAACATTCAGTATTTCTGCTGCGTGGGGTTTTTTTTTGTTTTTGTTTGTTTGTTTGTTTGTTTTTGTTTTGGGAGTAGCTTAAAATATTCTAGGGTTTGCTAAAGGTTGCAGAACATTCAAGCACCATTTTCTTAGTTTAACTGTAGCCCTTTCTGTTAATATTTTTTGGAAGGATGAACCAGTTCAATTAAAAAGCCTGAAGTGAGAGAAAACTTAAGGCAAATTGAAATGTACATGAACAAGTTTAGATTGTGCACTTCTTGGCATTATTTTCTTTCCAATGGATAATTAGCATGAAAATGCACTGTAAAATTGAATTATAAAGAAGTTGTCTTTCTATCCACAAGTGAAATTAAAATAAAAATGGTATTTACAATATAATTTCTTTTATAAATGTTGATTTGCCTATGTCTCAATTGATTTCTTTACTATGGAGGAGTTTAAAGATGTGAATTTCCACACCATAAACTTTTTGGTGGAGTATATACCTATATATCCCCATTATTTGGCAATGCACATTATAAATACTTGCCAAAAAGGGATTAGAAAATCACTGACAGAGTTGGAATGTGGTCACTGAAGACTTAAATTAATGGAATTCTGCTAGAGACATAAAAGTTGTTTCCCTGCTGTTCACATCTGTTGCATCCTGGAAAAAAAGAAAATATTATGTGAAGAGCTGATGCTTGCATAGCTGACTCTTCATTTGTGCTGATGATAGCTGAAGCTTCAATCTTGGCATCTTCCATTGTACATTGTCATCAGCAAGGTAGGAACACATCCCTGAATTAAATTAGAATTCAGTGTGAAATCTGATTTGTTTGACATAAATTCACTTTCTAGTCTAATCTGTAGAAATGCAACTGTTTTAAAAGTACTACAACAATAGTTGAAAATATTCTAAAGGTAATCTACCTGCAGGGGGAAAAAGTATCTTTTGAAAAGTTTCTTCTTAGAAAGAGGAATCATAAATACCATATGAAAGTTAAGGCCACAACAAAGCTGAAGAAAAATCCTGGCCACAACCACAAAAGCCTGATGAAGGGACATAATTAAATGTTTTATAAACCTTGAGTTTATAATAAGCTCTAACTCAAACTATTTTTTTCTTCCCTTATTTCTTTTCTTTCTTTTTATTCTTCTTTTGCATTGTAGAAAGATCTGCACTAGTCTTCTACCTCCCTAAGAATAAACATAGTATTTGTGTCAGGGCTTTCTTTAACAGGATAAGGAGCATAGGTAGAGGAGAACTTTGGGTAAACTGATGAATTAAGAACGATATTCTGTGGGACAGCCGAATTCTCATCTGGAGGTAATGGGAAATCCCTGATTTTGAGATACAAACAGGAGAGTGAATAAAATGTACATGGCAAGCCGCTGCCTTCGGCTCAGGTCATGATCCCAGGGTCCTGGGATCGAGGCCCGCATCGGGCTCTCTGCTCAGCAGGGAGCCTGCTTCCTCCTCTCTCCTCTCTCTCTGCCTGCCTCTCTGCCGACTTGTAATCTCTCTCTCTGTGTCAAATAAATAAATAAAATCTTTAAAAAAAAAAAAAGATACTGAGAATAAATAACTGTGGTGGCAGGAAAAGAATCAGTGTCTTAGAAATTACGAAGTGAGAATTTAAAGTAAAAGGGAGTGGTTACTAGGGTTGCATGCCGCAGAGAAGTTAAGTCAAAGTTAGGGTTGATAGTGGCTGCACAATTTGAATATTACCAGCTTGTTAGATAATTGCTGGAGAGCGAAGTAAGCCAGAAAGAGATTTTTAAGATGGAAGAAGTAAGCAAACATGAATTAAGCCTGAAAAATAGTGAAAGTAACCTCTTAGCAAACTGGACATAGAGAGATAAATGTGAGGATGATAGATTGAACCATGATCTTTCTTAATGTATCATTCATGGAGCCTATTTGGGAGGAAAATATATGGAGAAGGGATTTAAAATCTCGAACCCCGGGTGCCTGGGTGGCTCAGTGGGTTAAAAGCCTCTGCCTTCGGCTCAGGTCATGATCTCAGGGTCCTGGGATCGAGGCCCACATCGGGCTCCCTGCTCGGCGGGGAGCCTGCTTCCTCCTCTCTCTCTCTGCCTGCCTCTCTGCCTACTTGTAATCTCTCTCTCTGTGTGTCAAATAAATAAATAAAATCTTTAAAAAAAGAAAAAAATAAAATAAAATCTCAAACCCCACAAAGTATGTGCAACAAGCTATTTATTTCAGTGATTTGAAATATAGGTGCTGTGTTTTTATTCCTGATTGAGATTATAAATTAGTGGGCTTGGAAGGAAACTTGTCTTGATATAAAACAAATTTAAAAGGTAAGAAGTGGAGTTCCAAGACTGGCTACAAAAATAATTCAAGATGGAATACAGGAAGAATGCTATGCTAAAAAAGTTAATGATAATCCTCAGCCCCATGACAGATGGAGAATTATAAGAGATAGAAACAAATGAGTCAAGGAGCAGTATAGATTGCTCACAAATTATCAGAAGTTTTCAAATTTTAAGAACTAGACTTTCAATTTCTAATAGAACTATAATGAGTATTTGTAGTCATGAGAAGGTTGAATAAAACCATGTCGTTAACCTCAGGAAGAAGAGATAACTAGCAGTGTCTGTTACAAAAGGAAGATGGATGTAGACAATTACCTGGGGTGGGGCAAAGTGTGGGAGCATGTGCCTGCCAAACAGGCCATCCTCAAGTCCATTGATCCTTTTTTATTTACTTATTGGTTTTTCCTTTTATCAGTTATACTTGCACATAGTATAAAGTATCAAATATTTCTACAGGTTTATTTTGAAAAACAGCATCCCACTGTAATTCTTTCTCAGCAGCAATTCTATTTCTTTTAGCTGGTCATGTTGAATATCCACTCAATGTCTCTTGATAATGGCCTTCTATCGTTAATTCTTGTTTGTTTTTGTTTTTGTTTTAGAGCATTATGTTTTGACATCCAACTATGGAAAATAAGGATTTAGCTTAGCTCTTATTTTCTTTCCTGTTTTCTCTACTTTAAAATTTTTCTTCTAGAATTAATTTTCCTTGTTTAGTTTTCATATGTGTATGTCTCTAATTCAACCCAGACTTCTTGTCTGTTACCTATTACCTATGTCATCTATCAAGACATTTTGGTGCATCAGATATTCTGTCACTTTACTCTTTATGAAAAAGTCTCATGTAGAATGATCTCACCTGTTACAATCTGGATGGGCTGCCCCCTGTACCTGAGTACAGCTGGCATATGAGAATCCCTCCTCTGCATCATCCTCAGGGCACTTTCATCACTCTTTTGTGTTTTGCCTTTCATTTATCTACCCATTAGTCATCTAGTCATATTTTTTGGCTGTGTGTGTAATTTGTTAGATACAATTTTAGGTGCTGGCTATATACCAAAGTGGGGGAGGGGAAGAAATAAAATTCATTACTCTCCTTGACTTTATAATATGGTGATAATCAAAAGAGAATTCCCTTCAATAATATTTTCTACCTTTACATGAATGCTTGATAAGAAGTATAAGAAAAAAATAAATATTCGTGGTGTTCTGTGGAGAAAAGTGTTTCATTATAATCATAGCTTATCATGCACTACCTAAAAGCAATTTGAGAAAGTCAGCAGAACTTTCTGTACTTTTCTATCTTTCTAGTCTTTTCTATAGTTTACTCCACTGTCTAAATAGTATTTAGGAGGCACTCAAGATGAAACCTCTTTCAGAATGTTGGAACTCACTTAGTAAGATTCTGCAAAAAGCATTAATGGACTTTTCTAATTTTTATCTCAAAGGGAGTTATGTGAACTTTGAGAACCATGGGGAATACATATTTTTTAAAGTTTTATTAAAATTCTGGTTAGGTAACATACAGTGCAATATTAGTTTCAGGTGTACAATATAAGGACAACACTTCCATACAACAGCCAGGTTTCATCACAGCAAGTGCACTCCTTAATCCCCATCACTGATTTCAACCATCCTCCCACCCACCTCCCATCTGATAACTGTGTGTTCTCTGTAGTAAGAATCTGATTCTTGTTTTGTTTCTCTCTCTCTCTTCCCCCTACCCCTTTTTTCTTTTGTTTTGTTTCTTAAATTCCACATATGATTGAAATTATACCATATTTGTCTTTCTCTGAATGAGCTATTTCACCTAGCCAAATTCTTTCTAGCTCCATCCATGTCATTACAAATGGCAAAATTGCATTCTTTTTTATGGCTGAATAATATTCCATGATAAGTGTGTGTGTATACACACACACACACGTATAATATACACACACAGACACACAGACAGACAGCACTTCCTCTTTATCTTTTCATCAGTTGGTGGACACTTGGGTTGTTTCCATAATTTGGCTGTTATAGGTACTGTTGCTATAAACATCAGAGTGCATGTATCCCTTTGAATTCGTATTTTTGTATTCTTTGGGTAAATACCTACAAATGCAATTGTTGGATCTAGGATAGTTCTGTTTTTAACTTTTTCAGGAAACTCCATACTGTTTTTCAGAGTGGTTGCACCAGTTTGCATTCCTACCAACAGTGCAAGAGGGTTCCCCTTTCTCCACATCCTTGACAGCACCTGTTATTTCTTGTAATGTTGATTTTGGCCATTCTGGCGGGTGGCAGGTGATCTCTCATTGTAGTGTTGATTTGTATTTCCCTGATGACGAGTAATGTTGAGCATCTTTTCACATGTCTGTTGGCCATCTGGGTGTCTTCTTTGGAAAAATGTATTCATGTCTTCTGTCCATTTTTTAATTAGATTATTCATTTTGGGGGGTGTTGAATTGTATCAGTTCTTTGTATATTTTGGGTACTAACTCTTTATCAGATATGTCATTTGCAAATATCTTCTCTCATTCCATAGATCGCCTTTTAGTGTTGTTGATTGTTTCCTTTGCCATATACAAGCTATTTAATTTCATATAGTCCCAATGGTTTTACTTTTGTTTCCCTTGCTATAGGGAACATATCTAGTAAGAAGTTACTATGGCAATGTCAAAGAGGTTGTTGCCTATGTTTTTCTCTAGGATTTTAATGGTTTCAAATCTCACATTTAGACCTTTAATCCATTTTGAATTTATTTTTGTGTGCGATATAAGAAAGTGGTCCCGTTTCATTCTTTGCTTGTTGCTGTCCGGTTTTCCATAAACCATTTGTTGAAGAGACTGTCTTTTTCCCATTAGATATTCTTTTCTGTTTTGTCAAGGATTAATTGACCATATAGTTGTGGGTTCATTTCTGGGTTTCCTATTCTGTTCTGTTTATCTATGTGTCTGTATTTATGCCAGAACCATACTGCTGTGATCACTACAGCTTTGTAATATAACTTGAATACAGAATTGAGATTCCTCTAGCTTTGCTTTTCTTTTTCAAGGTTGCTGTGGCTGTTTGGGGTCTTTTGTTGTTCCATACAAATTTGTATGTTTGTCCTAGGATTGTTTGTCCTAGCTCTGTGAAAAATACTGTTGGTACTTTGATAAGGATTGCATTAAATGTGAAGATTGCTTTGGGTAGTCGAGACATTTTAACAATATTTGTTCTTCCAATCCATAAGCATGGAATATCTTTCCATTTCTTTGTGTCATCTTTAATTATTTTCATCAGTGTTTTATTGTTTTCAGAAGATCTTTCACCCCTTTGGTTAGGTTTGTTCCTAGGTGTATTATTATTTTTGGTATAATTATAAATGGGACTTATTCTTTAATTTCTCTTTCTGGTGCTTTATTGTTGGTGTATAGAAATGTAGCAGATTTCTGCATGTTAACTTTGTATCCTGCAACTTTACTGAAAACATTTTTCAGTGGTCTTTCAGTTTTTCTATATGGAGTATCATGTCACTTGCAGATAGTGAGTTTTGCTTCTTCCTTATCTGAAGGATGGTGCCTAGTTTGCCTATGACAAGACTCTACTATTATTCTTTTTAACTTTTTCATTCACAAAATAAATGCCAGTTGTTTTGCAAACTAGGGGAGGAGAAATCATCTTGTTGAGCATAGTACAGAAAGGGATTGGATGCTAGAGTGCCTCTGGAATAGGTTTTCAGTGAGTCCTCCCTAGTATAGCCTTCTTGTCCTTCACCTCAAATCTAGGATCGCCTAGTGACTTGCAGAATTCTTGGGAAAAAATAAGTTGGTTCTGAATTGTCCCATTAAGGATTTATGATTCAGATTTCCTGCCTGTATTAGGCATTTCCAATCATTCATATACTTTCCAGCTTACACAGTTGTGATGCTTTTTTCTTTTTTTCTCTTCCTTTTCACTTTTGTGGGTTAATGACTTTTAAAAAATCATTTTATTGTTGGTTTGGTAGAATTTCATTGGATAACAAAATAAATATGTGTAGATATGTATATTCACAAATCCCCACCTTAATTTCTACTCACCTTTAGCTTTTTTTGAAGTATATTGGGACAATTATACTAACCTACACCATTACAATATCTGGCAGTGTTAATATTCAATACACATTTGCTAAATTAACTAATACATGAAGAATAAATGAATAAAGAAAACTTGACTGTCTTTCTAGTGATATTGATGAGCAAATTAGTAAATATAATAGTAAATAGAAGCATTTGGGAACATATGTGGACTATTTGCCACTTGCAATTGAAGGTTAAAATTTGAAAGAACACATATTTATGAGCAGTGAACAGATGGCTGTGGATATGAAGTTAAAAATAGGATTTTAAAATTCTCATTGTCGAAGACATTGGATCTTACAGTACTTAGAATAATGTAGTTAGCAAAACATTCTTATTTGATCAGAATAATTTAAACTGAAATATCAGAGGAGGAAATTCTCAAAAAAAAAACCCCACAAACTAGATTTTATAAAAGAAAGAGGTATGTCATATTAATAATCATTGTTGAGAGAATGCATAGGAAGTACATATAAAGAAATAAAGATATTGATATGAGGAGCTTCAATAACTGTTTACCAAAACTGCAAATAAAATGAGGACCTGATACTTTAGTAGAAGTAGGTAGATATGCCCTCATGGTTATACCAGAAATTCAGTGGACTAGTACTTATAATTGCAATATGGCTGTTACTCTTAACAAACAATTCCAGTCAAAGAATTTGGATGTAAGAAGGTATATAGGTTCAAAGTAATCCACAAACCAGGTGGGGACAATGGTTCTTACCAACGATCCCATTTATATACCAATTCTTACAATTTGGGGAAACCGTATACCTGGTTCTGGGCAAGGGATTATGGGCAGAAGTGAAAGTAACAGTTTTGAGACAGAACGATGAAGATAAATGCACCTGACTTTCTGGTTGACCCTCAGTGAATTGTGACATTCTAGGTCTTAAAGATCCTGGTCAGCCTGGGACCTTGAGTGACTACATGGAACAGAAGACTCTTTCCACTACCAAGCCTACCTGGGCACATATCATGAATAAGAAATAAACTTTCCTTGTAGTTTTTAAGCAATTTATATGTTATAGTGTGCTAGAACCACCTAAGATAAATACATTGGTGAATTTAGTGATGATTATTAGAGGGATTAAAAGCACAGTTTAGCAAAATTTTAGCAAAGAAAGAAATCATATGTGAAATGAGAAAATCTTATCCACATTTTGTCTGGAAATTTTATTCAGTTAAAACAAGAAGAATTAATCCTTTTTTTATTTGCCTGGCTGAAAAGTCAAGAGTTTGGGTATCTATCTGCCATGGTGATAATTACTAAAAGATAGTTAGGGCATGGAACTATATTATTGGCACAAAGTGATCATGATTAAAAAATATAAATACAAATTAGAACATACGATCAGATATTTGAAGGAAATATGTTAAAACTTTACAGAAATAGTAGACATCACACCATGAATTGAAATAACAAAAAAGAGACAGACTGAAGGCTGGCAAATGTTTATTTTTTTTAAAAAGTGAAATAAAAGAAAGAAAATATTAAAATATCAAAGAAATACAAAAAGGAAAAATAAGCAGCTAAAAAAAATTCCCATAACCCATGTAGATTGCTGTTCTATCAGTTCAGATTTTGAAAGAATGAGCAAGAAACATACAAGCAAATTAGGAACACTGACTTAAACCTCTAAGGATATCAACAATAAGATTAGACCTAGAAATGAACCTAGGGTACCAGAAACAGAGAAGATTTTTAAATTTTGTTTTGATCATATAAAAGATCCACAGGGTGCCTGGGTGGCTCAGTCAGTTAAGCATCTGACTCTTGATTTCAGCTCAGGTTGTGATCTCAGAATCTTGGGATGGAGCCCTGTGTTGGGCTTCCTGCTTGTTGGGGAGAATGCTTGTCCTTCTTTCTCTGCCCCTTCCCCTACTAATGTGTGGGCTCTCTCTCTCTCTCTCTCTCTCTCTCAAATAAATAAATCTTTAAAAAACAAGAGAGAAAGACCTACAACTGAGGCAATGTTTGCAGAAAACAAAATTAAATAGAACTCAGATTTATTTTGCTGCATCAAAGATGGTCTTGAAATTGATTAACATAGTATATCTTGCTCTAATGAGAAAAATAATGAGATATGTAGGGCTATATGAAAAGTCTACCCATGAAGTTCAATTTCATCATAAACATTTCAACATAAACATCATAAACACCAAGCTTGTGTAAATTAATAGAATAGTGTAAGAAATAGAAATCATGGAAAGTAGGAATAGAATAAGAAAATGAAGATGAGCTAAGATTGTAGTTTTCAATAAAATGGATTCTGAGAATTATAAACTAATTATAATGAGCATCTCCAGAAAAAAAATTAAGAAAATGGGCTATTAAAAACAAGATACTGAAGTAATCATAAGAGAATATTAGCATTATTAGAACCAGCACCAATTCAATAATATAGCAAGGCTTGCTGAACTGATTTTATTTATTTATTTAGGGTGTATTTTAGAATTTTAGAAAAAAATTGACATACTCGTATATAATATGTATAGTGGCACAATTTTTTTTTTAAAAAGGTACTTTGATGAAGAGACAGGGTCACATGAATTCTGACCTCCTTGCCAAATATTAGTGAGGGATAGATGTCTATTGTCTCACTCTTCTACAGTTGGCCTCTTCAAAAATTTTATCATAATTTTTTTAATGAAACAAAAATCATGCTTATTGAATTTGATAATGACACAGCTCAGAAATCATGCTAATGATCTGAAATACTGAGTCTTTTATTTGAATAAATTTGCAATGACTGGGGTAAAGCTGAGCAAGAAAAATTCCAAGATTTCTCAGATGACCCAAATTGAGATTTACAAATAAAGGCATATTGAGCATAGGAAGCTGGTCTTATTTCCACCCTCTGTGATCTGAGGAAACTGTCATTCATCCAATAAATATTTGTAAACTGCCTACTGTGTGCCAGGAACTTAGTCCACTGAGGATCTGTCAAATAATAAACAAGAGATCTTAAGGCTGGAGAGGGAAGAAACATAAAAATTTAAAATACTCCAAGGTCTGTAGTGCAGAAAAGAGATTATACTTTTCTGTTTAGTTCTAAGAGATAAGAACCAATGGCCAAAAACACAAGATATATTAGATATAAAGAAATACCTTCTCTTCATTGAAACTATTCATCAATAGAGAAGGATGCCTGGTGAGTTTAAGGCCCCACCTCTTTTTGATCAAACAGGCCAGATTCTTACCTGGTGTGGATGTTGATCTGATGTGGAAGATGCTGCTTGAGTTTTTCAAAAGATCGTGTCCATTATCCCTCCCAAGACTCTATATTTACAATATTCTTAGCAGGCAGGTGTTAGAATATATGGCATTGCTGGTTTCTTTGCTTCAAAAATATTGGTTCATGTCTAGCAGAAAATTGAGGAGACAGGATAATGGTGGCTATAGTAAATATAAGAAACTTTGGGTTTCAATTATAAAAACAATAGAGATATTGTGAGAAATAAAGCAATTAGTGTGTGTGTAACAGAACTAATGTGAGTTTGCTCCCATTAAGGTAAGTTACAGGTAGAGACTGCACAGAATAGACTTGTCACACAAAGGGAACTTTATTTGCAGCAAATAAGGAGATCGCAGGAATAACTTTCAAAGCCATGACTCCTCAAGTGGGACTGAGTGGATTTCTTTCATTCAGAAAGGGATGTTTTGTCATCACATGTAAATGTGGGCATAATGTTGAACAGGCATACTTAGAAAACATACCTATACATGCATCCCATGTTATGGTAATGAAGCTTATGCTCTTCCTAGCACATTTTAGCTTGGGGCCTAAAACGACTTCTCTTTCTGGGGACCCCTAACTCTTCCTGCCTATACATGAGTATTACAGTTAGCATACTTTTATACAACACTGAAATGTTATTGTCACATTTTATTATTATTGCAACATGTACATTTAAAGAAAGACACATAAATTAGGCTAAGTTGAAGGTGCAGCGTTTTCAGTTCCTACATTGCCTTATAAAAATACTGCATCTGTAAATGAGAGTCTATTGGGACAAGAATAAGTTGCTTGTTTTAGTTAAGGGAGAAATCTGCCATAGGAAGGGAGTTAGATGTATGATTTTGATTCCCTGCAGGATGGAAAAGATGATATCATTAGTATTAAAAACCCATCAACACCCAGCATGTTATTGAGGCTGTGGTTGGAAATGCTAAGTGATACTGACACACAAATGTTTTCAGGGTCATTTGCGGAAAGAGTGTAGAATCAAAACTAGACACTTTTAGACTTGCTGAACAGAAAAAGGAATTTGAAAAACAAAATAGTTGAGTTTGCAGAGGAATAGTCCTATTTCAAGGTTACTGTTAGTCAAATGATTGACACTAACTCTACACCTTTTCCCTGTTAAATAGCAAGAATTCAATTGAGTAAATTTTAAAGATCTAATTGGCTTTATGGAATGATTCATGAATCAGGCAGCATCCCCTCTAGCAAGCAGAAAAGAGCTCCAAAGGGCTACAAAAAGGGAAAGGTTTTAAAAGGTGGGACAAAGAAGTCATAAACCACAAACAAACAAAAAGGATCATTTGGGACCAGGTCCCTTTGGGGAACAAAAAGGTCTTCTTAAATTATATTCCTGGAGAAGAGGGAAACTGCAAGTAGGTTAGGTGTTAAGGCCCAGTTTGGCAATGTGAGTCTAGGACAAGTGACTCCATTTTAGGCCTGTGGTTTTCTTTTTAACATTCCACACTCAAACAGCACAGAAGAGATGTGAAGTATGTTAGCTGTTTACTCTTTTAAAAGTGTAACCAGTTGATTCCATAGAGATTCTGGTTTACAAGGTTAGAAAACCTTGCTACTCTAATTCTTATTTCCCAGGGTGACCGCTAGAAGATTAAGGTGAAAAAGAGCAACATCGAAAAAGAAAGCATGGAACATCTGAGTAATAATTCTACTTTAATTAGACAAGTTTATATTTGAAACATAAAATCCAATGGGAGAATCAATTTACTTTACAACAGTTTATATTATTTTTAAGTTAATACATTTTAATTTTAACTCCTTTACAAAACATGCCGATAGTAATTTAATTAATGTAATCCTAGATCTTTTCAAGGAAAGAGTCTTAGATCAATATTTCCAATGCTTTGACTTAATATGTTAAAATCTTACCCTATACTTCTTTTTGCAGGTTTCCAGGCCCCAAACTGTGAAGGTGAACAGAATTTGCCATGCCAGATGTGTGTCTTTAGCATAAGGATTATTTTGAGCAGGTAATTTAAAAAAACAAACAAACAAACAAAAAACAGCAGACATGGGAGAAGTTCTAAAACAAAGTTACCCTTTTTTAAGAGACATTTATACTTATAAGGGAAATCTCCATTTGTAGGGGTGTCTTCCTGTCTATTCCAGAAAGAGGAATATAAGTAAATCTCTAGAAATTCTTATCAATGGAGAAGGCTTGGACTAAAATCTGTGTAACAATCATACTCTTATTTACTGTTCTTTCCCTCATAAACTCCCATAACTGGCTCCCCTACCTCAAAAGTCTTCATATATCTTTAGAAGGAGATGGTATTGAAGGTAATGGGTTGAGTCATTTTGGGAGTTACTCAGTTTTCTTGGGTCTCCCTCATGTAAACTTCTGCTTGTTTTTCTCCTGTGAATTTGTGTTTTATTACAGGGTGGTCTCATCCACAAACCTAGAAGAGTAGAGAGAACATTATTTTTCCTTCCTTACAACTGCTTTAACTCTCCTTGTTATGCCTCATTCATGAGAAGAATAGGAAGCCTAAATGGAGCACAGTTTTGAAACTAACTGCCAATGCCATTCAGTGGCACATATTACCCCAAAATACAGAATCTTAACTTCCTTCTTTTTGTTCATTTCTTTGGAGATAACAATTGCAAGTATTTGCCAAGTAATTTAGTAAGTCTTTAAAGTCTGAAACTGGGAATTTATCACTGTACTTAAGTTTCAAGGCATAAATAGTACTTACTTTGACAGTAACAAACTTTACAAATAAGAAAAAAAAGAAAGCTCTAAAAAGCTCAGCAGTAAGTTCCTCAGCTTTGCTTCTCATTCTCCATTTTTTTCTAAGCTAAGCCAGTAGAACTATTGTTGCTATAACTCAAGCAGAAGAGAATAAAGAAAGTTGTTTTATTTTTGTTGTTTTGTTTTCATTTCTGTCTTCTGTTGTTTATGAAAGTGGTTTTTTTGTTGTTGTTGTTTTCTCAACTGATAATATGCATAGCAATCAACCAGGGATTCTATTAAAATGTAGATTCTGGGGCACCTGGGTGGCTCAGTGGGTTAAACCTCTGCCTTTGGCTCAGGTCATGATCTCAGGGTCCTGGGATCGAGGCCCGCATCGGGCTCTCTGCTCGGCAGGGAGCCTGCTTCCTCCTCTCTCTCTCTGTCTGCCTCTCTGCTTACTTGTAATCTCTCTCTCTGTCAAATAAATAAATAAAATCTTTAAAAAAATGTAGATTCTGAATCAGTAAGTCTGGGCCTGAGGCTTGAGATTTTCCTTTTTTTTTTTTTTTAAAGAGATTTTCCTTTCTAATTAACTCTGAGGTAATGGTGATGTTGCTGGGCTCAGATCACATTTTTATTAACAAGTGTCTGCATAATCTTGATTTCTTCTCCTCTTGATATCTTCCTAACATTATTGTTTTGAGTTGTTCTCATTTGAGGTTTCTCAGAATTGGCCAGTATATCTTGGTATTTCTATATTAGATAGATTGATTTATCTTTTCGCAGAGAAATTATTTGTTTGTTTGTTTGTTTATAAGCCCTAATTGTGGAATTAACGGAGAAGTGGAGAATATGATGCCAGGTGATGGTTACTATGAGTAAACCTGGTTGCTGTGGGTAAACGTACAAGCGGATGTAGTATAAGGGTTGGAGGAAGTTCTATAGTGGAACCAACACGAGTTCGCTCCTTGGTGAGTCAAAAACTGTGCCACATCAAGTTGTCGCACAAAGAAAATTTTATTTGCAGCAAATGAGATCACAGAGAATGGAATGCCTTTGAAGGATGTGACTCCCTGGGCAAGGGTGAATGGATTCCTTTTATTTAGAGTTAGGATGAATATTTAGATAGGGAAGCCTTGTCATCCTATGTAGAGATAAGCATAGGGCTGTACATCTGTCTTAAGGAAATACGCCTATAAGCACAATGTACGTTATGTAAATGAAGCCTGTGCTCCTCCTTGGGTGGAGATTTTAGTGTTATAATGAAGTAAAAGTAGTTGTTAGTCATTCTAGAGGTCACTCCATGGTTCATCTGTGCAGGTGTGTGTGAGTCAGGGGTTAAGCTCAAACTGGTCTGAATGGTCTGGGCCTGCTGGAGGTCTTATCAGGGCAGCTGCTATTGCTTAAAGGGTGGTTTCACTTTGCCTTTGCCTGAGTTAAGAGACAAACTGGAAAGAAGACCATAAGGAAAAATGTGGGACAAAGATGGGTCAGTACAGCAGGTGGGTAGTAAAGGTCAGGTCTTGGGGTATCGCCGGTGACAGCTGCACAGCAGAGTGCAGAAGGGAGGGACACTGCTGAGCTTCATCTCTCTCCCTCTGCATTTTGAAGTCCAGATCAATATAAATAGCTCTGGCTTCCGTTCATTGAGTACCTTCCATATTCCAAGTTCTATTTAACACTTTTAAAAATAATTGTTTTAATTTTTTTTTAATTTAGAAGTTTATTAACCCTGGTTTACAGATAAGAAAAGATCATTCATCCCATTTGAAAGATAGGCGTTAATTAGTCTGTCAAACGTGAAATAAACACCTCTCAACTCTGAGGCCAGCATTACCCTAATTCCAAAACCAGGTAAGAGAGTACAAAAAAGAAAAAAGAAAAAGAAGTTTACAGACTAATATCTCTCATAAACCTAGATATAAAAATCATTAGCAAGTATCACCAAATCAAATTCAATAATATAAGAAAAAAACGTAACAACCAAGTGAAATGTATTCTAGGTACGTAAGACTAGCTCAACATATGAAAATCAGTCAGGGTAATGTGCCATATCAGTTGGATAAGGAAGAAAATCTTATGATCTTATCAATTGATGCAGAAAAAGTGTTTGACAAAAGCTAATACTATTAATGATAAAAATGATCCAACTAGAAAAAGAGAGAAACTTCCTCAACTTGGTAAATTTATCTATAGACAAAATCTACAGCTATCATACTTAATGGTGAAAGACTGACTATCCCTCTAAGATTGTGAAGATTTCACTGATGTCCACTCTCACTGCTCTTATTCAATATAGTATTGCAAATTCTAGACTACAAAATAAGGCAAAAAAAGGGGAGGGAAGGTAAATAAAATCACGCAGATTGGAAAGGAAGAAATGCAACTATCCTTATTTGCAGATGATATGATTATCTAGATAGAAAATCTTAATTCTCCTAACATAACTAGAGTAAGTAGATTCAGCAAGTTTGCTGAATACAAGATCAAAACAGACACACACACACACACACACACACACACACACACACACATTATATTTTTTTTTTAACTCACAACCCTAAAATCAAGACCTGAGTTGAGATCAGTAGTTGAACACTTAATTGACTGAGACACCCAGGCACCCCAACAAATCGTGTTTCTATATATTAGTAAGGAACATATTAAATCTACGTCAAAACCGCAGTACCATTTACAAATGCTCCAGAGAATATGCAATGCTTACGTATAAACCTAACAAAATATATACAAGATCTGTATGGTGCAATTTACAAAATGTTCATGAAAGAAATAAAAGAAGACCTGAGTAAATGGAAAGATACATCTTGCTCATGGATTGGATGACTCAGCATACAGGTTGGGGAGAAAGTATCTACTCTGTCTTTAAAGGTCCTTCTAGCTGGACTAAGAATCAAATTGACACGTGATAGTTAACGGGAGAAAATAGAATTTAGTAGTGTACTTACAGGAATCCACACAACATGGAAGTTTCCAAGACAGTGGAGCAACATGAAGCCATATGAGCTGAGGAGAGGGGTAGGGTCTAGGATACAAATGCGAGAAAGATCATTAGCTGAAAGGTTGAAGATACTCGGAAAACAAAAGTTACCTTATTATGCAGATAAGTTTCTTAGGTAAAGAGAAATCTGTTAAAATGCTCTGGTACAACCTGGTACAACCTGATACAACCAGGCAGTTCAGGGAAAGGTAAAGAGCTTCTCCTGAATCTGCTGGGTTTTGATTGGTTTTAACTCAAGTAGTGTTCATCCCACAGTAGCCCAACTGG
Source organism: Ailurus styani (assembly GCA_002007465.1). Classification (NCBI taxonomy): domain Eukaryota; kingdom Metazoa; phylum Chordata; class Mammalia; order Carnivora; family Ailuridae; genus Ailurus; species Ailurus styani. Next base: position 3,077,861 of record LNAC01000162.1, on the reverse strand, counting down.
GAGCAGCCTTCCCTTGGCCTCTACATAGGAAATATAAACTTAATGCAGTCCCTGTTAAATTCCCGGTAAGATCTTTGGCAACATAGATAAACATACTTTATGTATATGTAAAAGGAAAGACCCTGGAATATCCAAAGCAATTCTGAAAAAGAAAAATGAAGTGGGAGAAATCACTCTTTCTAGTGTTAATAAGACTTACTCTGTAGTTACTGTAGTGATAGTATTATGGCATAGTGAAATAGACATTGTAATACCATTACAGAGAAAGTTACACAGATCAATGGAACAGAATAAAGTAACCAGAAATAGTTCCATATAAGTATACTCGGTTGATTTTTGACAACGTTACAAAAGTAATTCAATAGAGGAAAAATTGTATTAGAGCAATTTCATATATAGGCATTTAAGGAAAAAAAAAGAGAGAAGCTCTACCTAAATCTTACTAAATAATCTTACTAATCTTACTAATCTTAATAATCTTAATAAAACATTAACTGAAAATAGGTAACAGATTTAAGTTTAAAATACTAAAGTATAAGATTTTGGGGTGGGTTAGAGAAAATCTTCAGGACATAGGACTAAGTGAAGAGTTGTCAAACTTGACACGGTGAACACACCAATAAAGAAATATTAGTAAATTGTGCTTTATCCATATAGAATATTTGCTGTGCTGATGATCCTGCTAAGAGGATGATAAGAAAGATCAGAGACTGAGATAAACTATTTGCAAATTACATATCCAGCAGAGGACTTTTTTTCTAGAATATATAAAGAACTCTCAAAAGTCAACATTTAAAAAGCAAATAATCCAACTAAAAAATAGGCAAAAGACATAACTATTTCACTGAAGATGATCTACAGACATCAAATAAGTACATGAAAACATTTTTTTCAACATTGTTAGCTACTAGGAAAATGCAATTAAAACCACAGTTTTAATCCAAACACTAAAATTAAAAAAAAAAAACTGATAACATCAAATGCAGATAAGGATGTGGATAAAGTGGATCATTCATATATTGCTGGTAAGAATGTAAAATGGTATATGTAGCTGCGTTGGAAAGTAGTTTGGGAGTTTCTTTTAAAACTAAAGATGGATACTACATAGGACTCAACAGTTGTATTTTTGGGAGTGTATCCCAGAGAAATGAAAACTTACAGCCACAGACTCTTGTACACAAATATTCATAACAGCTTCATTTGTAGTGGGCCAAATTGGGAATTACTCAAATGTCCTTCACTGGGTGAGTGGTTAAATAATCTGTGATATACCCGTACCATAGTATACTGCTCAGCAGTTAAAAGGAACAAGCTATTGATACATGTTACAATTTGGATGAACCACAAAGAAATTATGATGAGTAAAAAAAATGCAAAATCAAATCCTATCTTTATATATATATAGGCTTATAAAAAATCTAGCCTGCGTATGATTCCATTTATACAATATTCTTGAAGTAATAAAATAATAGAGATGGAGAAAAGAATAATAGTAAGCAGGGATTATGGATGGGGGTGGGTTTGGCTATGAAGAGTGACACAGGGAGGCCTAATATATGGTACAGGGTCTCATCTTGATTGTGGCAGTGGTTCCATGAAAATACACGTATTGTGAAATTGCACAAAAATTCACGCATGCATATACACACATACAAATGAGTGCATGGGTAACTGGTAAATGAATTGTGCCGATGATAATTGCCTGATTTTGATATTATTATACAAGATGTCAAAATTGGGGAAGGCTGGATACCTGGTAAACTGGACTTTCCTTTATATTCCTCCTCAACTTTCTATGAGACTATAATTATTTCAAAATAAACATTTAAAAAATATATCAGTTGTTCAGTTAAAATCCTGCTTGGCTTGAAGAACATATTACTGACTCTCCAGCCTCACCAGAGCAACAAACAGTATTTATCCCCTGTTCCATACTATGTTTTTCTAACGTCTAACAGGTGACATTCTGGGGTGAAGGTAGAAAGACAATGCCAGGTTATAAAAGTTAATATTAGGTATAAGAATTCCATGACTTCAGATATATCCTGATCTACTGTTTGGGAAACCCTATCTTATGTGAAGAGTTGGATTTATAACCTCAATGTAACACCTATTTCTCTTTTCTTTCCCCGTTCACATTTTCTGTGCTCACTAAAGTCTAAATTGTGTTGAAATAGAATTCTAGGGAAAATGTCCCATGAGCTATTTGTTTTCTTCTTTCTTATGGGTTATACTCCACCTTCCTGAAAGGCTTTTAAAATACAGAACTATATTTCTGATTCTGATTCTGATTTTAAGCAATCATTATTGTAAAGACCTTTCTCTGGCTTAGTTTCAGTTATTTTCCATTCTAAAATGTTTCAAGTTAGTTCTTCCTCCCTAAGTGAGTTCTTTCCAAATTGCTAGTTCTGTTTTTTTCCCTTTCTCTCTGTTTTAAGCATATAGAATCACATCTGCTTAACTCGGGGATTGTTGAGATTTCATGGGGATTTGGGGAGTAGGAGGCATCTTGGCATGGAGATCATTATTACTTTTTGATCCGCCTCCGGTAAGCATTCTGACAATTCCTCCCACACCTTCTACTAAAAGTTTTCTCCTCAGGCTAATTGACTGTTAATGGAAGATAAGTAAGGCATTTATACATCCGTATCTCCTCAGTATACATGATTTATGTCACCCTCTTAAAAAAACAAGATTTAAGTAGCAGTCTCTTGTTTTTTCTCTACCACATCAGAAACTGGGTTTGTGGAGTGGATCAGGAGACAGATTTTATTTTTTACTTGAGTACTTTGACAGCCAGTGGTGAGCTGCTGAAGTTGAAGGTGAAGGTATATTAAAAGGGCCAGTTTTCTATGTAACTCATATATATTTTGATATAGTTTTGAAAAATATTAAATTTTCATTTGAAAACAGTCTTAGCAATGTAAATATTTTATTTCTTTTCTGTGAAAATTTACTTGTGGATTAAGAGTTTGGTAGATTAGAAGTCTATAGGTATAGCATCCAATCTCTTAACTAGCTTTTGGCCTTTTCAACACAACACCAATTCTAAAGTTATAAATTACACTCTTTAGTTTTCCTGGCTAAATGAAAACAGATAAAGTCATTTAATTAGCCTTCTTTCAGACTTGTTATGGAAACCGCTAGTCATTCTTGAAAAATGAAGTAGAATCTCTGGAATAGATTGTGTTCTGACTCTATTGTGTTCATAATTCCCTCGTCAATGGTGACTGAATCGCTCCCTAAGAGAAATACATTCTATGCACAGTTATCTGAGACAGTTGTTTGAAAATGACACTTTTGAAGTACAAATATTTCAGTTAATTCCGGGAAATGGGTCTGTTATCCTGTAATTCTCTCAAAGCTAGTCCTTCTCTTAAATTATAGTGTTATTATTCAAACATTAATCCTCTCTTACAATAACGTACCCTTCCTAATTTCCCAAAATGCAGTTTGTAGCCTTCATTACTCCCAATTAACTTTCTCAAATGCAGATCTTACTATGATACCCTCTTCAAAAATATCTCATCATGTTTCAGCGTTGCTGACTATGGCATGGATTGCATCTTTACTTTGGATTGCTCAAAGATTATTTGGAAATGTGTGAACTGTATGTGAAATCTAAGTGTAAATAATTGCACTTATTTCTTGAATGGAAATTTTACTTAAAAGCTAAGTAAACTTTAACATACAAAATACTGATTTCATATAGAATAGCATGAAATGCCATATGAATTTTGTAATAAAATATGAAACCTGAAAGAAATGTCATGCTTATAAAATCAATCTTCTTTGGATTTTCTGTTCAAACTCCATAGTATATAATTCTCTTAACAATTAGACACTAAGTGACACCATATCCTGCAACTCAAAACTACTGACATTCTTAGGAGATATCTCATGTGGACCACTATTCCCAAAACTGCATTTGCTCTTTATACATCTCTTAATTTTCTCATGGTGTCCTCTCTGCCTAGAATACCATTTTCCAGTTTCTCAAACTTATGAATGCTATTCACCCTTAAAGTGTACAAACTTATTTGAACAACATAATTATTCCTTCCTCTGCATCTAAAAAATATTTCACATAAGTCTATGCAAGTATACATTACTGTATTTTGCTTATTTATGCATTTTTTACTTTTACTAGTTATGAAAGCCTTGAAGTAAAAATACATGTCTTATTTTTTTTTTATTTCTGCAGTTTTTTAGAATACGGCCACAAATCAAATACTTTGACACTCTTCCCTCCAAAGAGTAAATTTAGATCCCCTTTCCTTGAGTATGGACTGTACTTTATGACTCTCTTCTAACAAATAGAATGTGGTAGAAATTACAGAGTATAACTCCAAGGCTAGATCATAATCAATATAAATACTAGTTCATCATGCTGCCATGAGAAAGATGTAAAATCTCTTTGGAACTGGACAGTGGATAAAACTGGTAGGATTTGGAAAAGAAAAGTGATAAAAGTTTTTAGAAGCTTTGAAGAAACTCTGTGTAGAAGAATGGTGGCAATGTAGACAGCTGTGCTTGAGGGCGGAAAAAAAGTTATCAGTATCTTAGTGAGACCTGGAGGAAGGGGGGTCTTTGGTGTAATAGTAAAAAGGTAAGCAATAGTGATGCCTGCAAGAACATGGAAAGTAGAGAATGTACCTAATGACCTGGAGATCTAACTATGGTACTTTCTAGACTAAATATGAAGAGGCCATCTGATTTCTTCTTGATATTCACGGTAAAATGTGAGAATGGAGAGATGAGCTGAGAATTAAGTATTGTTAAATACAGAGGAGCAAGGATTTTATTGCCTTGAAAATTCTTGACTACTTCAGATAGCAAACACTGCTGAGAAAACATGCTCTACAGATGAAATCAAAGCTGGGACTGTAAAATATTTGTTAAGACTTCATAAAACTCTAAGGTGATGCCTTAGAGCTCCATTCAGTCAGGGAGGAAAAAAGTTTCCTCCAAAAATTTTAAGAGTATGCCTCAAAGATCCTTTAACTCAAGTGGTAGAAGTGCTAGGAAGCTTAGGGATAATACCCATTAGATTAAGTATAAAGTAGGGGGAAAGGTACATATTAAAAGAGATTTGTCAGTTTGACTTTTGGTACATTAAGATCAACAGAAAATCCAAGCGGTTTTAAAAGAACTATACTGGTGGAAACAACGCCAGCTTGGAATAAAAGGGACAGTCTAAACTAGAGGTGATTTTGCCTTTGTAATTTTGAGCCTCAGTATTCTAGCATGATTGGGTAAATTACCTAATCTGTTGTAAAGTCATCCCAGCAACTATGTGAAGTCCACATTTTGAGGAATTGGGAATTCCTACTAATAACCAGTGAGAATCTAATGTCCCTAGTCAAGGTATATGATAGAGCCAAATTGGTAGCTTAGTCTTGTCAAATCTTAAACTGACTGAAGCTCCAGCTAATATCTTGAGTCTAACCTCATGAAGGACCCCAAACCAGAACCACCCAGTAAGTTACTTTTATATTTCTGACTCTCAGAAATATTGATATAATAAATATTTGACATTGTATGCCATTAAATTCGTGTGAATTTGTTATATACCAAGAGATAACTAATAATTCTTTTTCTTTTCATTTACTATATAGTTTGATGTGTAGTTGTCAATTATCTAGTATTTACTGGAAGAGAAAAGATGAAGACATTGTAGGTAAAATACAAAGCAGAAAAGGTGTCATAAAAAATCATGATAATTAAATGACTTTAAAATTCAATGAAACTTTTGATCATGATATATGTTAAAAGTTGTTTGGCTTTGAGTGTAAAAAGTGTTTAAATTTACATTGACCAATCAAGACAAAGGTGGTGGGCACTGATATTTATTGACTTTTTCTGCACATCAGAGAGGCAGTCTGTTACGATCTTCATTAAAATTTTTCATTTAATCTTAGCAAAAATTCTGGGAGTATTATCACCAACTTATATATGAAGAAGCATCCTGAAAGATATGAAATAATGTGTCCACAGTGATAAATCTAGTAAGTGCAGAGGCTGAATCTGATCCCACTTCTATCTGATTCCAATTTTTCTAATGTTTTTGCTATACTGTGAAACATATTACTAAAGATGCTGAACTATAATAATTCAGCCCACTGGTTCTAGAATAGCAGGGGATATTTATTTTTCATGTATTATTATTTCAAGTTATTTACTAAGAAGTTAAAATTATTTATTAACAGAACATTTAGGGACATTCTGGAGTCAACTATGTATACTTATATATTAGAATGCTTGAGGAGACTTTTAAAAACTGTAAGTGTGGGGGCTCAATATAAGTAGGCCTAGAAATGTGGTTTTTGATAATTTCTATAGAAAAGAGAACAGAAGAATTATTCTAGACATTAAACCTACACAATTCTAACTTCTCTTCAATCTCAGCTTTTTAACTTTGTTCTCTCCTTCCTTTTTTCTTATGAAAACACTTATTGTCTCTTGAATGTTTAATATTTTAATAATAAGTTTACCATATAGCTAAGAAGTAAAAGAATTAGATCATAGATTGAATAGAATTCTGAGATCCTTTACTGAAAATAATGCTGACTGTTGTCTATGATGATACTGGAAATAAAGGGTTGAATTTGTTGTAATGTGCATATGAAACAAAGAGAATAGTTCATATTAATGCTGGACACAGAAGACATCAGAATAAGTGGGATATCTCTCATTGTGGATATTGGCTAGTTTATGAGTACTATAAAATATAAAATATGTGCAGGTGCCTACCAGGCTCAGTCAAGAAAGCATGCAACTCATAGAAATAAAAGTCAGCATGGGGCAATTAGGTGACTTGTTGACCAAAACAGGTCATCCACATTTAAGAGATATGAGATAAAAGAAATGAGATAACCAAGAGCCTTTCAAGCCAGGTTAATCTGGTCCAACCCACTACTGCGTATAGTTTGCCAAAGTCCGACTAAAGCAAGAGGGATTACTTAGGATCCTGTTCCAGTATTCTGGAAAAGACAACTAAGAACCAGAATTTAGAAGTTTTGTTAGGAAGTAATAAGAATGGATGAATCTGACCAATATTGAGGAAGAAACTACAGAAAATCTGGTAAATAAAATATTGAAGCCAAAGATAACATCAACGTATATGGCTTAAGTAAGATTACTTATGATACCACTCCCAACAATCTTTGGGAAGCTAGAATGATGAATCGTTTTGACAGTAATATTAACGTTATTGGGAATAGATTAACTACTATAATAATTACAAAAATCTCTTAAGTAAAACTTACTTTTTACAGATCTAAAGTATAATGTTCCTGGTATGGTGTTTCTCCAGAGCAGTTCTACTCTACATGGTGACTCAGGAATCCGGATTTCTTTGTCACGTGATTTCTTCAAATTTAAGGCCTTAGAGTCCTTTCCTTCCTGCTAAATAGGTGGGTAAAAAGAAATAACATAAGGTTTGTATAGGAAAGTTTATGGCCAGGCATCCACATGACATAAATCATTTCAACTGCTATTCCACTAGACAATCAGAAGATCAGAAAGTAGGAAATCAATCAGAAGGTTCCAATTACATAACTACACACGTGGGAGCTGGGAAGTGTAGTGTGCTGAGGAAGAATAGGAAATAAGATATTGGTAAACATAAGCAGTCTCAGAGATGTCAAACGGAAATGTTTTAAAGGAGGCACACAAAGGGGTAGAAGTCTATAATTGGGACTTCAGGTACATGCCAACATTAAAACACTTCTTCATCTTAGATTATATTTAAAAATATTTGTATTTATGAGTCTCTTTGTAAACTAATTAACAATTTATAGATCAAACTGAAGATGGAAAATCACTTATTTAGGTTGTGGCCACATATCTTTAATAAATGATTGCTCTTGTTCAATTACTATGTTCCCATCCATTTCTCACCTTGCCCTGATAATATTCACTTTTAAATGTAAAGGTTCTTTGAAACTGACTTTTATCTTACTTGATTAGAGTCTCTCCTACATTTAGTCCTGCAGTATATGCCACAAAATTTATACCCAGGAAACTTGTTTTTCTATGTTCCTGTATGCTTTCAAACTCTCTAAACAAATACTGAATTTATCTCTAACTTTATGATTTAAGTACAGTCTCAGAATGTTGTATACATGTGCTCATTTACTCAAAAACATAATCGTTTTACTGTCTGGACCTATATCAGTTGGTGGGTTTTTGTTTTGTGTATGTGTGTGAACTTTACAAATTTATTTTACAAGTTCAAAAAGTTCTTTTAGGTCACCCAAGTAATTGCTGATTATGTGATCCTGGCCAGTGGGATTGTGAACGCATGTTGATAATATCAAAACAAGAAAGATAATCACTTCTATTCCTAGAGCCCTGAGAATGTTACTTTGTCCTTCTCCTGACATTCTCTATGACTGCTCTGACTCCATGGTTTGCACTTGAGTTGCTCTCACTGTGGAGAGAGCCTTGGATTCCCTTAAGTCTAATAAAGTCCAATTAAGGACTGCTAGTTTCTGAGCTGCATACCCTAAGGACACATGTTAATGATGAGTTTAAAATGGTGTCCTATTACAGGCTTACAGAGCGCCAGCCACCTTAGCACTTCATTTTTAAAATGAGTGATAATTGGTAAGACTTTAGCATTCCTATTTAAAAGATAAGGAAGTACAGAGTCAGGGAACTTCAGGGACTTGATCAAGGTTACCCAGACAAGCCACACGTACAGCTTCTTAGATTCTGAGTAGATTAAATAATTGAATAACAGAGCTCACCAAAATCCATTTCAGCATGGCCCACATTTTTTTTTTTTTTTTGTATTTGTGTGTGTGTGTGCTTGTGTATTTGGATTTCGGAAAGAGGATGCTTCCATTTTTGCTTTCATTTTTAAAGATCTGTCCAGATTTTTATGTGATGGAATTCATCAGAATACTAACAGAAATTCCTTTCTGGGCTATTGAAGAATGCATCCAAATTTGGGGCTTAGTGTTAGGATTTGCAGCTATCATAAAGATTGTTCTTCATGAATCTTAAGAATTGCAAGATTACCCAGGAAAAAGAGTGAAACTATGTGGTCACCATCACCCCATTCTTGGAAATGACATTTGCAGCTTGTACATTTGAGACCTCATGCCTTTCTCCCACACCCTGTCTCTATGGGGCCTTTTTCATGTGTGCAATAATTCACAAGTGGGCCCCAAATAAGAACAGATATCCTTCTCTATGTCCCAGGCTACTAAATCCTCTATTAGCACAATTTTTTAAACATAGAAAGAAAATGCCCTGGAAAATGTCCTGGCGATTATATTTTTCCTTATACAATCTGAACTTAGGTATCATTTGTATAGACACTCTAAGATTATGTAGGAAAGACCTAAATGGCACAAGCTGACTTTCATACATTCAAAGAATTAAGGGATGGAAAATCCCTTTTAAATGGGATGTTTTAAAATGTATCTAGCAAAAACTATTAACTTATGTATATAGTTTTTATTTAAAATATGGAAAGTCAGGGGCACCTGGGTGGTGTAGTCAGTTAAGCACGCTACTCTTGGTTTTGGCTCAGGTCATGATCATTTGGTGGTGAGATCGAGTTCTACTTCAGGCAGGTCATGATCATATGGGGATGAGATCAAGCTCTGCGTCAGTCTCCACGTTCAGCTCATTGTCTGCGTGAGATTCTCTCTCCCCTCCCCCTTTCCCTCTGTCTCCCCCACACCCCTGCTCCTGCTTTCTCTCTAAAATAAATACATAAATTTTTTTTAAAATATGGAAAATAAAATAGACTCCTACCTTTTGAACAAGAGAACATCCTAAATAATGTAATATACTTAAATAAAAATATCATAAAGATAAATATTATTTTTATGTGAAAGAAATGAGGACTTATGTGTGATGACAATACAGTAATTGGAAGAAGCACTCTCCAAAGAAATGAAACAAAGGATAGTCCAAAAACATTACAGTGAGAAATGAAACAGTGCACCAGAAATTGGAATGAAACATTACCTCTTTAATACACACAGACACACACACACACAGACACACACACACACACACAGACACACACACGCCAACTCCAAAATGAATTTACATAATAGCATATATCCTTAAGTGTATAAAAATTTCTCTAATTCCTATCTGTGCCCAGGTTAGCCTTGATGATGGAGTAGGGTCAGATAAAGATAGTTCTTAGAGTCATTAGCTTCCAGGGATCCATGAGGATTTTCAGTAAGTATTCTTCATTTTGGGTTCATAGTTATAGGTCACAGATTCATGCTTCCCAGAAATATCTTAACAGTTTGGCTAAGGAAGAGATAGTTTGACAGGTTTTCTCTTTGGGGCATAAAATATTTAGAACATTTCTAAAAGTGCTGTGAAAATTTGAATTTCATTCCTTTTTCATATGTTTATATCCACTATCTCCTTGATCCCAAAATTTCGCAAAGTTGGAGCCAGAAGGAAATTACTTTGCAATCCAAGTCATATGGTAAGTAGTAGAGCTTATCAAGAAGCATCAATAGGATAAGGACCCATGAGTAGTCTCTTAAGTATATTACTCTTTCATGGAAATTTTGTTGTTGTTGTTTTTTCCCCTAAGACTAGTGATGATGTTTTATCTACATCCTGTAAATCCCATAGTGCCACAACCAAAACTGTGTTGAGTTGTTTTTTCAATAAATAGATCAACAGTGAGGCTTTTCAATTCCCTGAAACAACTAGTTCCACCAGCTGCCTTGAGGTTGTAGAGCGATAATGGTAAGATCTCAGAATCATACCTCTGGGTGACTCCCACATAGGGATTAACAGGAGATGATGAAAATTTTAAAAAAAAATTAAAGTAGTTCTAAACAAATTTTAAGTAGCTCTAATACAATTACTATATAATTTTGGGGAAGGCTGCTGGTGATTTTGAAATTCTTAATTCTGTGATAATAACTTTTCCATTTGTTTTCTAGATATGAATGGAATGCATTAATAAAAGAAACTTAAAAAGGTAAGAAATTAAAGAAACTCGTGCTATATTTTTATCTACATCAAATTTCAATGGTTCTTGGAATAAATACACAATTTTTTCAGGCTTTTCCTTATTACTCAGCTCGTTTTAGGGAATATTCCCTATAGCAATAATAATTTTAGAGATGCTTCTTTTGCTATTTTCGTGTTACTTTGTAAGAAATAGATTTGATGAAAATAAGAAATTTCAATTATTCACTTTAGAATTTCACCCTGGAAAGTATTTAGTGTCACAATGATACTACAAACTATATTGTTCAATTTTTATAAGAATTAATATTCTCATATGTTTGTGGTTTATTTATCCAGTACTGGTGAAGTATCTTCTGTTAGACACAATACATATGATTATTTATTCCAATTTAGAATCTATGAGCTTCCACAATTTATTGACTAAGATGTTTTTATAATGATCAGTTTCCAGAAGACATCAATGCTAAGGTTTAGCTCTTCACATTAAAAATTCAGGGAAAAACACCACAATATTACATTTAGAATGATGGCACTTTAAGTCTGTCATTCTAATGTCGCAGGAGTGCTGCCTGAGTCTTTGAAAAGCAAGCGGTACTGAGAAACTAGGCATGGTTAAGGGGTAAAATTAAATATTTAAAAATAAGGATAGGGCTCCTGGGTGGCTCAGTGGATTAAAGCCTCTGCTTTTGGCTCAGGTCATGATCTCAGCGTCCTGGGATCGAGGCCCACATTGGGCTCTCTGCTCAGCAGGGAACCTGCTTCCTCCTCTCCCTGTCTCTCTGCCTGCCTCTCTGCCTACTTGTAATCTCTCTCTCTCTGTGTCAAATAAATAAATAAAATCTTTTTAAAAAATAATAAAAAAATAAAAATAAAAATAAGGATAAAGAGGGAGAGGGTCTTTTTCTCCTGACTCTCTATTGCCTCATGGATTTGTTTTCTGTTTTATGCCATGCAGTCTTTATCTTCGCAGTCAGTGAACAGGACTCATGTGTTTAAATGTTTCCACTGTCACCCAACAAATCTGTGAAGTGCTTCAGGAGGTAGATGAGTATGATTTCTATTTTGGTGAATGCTATTATACTAAAAAGATGTCTAGTGAAGGCAGGGTATGTTTATAAGACCTACCACAACGACCATTAAATTCATTCCAGAGAGGAGCACATTTATTTATCCTGAAATTTATTTGGTCTTGTGAAAATGCTCTACAGCTTTTCCAGTTTGGTCCTAAATGGATACGTTAGTCTTTTTTTTTTTTTTTTTTTTTTTTTTTTT